>OW203763.1:6816508-6989607 GCA_934045905.1 Leuctra nigra | reverse complement strand
CAACCATGTTCGTTTTGTGGGCCACATTCTAAACCAAATCAAAAGCTTATTTATGACACAGGATTTTTGTGACAGGATACAGAATCAGTATCATTTTCTAAATTTTATCTTTGCATTGATAATATCAATTATTTTGGAAATGTTAGATAATATGTATGAGTATTGAAGTGAGAATTGAGTATTGACTATTGAGTGAGTATTGAAGTACTCAGTTAAATTAATTGTTTAATTTTCAACTGATTTGTTAGGTACATATACTATACCTACACTTGATATATTTTGATGATTATAAACAAGAATAGCCACCGTCCTGTCTGTGTCTTAAGATCGATGTTTCTGTATCTTTAATCCAATAAAGACTGATAAAGAAAGAAAGGTGTTTGAACCCCTGAGCACCAAGAGTGGCACCCACACAGTCGGCACCCCGCTCCGGTAGCAAGTACGTCATTGGGGTGTAGTACTTATCTCAAGTAAGCAGCAATAGCAAACAAATCGAAATACCTACTACACCAATAACTTTCTTACGAGTATAATTAAACACGTGGAATTACCATTTCATATTAGTAAAATAGGAACTTTTATGATTTTTTTTTTTTAATTTTATAGTATTTCTTATTAAAGCTGTCATGTTAGTGTAGTGAAATGGATGGCGATCGCTGTTCTACTAAGTATAGAAAATAATAATGCCCAGAGGCGTTTGAACTTCGTAGTAACGAAGATTTTGACATGTTAAATTGGACATTTTTAGGAACGTTTTTCTTGGCTATACCTTTAGAGGTAGAGGTTTGACATGTTTATATTCTACGTATGTTGTAGCAAGAAATAGAACCGAACGTGTCAATTTTATATATTTTTTAAATTAATTGTGAAACATTGTGAACCTTCAAATAGTACGTACCTATCTCCAAACTACCTATACACTCTACCTACACTCTACATTTAAAAGTTTATAGAAACATATATTTCAGATAGCGTGCTGAATATTTTGTGTTAATTAATTTTAAATGTATAGTTTTGAGACACGCACAATATGTTTCACAATGTTGTTAGAATGACCGGGAAGACATTATTTTTTCAAGTTTAGAAACAGAGATATTATAGGCCTTAAACTTAAACAAAAATAATATAAAATAAAATAAATCTTGAAATCGTGTAGTACCTCCCCGTCATTTTGTTTATTTTCCTGGGGAACAGGCCATTTTTAAATAGTTTATTCAAGTTTAATCTATTTTAAATACAGTTGTGAAAGAAATATGAAAGAAATACAGACAGAAATAGTATTACATACAATCTTGCAGTCTTTCTTTATCAAAAAATATAATTTTACCTCGAGAGGTTTTACCCAGTCCCCCGTTAGATCTTGGTCATCCCTGTTACTGTTGACGATGATTGCCATTAGCATTAGCCTGTAGGTACCCAACTTCTATAATAATATTATGACAATCTCATCTGACGTCACAGTTGACCAAAATCTTGCTGGGGGGAACCAATGACCTATTAATACTTTGGGGACAGACGATTTCAGTAAATAAGATCCAAGATGCAAAGGAAAAACGTACACAAATTTCTTTCTAGATTGATTATTTTTTAAATATTTTTGAATCTTTTTCCGAATCATGATGAGGGAGCACATCAAATATCTTCATTCATTATCATATATTACACATCATCATTTTATCTGATAGGTACTTCGCTGTATTTCTTTCATTATTTTTCTTTCATCAGCTGAATTTTAAATACGATTAACCTCTTTTTACAATAACATAAAGTGTTCTTTGTGGGGTATTCACTCACCACTTTCTATATTTTAATTAATATCAGTTTTGAGAGAACCCCTCGAAAATTTCCGATGGGTCGGCGACGGCGATGTGTTGCAAGGTGCAAAGTTGGTTGAGGTGTGTAGGAGGGGGGGGGGGGGGGGGGGCGGCTGATCTGATCAGATGACATTGACAGCTGAGAACATCGACACGAGTCACTACACATGACACACTTCATAAAGAAGACCTATAGGTAACTATCTGTTTACAGATAGGTATTTACTAACAAGCATCTATAGTTAGTAGATACCTATAGCACATATTCAAGACATAATTTATTTATTACTATGAACATCTTATCTGCATCATGTTTGTTTTAACCTTGTTTTGAACACTTTTTTACTATACCTAACCTACAAGCTGAGCTATCAGCGTACTATTGCGTAACATTAAATAGCCTGACTTGCAATTTGTTTTTATGCTGTATAGTAAATCTTACATCAGTACAGTAGTTATTTTCCCTCAGTCGGATGAAGAAGTTGATGCAATTATACCTATACCTTTACGTCATAGTTTGTGAGGCTACAAAGTAATGTAAAAAAGAGCCACAGTTTCTTATGTAGCCTGAAGCAAGAAGTATGACAACCATGGCGATAGCTGTGATGTGAAAGTTGTGCATGAGAACGTAATATGAAAGTAAACACTGAGCTCTAAGAGACAAGTGAGAAGGTTCAAAGATCACACACTGAATTGTGTATTTGATAAGATAACAACAAATATCCAACAGTGGTCTATCAACAAGTGGAAATACTAAATCATAGTTATTCACTCAGGAAGATGGGGCTAGGTAAGGAGAAGAAAGTGGTCAATGAAGATCTAGCAAGAGAGAGATTAAAATGCACTTTTAATCCATTGGAATTGACCCATTTTTTGGATGAAGGTGCCGAGAAAACGAAGGAAAGGCATGACAGAGGTGAGTTTTCACATGATGATTACTCTAGATGATTGATACCTTGTTCTGATATGAAACGTTGATCTCTCTTGATCTCCATTAAGTAGTAATTATCATTATGAAGACTCTCATGTAGGTAACGTTGTTAAAACTACGTTCACATCATCAGTGCTAATCAATTATTAACAATCGACGTTTCATATGTGAACAAGGTATTAGGTACCAAAGATATTTAAAGTTATTGCCATTATTTTTGTGTGACAAATTCAAATCTACAATTCAATAAGCTAGTAGCCTACCCTAGTATACCTTGACTTGGTACGGTAGGTAACTACCTACTGCGTTATTATTTAATATCGGAGATGACTGGAGTTTGTTTCTTTATTTTATGAAATGGGCAACTCAATACTTTTTTAAATTGTAGGTATTTTTTCATTTTAAATCTAAATACCTAAATTAATTACGTACCTACTAATCATGTTCTTCACGCAAGGATATAGTAGTAGATAGAGGAGAGAAAATCTGGTAATCATGTAGCGTAGGTACTCCTGTTGAAAGATGCCAAGATGGCCAACGTCTTAACAAGTCATCTGAATGCCCTAGTTTAAATTTACATTTAAAACATGGGTACAAAACCCACATCGTCGTGAGACAGATAACTGACAAGAGTGAGGCCATCACACTAAACCTCACCAGCCCAATGGCAGTAGCTTGAATGGTTACCCATCCAATTGCTGGCCATGCTCGATGTTGCTAAAAACCTCAGTGATCTGACGAGAACTGATCAAACACCCAGCCATTGCACTTTAAATATTTAATACGTCCAGTAATATGTCTATTATGTGTAGGTAATATGATTAATAATCAAGCTGTGTATCCTACTTACTGATTTTTACCTAGTTGGTACCTACACACATAATTTTAGGATAATTATTATTACCTATAATATAGTTTATAATTATTATGATCTTTATTCACAGTAAACAATAAAACACAAAGTATAGTAAGTACGTTTATTTTCTATATACCTATGTCAGCAAACGCTGTATCTAGTGGCAATCGCCATTCATCTATTGTCAAGGGCTCAAGAACAAACATTTACAAACAAGCTCCTGGCCGTGTTTTATGATCTGTAAATCTTAACCCTTTGGCATCAATGCACAGCTAAGCAAAAATCACCCTGCAGCCCCTGACTTGATACCTGGCTCATCTCTAAATTTACAACCTGCCAAAACAAACACTTGTTTCTTGTCAAGCTCCATTGTGCAAATTCTGAGTGGAAATCAATAGAAACCCAGCAAATACATATAGAGAATAATACCTATAATACACCCGGATGCTGGCGACTCAAATCATGGAAAACCAGGAAGCCAGCTGTTTAAAATAATAATAATAATAAAATAATTATAAGATAATAATAATAATTTATTTATTATCATCTTCTTATTTTCTTGACTACATAAAGAAGAAATAAACAGTGTTCCTACTTCCTACAATAATATTAGCGGCAACACCACTACAGGCCTGAATGCTCGAAAGAAGTTGAGTTCACAAGTCCACTTGCTCATGTCAATCTAAAACATCGCATTTCGTTTTGAGCATAGGTAGTTTGTGTAAAACTTACTCGCTAGAATTAGAAATAAAATAGGAAATATGTGAAACTCCGGATTCCGTTGGTGTGGTGTCTAATCTGTATTATTTTTTGTTTTCAAGTGCAAATCTTCTTGAATGACCCAGAACTTCAGGATGCAGTTCCGAATGAGTATCTGAGTCACAAAGAGAAATATGAACAAGCTGTGAGAAAAGCCTGCCTCTTGTTTAAAAAAGTTACAGAGCTACGAGACAATGGGGGTGACATGGAAGTGTTCAAGTAAGTAATAATAATAATCCATCCCTGGTTCAAATTTAATGGGTTTAATGGGGTTTAATGGGGTTTCAACACTAGGGCGCAGGAGGACTCCTGGAAACCGGCTGGCCACGCCTGGCGTTTCCTCCTCTTCTTCCTCCTCTTCTTCTTCCACTTCTAACTGTTCCAAAAATTCCTTCCACCGTGTTCTGTCCTCCCACTGCCTCTCAGCCTCCAACTCACTCCACCTTCCTCCTCTCTCCAGCATCCTCCTTGATCAGTCCAATCCAACTGTCTATTGGTTGCCCCACTCTCCGTGTTCCCACTGTAGCTGCTTCAAACACCCGCTTTGGCACTCTATCGGTTCCCATCCTCTTCATGTGGCCGAACCACCTTAGCCTCTCTCTTCCCAGCTTGAACACCAATCTTTCAACCCCAAGCTCTTTTCTTATCTTCCTACTTCGGATCCTGTCCATTATATTATAGGATAGTATAATTCACACTCCTCAAAAACTTCATCTCAGCTGCCTGTAGCTGGTTCATTTCCTTTCCACCTGCTGACCACGTCACTGCCCCGTATGTTAGAATTGGCAGGAAATACATCTTGTACATAATGATCTTGCAGACTTGTGGAAACTTCTCATTCCACAGCAACTTCCTCACTACTTGATAAAATACCTCTGCGTTCTTTCTTCTTTCTTGTACTTCTCTGTCTACTTTAGCCTTGTTGGTGAGCAGGCTACCCAGATACTTAAACTCTTCCACCTCCTTCAACCATCCCTCTCCAAGCTTGATCCTAGCATGACCGTGTTTAAACTTCTTTCTTTCCATGGACATTACTTCGCTCTTCTCTTCGCTTATTTTCAAACCCATCTTCTCCGTCTCTTCACTCCACTTATTAATCTTTAACTGAACTTCCTCCCTAGTTTCTCCCCACACCACCACATCATCCGCATAAATCAACGTTTGAGTATCGAACCCCTCATTTGGCTCTACTTTCTTCAACAACTCGTCCATTACTATGATGAACAGTGTTGGTGACAACACACTCCCTTGCCGAAGCCCTTCACTAATACTAAACCATTCCGATCTCCCCCCTCCCGACTGCACACAACTCACACTGTTCTGATACATACATTTGATCTGCTCAACCAAGTCCTTGCCTATTCCTCTCTTCACCAAACACTCCCAAACTATTTCCCTTGGCAACCTGTCATACGCCTTCTCCAAGTCCAAGAAAGCCATATGCATTTCCTGCCCCCTCTTCCACTGCTGCTCCATCATCTGTCGCACTGTGAAAATTGCATCTATTGTCGATCGCCTTCTCCGAAAACCATACTGTTCTTCTCGCAACCCCTCTTCCACATAATTCTTCAATCTCCGTTCCACTATCTTCTCAAACAACTTCTCACACTGACAAAGTAAGGTCATACCCCGGTAATTATTACATTTCCTTCGATCTCCTTTCTTAAAAAGGGGAATAATAATACCCTTTTCCCAATCAACTGGAATTCTCTTCTGTTCCCATGCTGCTCGGATCACTGTACAAAGCCATCTTCTACCATCCTCCCCTGCAGCTTTTACCATTTCTATGGTAACCTCATCAATACCAGGCGCATGACCATTCTTCATCTCCCGCATGGCTCTTGTTACTTCTGCATCACAAAGATCTTCCTCCATCTCACTGTCTTCCATTTCACCTCCAATCTGCAGCTCTTCTTCACCCATTGATACATTAAGATCCTTTTTTAGTATTTTTATTAATTCATGCATGCAACCCATCGGCCATCGTTATCAATCACTTATGATCGCAGAGCAGTGCAATCTGCAGGCCGAATGCTTCACAAGTTACTTTCAATGTCAGAAGCATAGTTCCCATAGTAGCATGCCGTATGGAATATCGCTACCTAACGTTTGGCTCATTTGTGCCTTGCTTTTGCAGGATATTTTAGTTTTCAGTAGGTCAAAATAAACTAGGTATGTACTACCTACTACAGATTGAAATCAGTTTCAATATTCTTTATTAATAACAAAATAAATAACAAAATGTATTTATTAATTCCATGTAGGTAAGAAGAATCACTTGCCTACTTATGTAATTAACATTCCAAAAAAAACATAACATTTCCCATATTTTTTGCCCCAATTGTATTACCTAGTTGGTGTACCTATCTAATTCGTACCTTTCACTTGAAATTTGAAAATTGAAGTACCTATGACCAATTTGTTTTTCAGACAAGTCCTGGGAGGAATGTTGGGATCAGCAATCCTGAAAGATGGGAATCCAATCACTCTTCACTATGTTATGTTCCTTCCAACAATCATGGGTCAAGGATCAATTGATCAGCAAGCACTGTGGATGGGTCGAGCATGGAATTGCGAAATTGTTGGCACTTATGCCCAGGTAAATTCGATTATTTTAACTCTAAATACTTAATTCATGGCGATGTAGGTAATTTTACATTTTACATTCAGACTGAACTTGGGCATGGAACTTTCATAAGAGGTCTCGAGACTACCTCAACATACGATCCTAAAACACAGGAGTTTGTACTCCACAGTCCAACATTGACATCATATAAATGGTGGCCTGGTGGTCGTAAGTATTTCAAACATTTTAAATAATGGTATTTTTTTCCGAAATAAAAGATTTGATTTCAATACATAAATTATTTATTTTTTCTTAGTTGGACACACAGCAAATTATGCAGTGGTTGTTGCTCAACTCTACACAAATGGCAAATGCCA
Organism: Leuctra nigra; assembly: GCA_934045905.1. Taxonomy (NCBI): domain Eukaryota; kingdom Metazoa; phylum Arthropoda; class Insecta; order Plecoptera; family Leuctridae; genus Leuctra; species Leuctra nigra. The sequence continues at coordinate 6,982,304 of OW203763.1, read as the reverse complement.
TGGTATTCATCCATTTATCGTCCAGTTACGAGATGAAGAAACTCACCTTCCAATGCCAGGAATCAAAGTCGGAGAAATCGGAACAAAACTTGGAATGAATGCTACAAATAATGGTTATCTAGGATTTGATCAAGTTCGCATACCTCGCGACCACATGTTGATGAAAAATTCTCAAGTATTGGAGGTACTACCTAGTTACTTTTGCTTTCATCCAATGGGATATTGCCATCACCAGAAGATGCTTAAACTAATTGAACTTATCATTTACTTCAGGATGGAACATACGTGAAGTCACCAAGCGACAAACTGACATATGGAACAATGATGTTTGTCCGTGTGGTTTTGCTCAATGACATGGCAGGGTATTTGTCAAAGGCAGTTACGATTGCGACGAGATACAGCGCTGTGCGAAGACAGTCTGAACTAACTCCCGGGTATGTCATCCCTTACTTATCGAAAGTTATTAAGAATGTCTTCGAAGCTTTAGTTTGCTCAATTTGGGAGCACATGAGATCAAAAGTCTAGGTATATTAATGAGCATGCATTTGATCTCAGCTCTCCTAAATGGCAGGAACTTAGCACCGAACCTCCCCATGTAAGTCCATTGCCATGCATTGTAGCATCTCTCAATCATTGATTATTGTCGATATCTAAAGGTACAGATCACCATAATTGTATAAATTAAAGAAAACACATTTTATTTTATTTTGCATGTTCAGTGATGTGTGGCATTGGCACAGTGCCAGTAATCTTTGTAAAGTCACTCTGATGCAATCTTATTTGATTTGATTTGTGTCTTATCTTTCTGCTATTTATTCACATATTGTCAGATTTAAAAAGTAATTGTATAGGTTACTGATAAAATCTAGAGTATCTACACATATATAATCCCACCTATCAGATAGTGATCCTCATATTTACACTTGGTCAAACTAAAAAACGGCCAAATCCTGACAAGGATTTGTCATCCGATAAAGTCTATGCTATAGTTGGTCGATTTTTGCTATACCTATATCGGCAAACGCCGTATCCAGTGACAATTGCCATTCACCCATTGTCAATGGCTCAAGCTCAAGACATTTACAAACAAGCTTCTGGCCGTGTTTTATGATCTGTAGATCTTAACCCTTTGGCATCAATGCACAGCACAGCTAAGCAAAAATCACCCTTCAGCCCCTGACTTAATACCTGGCTCATCTCTAAATTTACAACTTGCCAACACAGATAAAATTGCTCATTGTCAAGCTCCATTATGCAAATTCTGAGTGGAAATCAATGGAAACCTGGCAAATAGGTATAGAGAGTAGTAGTAGTAGTAGTAGTTTATTGTTTGTAGCAGAATTCAGCTAATACAATACTAGAGTAATAAACAATGAATCAACCTAATATAACAACAAACTGATTGTTAGAATTTGTTTATATTCGCCATTTTTATTCTAAAATGATATATAAATTCAATTAGGTACAATTACTAATTAGAAAATGCAGCGTTTTTACCAAAGTGTTTGACTCTGCTTTTTATGCTCCGTATTACAAGCTTCTGTGATGATGCTCGTTTTTCTCTTTCTTTGTACATACATACCGGGTGGCTCATAAAAAATTACCCTGATTGATAGGTCACTTTATCCAAACTATTATAGATATGATTCTGAAATTTGTACACATATTAGAAAACATACCAAAATTTAATATGTGAAAGTTTAAATGTTCATTAGAAAAAAAGATATAAATGATGAAGTTACAGTTGAAAAAGCACTAAACAGATTAAACCAGACGAAATTAGCGTGTTTGATGAATTGATTTGTAGTTACTTTGTAGGAATTAGTTGAATTTATAAACATAAATTTATATTTAATAAATCTATGCGAGTTTGTCTTGGATTTATTAAGTGAGTAGGTACTAGGAATGTGTGAATGAATGTAGCTTTCATATAACAACTGTCGACATTAAGCAAAGTTAACATTTCCAATTAATGGTTGGAAATTCATCCACAATAACTTCTCCCTCCATATCTCATCTTGAAACCACGTCTCTATAAGATACATACATGCTTTACTAAATGGAGTCTTTTTTATGTCAAATTATGATCAACGCAAACTTACTTTTGTACAAAACATGTGACTCGCTTCTGGTTCTTGTTTAAACTCAAACGCATGCTATTTAAACGCTGGTATAAACCATTTTTTCAATAACATGTGAAAGTTTCAGCCCTTTATCTTTTATAGTTTTGATGTAGTTACCTCTCAAACAGGGTGATTTTTTTAGCGCCACTCGGTATGTTATATTGTTGTTTGTAATTTTGAGCCAGATGAGGGACAGAACGGGCTATCCAAAACGTCACTTGACAAATAATTAAAAACTTGAACTGCACCAAAATTACTTCTAAAATATTTTTCTCGTTTCTCCATTTTGTGTATTTCCCAAGTTATAAATATTTGAAAATGCGTCTGATTATGGAAAATATAAGTTGATTCACTTTGGCTGATAAAATATGGATGTTTTAATGTCTTTAATAATTTGTTTGTTGTTTATCTGATTATCGTCCTTTACAATGGCAGATTTGGCCTTGCCGACATTCTTTCATCTAACTGTATTAACGTTACATACAGAAATACATGTTGATGATTAGTGCCATCAAATTAGTACCTACCTACATCTCTTCAAAAACTATATTGATCAACCAATCTGTCGACTTTATTTCTAGTGGACCCGAGCCGCAGATCATGGATTATCAAACACAACAATTCAAGTTGTTCCCAAACATTGCCACGTGTTTCGCGATGAAATTCTCCTCCACATGGCTCTGGGAGATGTACAACAACGTCACATCTGAGTTGGAGGCTGGCGATCTGGAGAGATTGCCTGAGGTAGGTATTCATCATTTGCTTAAGCATCAAGACCTCAATATTACATGGGAGCTAATCTTTGATGGGAGTATCTGAATTATAAACCAACTAGAGCAGGTGTTCCCAACAGAGTGCCAAATATTTTGATTTTAGCTGGTCTTTGAAGCAGTGCCGGACTGGCTCGTCAGGGGCCTCGGCGGCTATTACTATTGAGAAGTTTTTGGGAGGATGCAGCCCACCAGCCTGACCCACAGGGCGACTATTTGGATTTTTCTCACTTTTAAATCGATACGATTAAGTGATTTTAAAAAGTTCATATTTTCACAAGAAGCAAAACAGTAGTTATTAGAAATTATAGCAGAAAAAGGCCCTCTAATAAAAAAGCCCGCAGGCGCTTTTTTAATTTTTGGTACTCTTAAAATGATTTTGAGATTATAAAAATGTGTCTAGGTACTTTTTTATCAATAAGGTTAACATAAAAAGAACATAAAAGGCCCCTAATCCTGTCCCGCAGGGAGACTTTTTTAAATTTCAGTCACTTTTAAAATGATTTTGGGATTATAAAACATGCATTAGGTATTTTAAACGAGAAGCTAACATTGAAGTGCAATAGAAAATTACCCAGCCTGCCCCGCAGGGCACTTTTGGAACTTTTGTAATTTTTAATTTGTTTTTAGGATTGTAAAAATGTGTATTTGGCTGCAAAATGTCAAACCTAAAGTTAATAGAAAATTAATTTACATAGAAGAGGTCCAAGTCTGCCCCGCACGGGGCTTTGGAATTTTGTTAATTTGGCGAGAGGAGGAAGTTGGAGTGAGTTGGAGGCTGAAAGACAGTGGGAGGACAGAACAAGGTGGAGGCAATTTGTGGAACAATTGGAAGTGGAGGAAGAAGAAGAAGACGAGGAGATGCCAGACGTGGCTAGCCGGTCTCCAGTACTCCTGCGGCCCTAGTGTTGGTAGGAACACCCACCCCCTGACTCATTAAATTGGAACCAACAAATAGATTATTATTATTTCAAACGATTTGGGGATTGTAAAATTGTGTATTTGGCTTCAAAATGCCGAGCATACAGTTAATTGAAGATACATTTAAATACAAAAGGCCCCCAGCCCAACATAAAGTTCATTAATAATGAATTTACATAGAAGAGACCCCCAGCATGACCGCAGGGTGCTTTTTTACTTTTGGTGTTTTTAAATGTATTGTTTGATGGTAAAAATGTATGTTACACACAATCTAAGGGCCTTAATACCCAGGGGTTGCCAAGGGCCAGTCTGCCTCATGTGCCAACATTCATTCTCTGTTGCTCTTTGTTTGTTACTAATCGGCGCTAACAGCCGATTGTGTGGCAAGTTAACTCAGTTGTACACCAGCAAAATACAGGCATGCCAATCTTGAATGCACCTATTTTAAGTGTACATAAATTTAAATATGGAATAAATAATTCTGTTCCACAGAATTTTGCTTGGTGAGCCAACTATTGACACACAAGCACATGATTTGGCTACCCTTGTGAACAAACAAAGCTATATAGTATTGAACTACATTACCTATGTAGTTCCTATTGATTGAGGCGAATGTGTACTGAATGTAGTAATGTGAGTTGTGTGACGCTTCTAGCTGCATGCTGTCTCGTGCTGCCTGAAAGCCGTGTGCACGTCGGATGCTGCGACAGCTGTGGAGACGGTGAGACTGGCTTGCGGTGGCCACGGCTACATGGCGTGCAGCAACTTGCCTGCGACGTATGGCCTCGTCACGGCTGCATGCACGTATGAGGGAGAAAACACTGTTCTGCTACTGCAGACTGCTAGGTACGACAGGGGATGTGTGTTACGGTGGCTCAACAAATCGGGTCATGGTCTCGGATCTTCATAATTTTTGTCCACTTATTGATAATCATGCCATACACCATCTCACAAAAAATTAAACACTTCTCATGTCTAGTTTCTTAGATAAATTGAGATTTCTCTCCATATGGGGGATATGGCAGCAATATCCTAGATATGGTTATCATATGGCAGCCAAGTAATATCGTGTCACATTTAGGCTGATAATGAAGATCTAATTTTGATGTATTCCCAACTTCGAAAAAAAATCTTATTTTTGGGTAGATAGTTGGACATATACTAGAAAAAAATTGAAAACAAAAGCACCAACAAGTTGCTATTTTAAAAGTCCTAAACCAAAAACAAAATGATTTTCTTATACCTAAATCCTGTGTAAATGTTTTGTTCATTCTCGGAAGGCAAGAAATTGAAACCTCAATGAGACAGGAGTTGCAAGTTAAATGATATTGTATGATTCTTTTATACTTAAATGTAGTTGAAATGTTTTAAAAAGTAATTCATGATGGTAATTTAAAAAAATATATATTTTTTAGTTTTCGATCGGTTGAGCCACATTGAGTATGATAATGTTTATTTTGTGTAATCCAATTTCAAAATTGTGTCTGGGAATGTAAAGATAACCATTTTCCTGGTAGTACAGGTTGAACACTAATACTTGATCAAGTTGAAATGTCTCGTTTTCTCGTCTTCCGTTTCTACCGTATTAACTCGTGTATAAGACGCACTCGTGTATAAGACGCACCCTTGTTTGGAGAAGTCTATTTTAAGAAAACACTTAGCATGCGTGTATAAGACGCAGTAATTGATGAAAGACAGTGTTTGTTTGTATACATGATATCCAGTGGCGGTTTGTGGGTTTGTAATGTGGGGAGGCAGAAAAATATTTTATAATTACGTTTAATATATTAAACGAATTATAAAATACTATAGTAAACGCGTGGGCAGAGCGGCGCGGGCAGAAAGCTTCGTCGTTCGCTCGGGGTCTCTCGGGCATGTCCGCCGCCTCACTGACGTCATCATAGCTCTGCATGCGTTGCGCTACCCCGCACTCCCGCGCTTGCCCCTCGCCTGTAGAAATCAGAGGCTACACGAGGCTGTAAGCACCTCAGCCTCCCTTGCAGTCCGCGTATAAAGCTAACGTGTATTCAGCAGCGCGCGCACTCATTGTCGGGGATTGGCGTGGCGAATTAAACCAATCAATCAAAGTAAAATACTAATATTTATATAATTTAAAATTAAAATGATATAGGTACACAATTATATATGCAGTTAAGAGTTGTGAAATACGATGCAATCCCTTTCTTCTTCTCTAATATTGAGGGAGGCACAGCCTCCCTTGCCTCATGCACAAACCGCCACTGATGATATCCATCTAAATGTTGGTTTTCCAGCTAACTGAGCTATTTGAATGAAAATCACTGCCAACTTGTTGTAAACAAACAGTAATTTTCTGCTTCTTAGAAAGGGGGGAGGGGAGTCTCTTCCCAGCAGCTGTTGTTTGCTCTAACAGGCGCGCACCTGCCTTTCCTCTGCATTCCAAAACAAACCCAACTCTTCTCTTCCCCCTCCATTAAGGTCGCCATTCAACAGTGTTTAGTCTATTTTATGCCTGTCAGAGCAATGTTTTTCAGACGTAAACATATATTTTGTCTACTGATCTAAATGCAAGGGAAAACATTTTATTGCACAAACTTAATATGTTAATAATGTTGTGTCTAGACACAGTATGAGTAGTCCAGACAGAGTGAGAGGGAAAGGCAGAGATAGACAACATGTGGCAGTCGACCACAGCTCTGTTTACAAACATCCACCTTGGATTTACTGGGAAAAAAGCTTGGTATGCGTGTATAAGACGCAGGGCTGTTTTCAGAATCAAAATATTGACATATAATTGCGTCTTATACACGAGTTAATACGGTATATTACCATATCTGTACCTCAGGAAGGCCTAATGTTCATTTTCTCGATTTTTCTTTGCACTTTTTTGTAATCAAACTATATCAATTGCAATTTGACTGGAGTCAACAATTACAGTTAGTATATTGAATATTCTCTTACAAAATGATTGATATCACTATTACAAGTAAGATCGAATTAACGCAGAATATCTGATTTTCAAGCTCACATTTAGAATCATTGAAATGACATTGGACCTTCTCCCCGGAGGTACAGATATTTCTAAACTTTAATACTTGGTAGCTTTTTGTCACAGCCTAGTCCAGTAAATCATGATAATCTATTCTATTGATCTATCGGGACAATAAAAATCTATCTATCTAACCTATCTATTTATAGATACCTGATGAAGGCATGGCAGCAAGCAACGAGTGGCCAGCCAATGACACCAACTGTGGCTTACCTTCAACTTGCTGCAAAGAATCAAGAGCTTCCATGGGTGAACAACATTGATGGTGTTATTACAGCTTTCCAACAAGTTGCAGCTGGGTAAATATTTTACTTTCCTTTTAGTTTGTGTCAAAACAATTGTTTGACTAAAATGGATATGTTGTCATATGCACAGGCCCAGCAGATTTGAAAATTAGTACCAATAATAAATCCTTGAAGTGTTAGTTTAGGCACTGCCACTTTCAAGGCCTCTCCAGGAATATTTTGCATAAAAGTTCTATCAGGATCAGTGTTGGGTAAGTTCCTTTTGGAAAGGAACTAGTTCCAGTTCCAAGTTCCTCGCCAAAAAAAGGAACTAGTTCCAGTTCCTTCAATAATGAAAGGAACTATTCCGTTCCTAGTTCCTTTATAAAAGGAACTTAGTTCCTTTTAGTTCCTTTTTAAAGAAAGGTGTAATATTAATTGGAACATTAAAAATTGCAATCTGCAAATTAAAAATTGAATCGCTGTATCATAGCAGATTATTTTTAGATGCCAAGTAGCTAGGGGGACATCTGATTTCTGACAAAATTAAACAAATAATATGTGGCTTCTAGACGAGTGCAGTTTTTCGGAGTAAAAGTACAGTCAAGTTTAAAAAAAAGGAACTTAGCAAAAATCGTTACGTTCCTCAAAAAAAGGAACTAAACCGTTCCATAGTTCCTCCCTAGAAAAAAGGAACTAAGACGTTCCATAGTTCCTAAGAAAAGGAACTAGTTCCTAGGAACGGAACTATTTCGTTCCGTTCCTACCCAACACTGATCAGGATTCAGGATAATATGTTATACTAGTCTCTGTTATCAATCAACTGAGCATCTCCATTACAGAAAGATCAAGCTTGCATCCGGCAACATGGAAAGACGGCTGAAAGGAGGAGTGAAACCGGAAGACGCATGGAATATGACATCGATCGAACTTGCTCAGTGCTCCGAGGCACATTGTCGAGCGTTTATTGTTGAGAAGTTCGTAGTAAGCGCACGAACTATGCCAGTGACGGAACCATTAAAAGCAGTCATGAAGCAACTCAGCGAATTGTATGCTGTTTATTGGTTGTTGCAGAAATCGGGAGACTTCTTGAGAGTGAGTATTCATTTATTATCAACTATTAGGGCTGGGACATGTGTACACGCTTAAACATCACCTGTACGTTTATTTAAACATTGGTAAACGTTTTATCGTAAAAAGTGCTGTTTTTGTAATAATCAAAATATGGTTTTAAACTCACTGAAACCAATTGTTATGTCTATTTATTTTGTAATTATTGTTATTTTGATAGAAATAAGTGTGGAATCTGGAAGATATACTGGGCAGTGTACAATTTCAGCAGTTCGAGTGTTGATATAAATTCTCATGAAAGTGGGTACATAGGGGAGAGCCAATAACTAATATCATTGCCAGCATTTTTTATGGACTTCACAATCATGTTTAAACGTAACTTTTGAGACTAATAAACACAAAGAAGAAGATAATATACCAGGAAACAACTTAGTAAAATACAAATATTTGAACAGAAACACTGGTATTGTCAAGAAATAAAAATAAAAAAAATAAAAAAATAAGAGTCCGCAATATTTCGCCGATGCGTTCGACCGGCTTTGTCAAGCGAGACTGGCGAGTTCCGATACCACTACTGCTTCTCTGACGTCAGCCCCCCACCAAGAGCCCACATACCAAGACCATATATGGCCTGACGTCTACCTAACCGATTTTCGCGCCGAATTGAACCGAGCCTTCACCACAGGACGAAGCATAGCCACCCATACGTCATCAAAATGACACGATGACTGACTAATAACTTCATCCACGCATGTGATGAACGCTGACTCAATAAATTTTCTTTTCCTAGCGTTACTTTCTTTATATACTTCTATAACATGCATACTTTTGATTGGGATTCTGCTATAGAAGTATATAAAGAAAGTAACGCTAGGAAAAGAAAATTTATTGAGTCAGCGTTCATCACATGCGTGGATGAAGTTATTAGTCAGTCATCGTGTCATTTTGATGACGTATGGGTGGCTATGCTTCGTCCTGTGGTGAAGGCTCGGTTCAATTCGGCGCGAAAATCGGTTAGGTAGACGTCAGGCCATATATGGTCTTGGTATGTGGGCTCTTGGTGGGGGGCTGACGTCAGAGAAGCAGTAGTGGTATCGGAACTCGCCAGTCTCGCTTGACAAAGCCGGTCGAACGCATCGGCGAAATATTGCGGACTCTTATTTTTTTTTTTTTATTTCTTGACAATACCAGTGTTTCTGTTCAAATATTTGTATTTTACTACTTTTGAGACTATTTAAACGTTTACTAAAATTCACAGATTTTACCATCCCTAGCAGCTATTGTAAAACTTTTTCATTTGGGTTTAATATTTTGATGTTTATTTTAGTTTGTAGCTTGCATTTTTTTTATCTTGGCTGTAGAATCTGATTTGACATTTTGTAAGGACAGTGAGAGATTGTTTTGAGTTTATTATTTGTTTGAAGAGAAATAATTTTAAAACTACTTTTTCTGAAAAGTGCCAGTTTATCTGGCCGAAATGTTGAATAAAATAAATATTATACTTCACTGTATCATTGTGTATTTGACTCGGTATTTGATAAACTATGAAATGCCTACTGTAAGAACAGCAACTATTGTGATGAGAATAAATAATTTCTCTACCTTAGTAGGCACAGAAAGACCGACGTTCATTTTCTTGATTTTGCGTTGCATTGCATGCATATAGGTAATATATTAACACAGTTTAAAAAAACTATTAACTACCAATATATAATATACATGTACCTACCTAATACATATTTAATTATTTTTATCACTCATACTTTTTATATATTACAAACTAATAGTGACAAAAAAATTTAATAGTTTGGTATTAATTTATTTTTCAATATTACGTAACAGTATTAAAAATTAATCCTCAATCATTCTCGCATTTCTCTTCAATTGGGTAGGTACACCTTGGCAAAATAAAAAAATGATTGGAGAACAAATATGAATGACTGCTGGGGCCCTATTCTATATCTCTTTTTGATCTCGTCGCGGCCGCCTTCGTATCACTGCCATTAAGATAGCATTACGCCGAAACGAAGGTGGCTGCTACGAGATCGAAACGAGATATAGAATAGGGCCCCTGGTCATGTTCCGTAAGAACAATCAATGTTTGTTATTATCATTGAAATGAGAGGTCACCTACTACAGCAGGCCTGGGTTGGGATTCTATAACTGCAAAGCGGTAGCAATTTCGTTAGCAATGAGATTTTGCCATAGCTGTATACAGGTTGCTATTCCGCCAGCAATCGAAAATAGTTGTAGAATCGCAACCCTGGGAAAACCCTCCTATATACCTTGCTTGGATGAGCTTTCTTCTAACTAAATCTGCTTTAGGTTTTTCTTATTTACTCTTCTTTGTATTGAATATCTCTCCTCTCTCCTTTGTTTGCAGTTCTCCAAGATCACCCCCACTGATCTGAATGAAGTTCAACATTGGCTGGAATCTTTGTTGGCAGCTATCAGACCTAATGCGGTAGGAATCGTCGACGGGTTCGACATTTGCGATGAGATCTTATCGTCGGCACTCGGTGCATGGGACGGACGAGTGTACGAACGTCTCTTTGAGGAGGCTCAAAAGAGTCCATTGAATAAACAACCAGTAAATGAATCATTTCATAAGTATCTGAAACCATTCATGAAAGGAAATCTGTAAAGAACTCTATGAAATACAGATATCAGGAATTGACGTTTCACAGTTTCATTCTATTTTTTTTTGTGTATTTTAATCTAACAAATTATGATGTAAAAACATTGTTTTGTTAAAAACTTTGCCTATCTTGCATGTGGGACATGCAAATGAAAATACTTCAATTGTATTTTGCATACACCTCATGAAGTTTAACTCTTGCTATTGGTGCTTTGTGAAACTAAATAATATATATTTTTTATCTTAGGACAGAGATAGCCATATTATATCTAAATACTCAAGGGACCAAAGTAAATGCTCATTCCTACAAAATAATCACATGTACTTACTGCAAATGTGTTAAAACGTCCATATGGTGAAATAATATCATATCCTAGTACCTAGTACCCACGTAGTATTAATTACCATATTATACTATACTGTAAGTTCCAACATCATATTATTACAGAAAAATGCATAATATAAGGGCTGATAAACCTTGTTGAAAAATATATAATAATTACTAATTAAGTACCTACATATTTTTTAAATTTGTATTATTCATAAAAATAGTTGCGATCGATGGATAGTTATTTTGATGGACGTCAAATGGTGCTCTCTCTCAACACAACTGATCAGAATGTTCATTTAAAGGTACTTAATTGTGCAATATTCTTTAACTTTCTCTCCATCAATCATGCATTTGAATTTAAACTGATACCTAGCAGTAATAAGCGAGTACCATCCCTATCAAGACCATGTTTAATTAATCAAGCTCGAATGGCGTCTATTACGATGGCAATTTAAGTTAAAGATATATTACTTGTTTTATTACTTATTATTGGTGTTGTATTTAATTTTCCAATATTATGGTGGCAATTTGTCCCATTTATGTGACCGCAGTGTCAAATAAATAATAAAAAAAAAATCTATGCCTTGTAAATGAATCCTCTTCATTGTTCTTTACCTGGAATACCTGGAAGTGGATCCACAAAGAGAGATTCTATAGAATCTCTCTTAGTGGACCCGCTTCCTGGAGAATTTGTGAAATTAACTAATATAATGTCGAGGTGTTTTGGAAGACTCATGTACGCAGAAATTGTTTTTGGGGGTTACACAATTTATTTCTAAACCTAAAATTTACATCTCATGTGAAATAACACAATCTTATTTATGATTTGAATAAAATAATTATTAAATACCTTACCTAGATTATTTACAAATAAATCTAGGAAAATGGCACAACAACTAGATAATTTCAGTAAGTAAAATAGGTATGTGTAAAAAGTTGACCATCAAGGGTCAAGATCTATGGACATTCATACAAACCGTACAAATGGAATCGAGGTTCTCAAAACAATTAGAAAGCAATGTCATTTTATGGAAACGAGAAATGGAGTAATGGTTTTTACAAGGTTCAAATACATGCACTAAAATTTGTTCTGGTACAGAATAAAACTTTTTAAGTGCCGGATTCAGCCACACCAGTTGCTGTGAATTTCTTGCAACTGTTCAATTGTACCTACCACACAAAATTGACAAGATATTTAAACTACTTTTTACATTGGCAGTTCTTGGCGATATTAAGTGATCAAGACCAAATATTTTAAAAAAAGGACGCGATTTTTATTTACCCAATTTCTTTGGGCTTTTTTAAAATAGGTTTCTGTTGCAAGAAATATTTCGATCCTACACTTTTTACACCTCACCGTGATACTCAGCCTAACAATGTACGAAAAATTACGTCCAATATAGAAGCCTGGGCAAAATATCGAACGGCGTGACTACTGAAATCTAAATAGGTACATATTAAGCACAAAGGCAATATTTATTCACTTTATTTAGCCAGTGCAAAACCTGAACAGTATGTTCCGCTTGCCCATAAAACTAAAAAATTGTAATAGCCTATTTCAGATAGCAAAAAGATCTACTTGAGCTGATTGTTCCTGTCAATTGATGGAAACGAAGTGCTCAGGAGTATCAGTAGCTGCCAATTTGCAGCAACACATGAATCAAACGAAACCATATTTTAAAAAAACTCAATAGAATTTGATTAGTAGAGTACATTGGAATATAGGTAATGTGAATACCGAACACAAATTCGCATCATTAACAATAATATGTAATGTATGCATTTGAGAAAAACATAGTATGTATTGCCAAATTTTTACACCTACAATGCAGAAATAAGATATTTTGAGTTACAAAAACAGGAATGATTATTTGAGAAGATAGCATCGGAAACCCAGTGTTGTTCATATTTTGAACATGGCTGGGGATTTTCATCCGTACTTGTTGACATTGCAAGCCCTTCACGATTACTGCAAGTGAAATCAGGCAAATGAGTCAAGTTAGGTGGGTTACTGTACTTTGACTGCCTCCTCAAGGCAAATTCACCAACTGCATCAAAAAGTAAACATACATTGTAACCAAAATAAAAATCTGATCGCATTCTCGAACATATTCCAGTCATAAGTAATGTTAATAAAACATCTAGAAACAAGCATTCATACGAAATACATTCATAAATTCAACGCATTTAACTACATAACTTGATAGTGTTTACTGCCCAGAGCATCGAATTCAACACCTAATAAGAAACAAAAGCTTACTAGTTTTGACACTCAGTTTAAATATATAAAATATATTGTGCCAGTACTTGGCTCTGGCCAGTATCAGGAGTAATAATTGATCTAGGAGTAAGTTATATTTATATAATTAATTAATCATAAATTGATAAATATTAGATCATTCAGCCAACAGAATTTCAACATTTTATCATAGCACACTCCTTGTAATGCAAAAATAGAACCAGAAACAAAGTAAATAGCTAAATTAGTATTTTAAACTTAAACGTTCAAAAATAACAAAAATCTATAAAGAACAGACAGGACCATAACCAAGCCAAATTGTATCAATAGGGTGAAAAAAAACTATGTTGGCCAAGATCAACTAAACAATGAATGTAGTGAATGATACATGTAGCAGTGTACACCATATAAGCTGGTATAAAAGTGATAAGACATTATTTGAGCCTATTTCTAAGCTTTGCCCTCAAACCACCCTCCGTAAAATAGAAGGTGGCTTAAAAGTTGACTATTAAGCTAAAAACAACAGTTAGAACCCCAAAATAATCGCAGCGGATTCAAACAGATCGAGTTTGTTTCTAAAATGCAAAATGTGAAAATTGAGTCATATTGAGCATAGAAACACGACGATTTAAACCGGGATGCAGTCTATCAAGGATTTATCAATCCAATCCATCAAGTTACAAATGAGATTGCCCAGCAAGGATTTAGCAACAGTATCTATAGTGAAATATGATATTATTGTGAATACCTCATTGCAAGGTTAATATCAATTAATATTAACCTTTTTCGTTAAGGCTAAAGGCAACAACTGTTATAACAAACCATTATAGAAAATATGAGCTTGTAATAGAATAACAGCTAGGTGTTGGATTTTATTTTATTGCTAAATAAAGGAGAGTTGTACATTAAATGCTCTTGTCACTGAGTGGAAATAAGAAATGTTGTGTAGGTACCTCTAGTTAAAAACTGAGCTGCTCTGACCGCATCTGTAATATTTGCAGTTTGAAAAGACTCAATGAAATGCTTTTACAAAAGCATCATCATGTATTGGCTAAAATATTTATACCTAACCTCTACTTTTCAATACACTGCTATAAAAATCATCCCAGATGAATACATACTAGACAACAGCACTCGAGTATTAAAGGGATGCTATTAAAGTTGAAAGTAACGTAAAGAGCAGAAAGTTCGGTACGTATTTCAGAAATGTTATACTAATTTAATTCTTGTGTTTAACACTTAAGCTGGCATGTAAAATTTATGCTTACATAGAAGTAATTGTTAGTTATTACATATTAGTATTGTTGATATTATTGACGATTTAGCTGTTTACTGTTCAGTTTTGAGTTCTATTTAACAGAGCATCTTGCCTAATGTGGGGCTATTCTTCACGCATCACAACACTCACCAACAATTTAATGCAAAATTTCACAAGTCATTTGCATTTCTTTACGATTGAATTCATTTTTGGCTGTCTCGCTTTTGTATATTTGTTCCCACCTTCATTCTTCTTCCGCTAATTGAATGAAAGTTTAATTTTATTGCAGTCTTCTTCCGAAACAAGGGAGGAAAACTGCTTATTAGTAGTAGGTACATCTTCTTCATCGTGTCTTCCGTAATTATCCAAGTTAAATAAATAAATCTTCACATTCATCGGTTGATTCATATTTAAACTACTTCTTCACTTAAACCATTTGATTTCTATCAGTTCTTTCATTTTGGAAATATTTTCCCTAATTATGAAGACTACACTTCCCAAACAGTACAAATGGACTGGCATTTCATTTGTCCATGGAGTGTTTAAAAGACAAAATGTGATTTATTTTTTACTTTTAAATAATTATTCCTTCATACTATCATATAAAATCGTTCTCTTATTATTGGGAAATAAATTCTCCAGATGATTATTTCCTTGCTGTTCTTCAGGAAATAATATTAGCGTAGGTATTTCTTGCAATAGAATTTGATTTAAAGCCCAACTCTGTTTGCTGTGTGACGGAGGAATTTCAAGCGTAGAATTCGCGGTTTGAGTTTTTCGTGTACGAGTTCACGGTGGGTGATCGCTTGGGCTCATCAAGAGCATACGAGCCTTCATCCTTCTTGCGCATTCGGTAGACGATGAACATCACCACCAGGATGGCACATAATAGACCGACAACCGCACCGCCAATAACAGCTGCAACAACAAAACCAGTCAATATTGTGCTAATTGTTCCAATGTGGGTGGGGTCACATTTCTTAATTGAATGAGTACATTGAACTTCTTGATTTTGTACAAATATATACTACGTTCTCAAGTCAAGTCAAAGTGTATTTGTTGTTTTACGCTACATCTGCTTGGGTATAATACATATACAATCATTTCCATTTTACATCAACATTATTATCAATAATAATATAGATATTATTCAATCTTCTACATGATCTGTTAAGTATGTACACATAACTATTAACTATACACTTATGTGCAACTTCATGAACTAAAAGATTATTTTTTTGCATTTACGTATTAATGTAATTGTATTAAGTTTATGTACTAATGAACCTATGTTTTTAGTCTCAAATATAAATAAACGCAGTGTGTATTTTTATGTATCATGCCAATCATAGGTCAAACATCATACACATATTCTTGCCAGACAGCCTAATTTTGAAAATGTTCTGAAACTCATTCTTAGAAAGGTACAAAATTGCAAAACTAAACATTCTGTATGGTAGCTAGAATGGTACCTGCTAGAATACCGGGCTGTGCAAAGAACGATGTTGGTCGGTCATCCCGCTTGGAAGTCATCACGTATACGTTGCCGTTTCCTCTTGGTGGCGAGTCAGTATCGGTGGATGGCGGACCCACCGTGGGGTTCGTTTCACTAGGGTTCTGGTCGATATTTATCGGCACGGAACCATCATTCTGCTCAGAAAAATTCAGCGTTAAATACATAATACCCTGTGACAAACACATCTGTTTCAAAAAAAACTCTACACATTTCATAGTTTCTAGCTTCAGATATGGAGTGATTCACAAATCATAAACATATCCAGGACCAGAATGTGTGTGTTTACCAACAAGAGTACTCAGGTGGGAAATTCAAGTCAAGTATACTCAACAAACAAGCTTTCCAAATTTCACACGTCACACACATCTGTGGAGGTAATTACATGCCAGTACATGTTATGTTAAAAAAATATTAGGTGTGAAATAAGCTCGAAAACAATAAGTATGTAGTTAAGATTAAAGGGTCAAGTAAAAACAACCTAAAACATGTTGGGAAAAGAAGGAAAATTATATTATATTTTGTTCCAAAGTGTGAAAGATCAAAACAATAAAATTACAATAAAATATATTAATTTAAGTTTTAAACAGACATAGGTTACCTACCAAATACTTTCCACATGCATTGTCACACCAAGATACAATCTATAGGAAGTGCATGTACACAGGTTTTGCTTTATTCATGTAAGGGTGCTGACAACATTCTATTTGGGTATAGAGTTGCTATCCAAAAGTTCGCGAAAAGGTTCATAAAAACAAATAAATCATTTATCATTTATATAATTTATTTTTAATCATTTATCATTTACCTGCAATTAATAAAATCTCTTAAGCTCCACTTTATATTTTACCAGCTGGTAATTGCATTTTGTTATGAATTCTGCATACTCCTAACCTGCTGACCCGCCTTAGTCTGGAAATTAGTTACACCAACCCTCCTGTTC
This sequence comes from Leuctra nigra, assembly GCA_934045905.1. Taxonomy (NCBI): domain Eukaryota; kingdom Metazoa; phylum Arthropoda; class Insecta; order Plecoptera; family Leuctridae; genus Leuctra; species Leuctra nigra. The sequence continues at coordinate 6,965,245 of OW203763.1, read as the reverse complement.
CAAGAATCTCAGAGCATAAAAGTCAACACAGATGAATTTAAGATCGAAATGAGATCATTATTGAAGGTATTGAAACACATTTTATCAACATCACTGACTCAATGTTTGTATTTTAAATGTACTGAATCGAAAAATAGTACACAAAGTTATTCTTTTCAAACACAATTTTCAAGTTAATAAATAATTTTTTCTAATTTTCTGCTTATCACAAATCATATACTAATGACCAATAACGGTATTGATTAGTGTCAGGTACGATTAGGGAAAATATGGTGTCCAGGTTAACAGGGGCTTTAAGGTGGCTCATCCAATCGGGCATAGTCTCAGATTTTCATAATTTTTTGTCTACTTATTGATAATCATGCCATACACAATCATTGAAAAAATTAAACACTTCTCGTGTCTAGTTTCTGAGATAAATTGAGTTTTCTTCCCCATGTTATCTTATGGCAGCCAAGTAAAATCGTGTCACATTTAGGCTAATAATGAAGATCTAATTTTTATGTAGTCCCAACTTTGATCAAAAAACTTTTTTTCTGGTAGATATATGGATATTCTATTAGGGAAAAAATTCAAAACAATACCAACGTGTGCTTTTTTAGAAGTTATAAACGAAAAACGCAATAATTTTCCTATACCTCCTGTGTTAAAGTTTTGTTCATTCTCGGAAGGCAATAATTTGAAACCTCGCTGTAAGACAGGAGTTGCAAGTTAAATTACATTTTATGGTTTGTTTATACTTAAATATAGTTGAAATGTTGGAAAAAGTAATTCGTGATGGTAATTTCAAAAAATAAATATTTTGGAATGTTCGATCGGTTGAGCCACGTTAAGGTGGGCAAGCGCTCGGCCGTTTAGAAAATTGTGAGAGAAAAATTGTTTCATAAGTGGGTGTAACTTTTATAGAATGTTCACATGATGAGTCTGATTGTATATTAGTAGCACTTTTTAATTTTTGCTTCATGCCTTGTTAATTAGGCGCCGGTTATACAACAAAACCCCGCAAAATTAACTGATACGATTGGAGACCGAACCCGTTAAGTTAACCAATTGATCTCAAATTTTAATCATGATTAGATAAAAGACAAACTCTGGGTTATACTGGGTTATCACTTAGCACTTTTTTTAAATTAAATTTCATACGACACCCAGCGAGACAAGAAAATGTACCATTTTCACCAAAAATCAACTTATTTTAACGAAGCAAAAAATTAAAAATGTAACAACTGATAACCCTAAGTTTGTCTTTTATCTAATCATGGTTAAAATTTCAAATCATGCCGTCAACCCATTTTGTCACCAATCGTATCCAAAAAAGTGCCTGTACGTGCCTACATTTATTGATATGTGTGTTTTTTACTTATAATTTTGTCCTCTTCTTCAATTTTAAACCCATTGTTTAAAGAGGGGGGGGGGGGGGGGAGACTGCAGTCTAGTTATGAAATTCTTATACTAAAAAACTAAATCTCATCAGTCATCACTTCAAAATCGGGATATCTTAAATGTACAACAGCAAGTGAGCAAGTGTAAGCTATGATTGGAATGCAGTGTTGGCCCCAATTAATGGCAATTTACTGTAATTGTATGTTTTAATAGTATTGTCAATGGGAATGGCTACTGGGAACTAGTGTGAACCTGAACTGAATGGCGTAATTTGATGAGTACTCAGCAACTCAGCATATTTTTAGGTAGCATACCTCACAAACAATCTCTTCAATTTGCACTATGTTATTTTCTTTGAATGATAACAATTATTAAGATTTATGAAAGTTGTAGCAATTTTTATGATTCCTAGAGCTAGGATGCTAGGATGACAGGTCGGCCACTTTGGCGCTGGCGTCAAGTGGGTATTTTTCAAATCAAAGTATTTCTTAAGCCCCATTTACACGGTGCAATTTCTTGAACAACTTCTGTGTCACATTCCCATTTTTCATACAATTTTGTATTGCACGACGCAACTTTCTGTCACAGAACTTAAAACATGTTCTAATTTCCATTCAAGAAGTGTGACACAGAAGTTATACAAGAAGTTGCTCCGTGTAAATTGGACTTTACCCCACAGTCCGTATTTTCATGTTATAATATAAGAATTAATGTTGATATTTTGGTTATTTACCGAAAGAGTGAATTATAGTGAAATAATGATATTTTGATGACAGCTCACAGAATGATTTTTGTTTCCAGTGCTCTCTTGACCTGACTCACTGCATAATGGAATTTTGTAACTTTCAATTAAAACAATTGAGAGTGTCGCTTCAGATTGAAATAGAATTTGCTTTAAAAATTGCAAAATCTTCTTATTTTTACACATTTTATTAAACTAGTGTAAAACATATATGTATCTAAACAGTAAGTACATCTTCTTGCGCCTGTCAAAATAAAGTTTCGCGAGTTTTAATTTTGAGTGGCATAACAGCTTACTTCACACTTATACCCAGACTCGCACAGACCCGATGGCAGCACCCTAGCGGGAGATAGTTTGGCTAGTGCCCTATTTCCAGCAAAGTTCTTACCTTGAAAAATCATATGCCAATGGGCTAATATATTGTTGAGGATGAACCTCTTATTAACTCTAAAGAGAATTGAAAAGCAAAAACAAATGTTTAAGAAAATTAACTCACCGTTCCAGGCTTTGTAGGTTGATTTGGTTTTTTTGATGGCTCCACAACTGAAAGTAGATAAATTATAATGTATAATTACACACATTAATAGAATTACTCTATGAATACCAAATGTTAAATAAGATACAAGAAATTACCACATGCTAACTTAGGGTTAGAAAGAAAACTACTGACCCCAACAACTAATTAATAGTACAACTTCAAACTACTATCTTTGTGTCCTCAAAGGCACGATAGTGATGACTGATGATTGATGAACTATGTTGTTCAAGGTGGGCAAATGTGAGTTGAGAATAAAAATTCTCTTATGTGGATGGCAAGTAACTTTGTTTTAGTCTGATAAGCTATAATTAAAAAATGTCACAAATTTCTTTGAATAAATGTTCAGCGCTCTTGAGAGAGGAGAGAGCGCCAAAGAGAGCACACTCAGAGAGAGACAACAGCTTTGGTGTTTTTACAAGAATTCACTTGAGAATTTACTGCCTTCGTGTTTAACATGTCCATTGACGGAAATCTTCTCTACACTGCGTTTCCCATTTAGCTCTCCTGTAAGATATTTTGAATACCCCTATTCCGAGAGAGAGGGATGGTACTGCGCGATCGCACACAGCGACTGAGGGATGGACAAAAACCTGTTATTTGCCAATGGCGGACAGCTAAATGTGAAACGCACTGTAGTCTGTGCTGGTGAGAGTCTGAACTCATGTCGTTAGTCCGAGTGTAGGTATTTTATCGCTCCACTTTTTGTCCTTCTGTGTTTTTATATGTTGTGTGTATCTGAGTATGTGCACTCGAATTACTAAGTATAAGGTACAATAATTGTAACAATCAGTGTCCATATTGTAGGTAGGTAAGTAAGTACTTAGGATATTAATAACTTGGAGATACTTTTAAGAAATAGGGGTCAGTGATTTTCTACATAATAACGTAATTGTAACAGTTTTGGATGATCACCAAATCAACAGAAAAGGGATACTCTATATTGTGTAAAAATGCACTATCAATTAGTAGGGAAATTTAAACTTTTCTGGGGTTTTGCGGCCCGGATCCCCATTTGCTTGGAGACCCTCCTTTCAGAAACCCCCTCCCCCCTATTCGTTAAAAATTCATATTATTTTCTTACAAAATACAAAAATATACTGCATGCCACTGCTTTAGGGACATATTACAGTCGGTGGCCATGCTAGATGGAGATCATCAACTCAGCGGCTAGCCTGTCACCGACTGTAGGTATACTCTATGGTTTCTTCATAAAAATAAACTAAATTTATCTGAAAGTACACTCAACAAATGATAAAACGGTATTTGAAAGAAATGGATTGGCTGAATAAAATGTGAATGCATCATCCGATGAAGTTGACGCATACCTGTCATCTACTTCTAGTAGGTGAGCTCTGATCTCATTGATAATAACAAGGATTGATTGTCAAGGAACCAAACCAGCAACCATCCGTTTCGTTCAAATACCGTTTTATGATTTGTTGGGTGTACCTACATCAACTCACAGTCACAAGCAATGAGATGAGGTGTGAATAATAAATATCACTCAACTAATTACCTCAAACAGATATCAACTTTTGCTTGCCCACAAAGCCACAAATTACAAAACCAGATGCACCAGATGGACATGCATTGAAACATCAATGTTACCACAGTGCTAAATCAGTGCATTACAAAGAGCAGCACAGCACTGCATAATGTTTGGTAACCAAAAACAATCGTGCCTAGTAGTGCAACTCACAAATAGGTTTATCACCTGATCCGCCGGCGTCTTCGTCATCAGGACCATATCCTGAGCCGGATGATTCCAGATCATCCTTCAGACCTCCCAGACCCCGGCCAGAACCTTCCAACTGTTCGTCATCGATGTAGATGTCATCCTTGGAGGGCTGCCAGAATGAGGGACTTCCAGCCTGGAAAGTTGTGACAGTGTGTTAAAATTTTGAAGGAAGCTCTCATCTCAGTCATTTAGTATTGGCGACCTGCTACATTTCCAAGATTATTTGGTGCTCTAACAATAGGCATTGATTGAACTGTAATAGGGTTGGGCGAATCGGTTCGAAACCCGAACCGAGCCTTAAAATGAAATATCCAAACCAAACCTCCCTCGCTGCACCAATTTAAAATTTCCCCACAAGATTTCATTCCAGTGTAGTGTTCTAGATAGAAGGCTGTGTGACAAAGAAACCGAAGAAGAAATAATGCAAAGTGTTCAGTTTAATTTCCTTTCCTAACCTTTTTTCGTGCGATAATTCACGGAGGTGAATTTATTTTATCAAAAATAATCACTCTGGGCTACTACCCCTTGTGCAAACTATGCCAACAATGTTCGATGCCAATTTTGTGTGCCATGACTAAGTTATAAGTGTCCAAGGGCGTATTCAGGGGGGGGCCAAGGGGGCCATGCGAAAAACCCCGAAATCAGGGTTGCATCTAAGAAAATAAGCACATTTAAAATAATATGGGAAAAAAACACTTACAAACAGACAAGTCATGTCCAAAACGTTCCAAAAAATTTCCAATTTTTGGATATTTTGTATTTATAATTTTCCAAAATAGCTATACAGTGCGATTCAAAATTGCACCTAAATGAATGACCTTGATCCAAAATTTTCTCAGGGGCTGTGCCCCCGAACCCCTAGTTTTACACTGTAATTTTTCAAAATATTAGTAATGCCCCCCCCCCCCCACGACATGTAATCCTGGATACGCCCTTGTAAGTGTCTAAAACCAATGCAAGTAAAAAAAGCAAGAGGTTCGGTTCGGTCAAATATTTAAGCTTCGGTTTGAGGTTCGGTTCGGTTAAAAAATATGACGTTCGCCCAACCCTAAATTGTAATTAAAGTCAAGTTAAGTATACATAGTGAGGGGAGGACTAAAGTGAAGTGGCGAGCATGGGACACACTATTAAGGTGGCTCGTCCAATCGGGCATAGTCTCAGATTTTCATAATTTTTTGTCTACTTATTGATAATCATGCCATACACAATCATTGAAAAAATTAAACACTTCTCGTGTCTAGTTTCTGAGATAAATTGAGTTTTCTTCCCCATGTTATCTTATGGCAGCCAAGTAAAATCGTGTCACATTTAGGCTAATAATGAAGATCTAATTTTTATGTAGTCCCAACTTTGATCAAAAAACTTTTTTTCTGGTAGATATATGGATATTCTATTAGGGAAAAAATTCAAAACAATACCAACGTGTGCTTTTTTAGAAGTTATAAACGAAAAACGCAATAATTTTCCTATACCTCCTGTGTTAAAGTTTTGTTCATTCTCGGAAGGCAATAATTTGAAACCTCGCTGTAAGACAGGAGTTGCAAGTTAAATTACATTTTATGGTTTGTTTATACTTAAATATAGTTGAAATGTTGGAAAAAGTAATTCGTGATGGTAATTTCAAAAAATAAATATTTTGGAATGTTCGATCGGTTGAGCCACGTTAATGGCGTCTTCAGACTGGCCGCACTTGGCTGCACTAAGTTTGCACTGAAGTGACGTCATCATACAAAACTCAATGCAAACCTAGTGCGGCCAGTCAAAAAAGCCATTCGTTTTACTCTCTGCTACTACGATCATGACCGAATAGCAGAGAGGCAAGTAAGGTCACGTGACTGCTGTCAGCCAATGAATGACTTCATGCTGCTTTCGGCTTTCACTTGATAGTGTGCACACATACAGTTTAGTAGGTAGGAACGTAGAGGCCTCGTTTACTGTTGGCCATTCACGCCCCTCGCAACAGCAACCAACCAATTGGTGAGCATAGGTTTCAGTGTTCGCAAAGCATGACCAAAAAATCATGAAGCATGATGCGCAAAGCATGAGCATAAGCACTTATTGGTTGGATGTTTATTTGAGTGAACAGTTCTCGTGGTTCAATAAAACTTGAACAATTATTAACCAACAAATTTGTGATTTGGACTCTTCCAATATATTTCTCCTCCTGTATATGATGTGTAAAAAATATATTAAAATGTACCTAATGAATGCTTAGCCTCCATCTTAATTCCAAAAATAAATGTCTTCAGATTTTAATATAATTTCCATGGTAGTAAACCGTACTTCCAGCTAGCCAAGTTCATTTGACTTTTATGATCACAGCTGATGAATAATCAATTGTGTATTTTATTGTGTAAAAAATACACAATATTTACCATAAACCATACCATAATATTTACCATACTTGGTGTTTACCATAGTACATCCAGCAGATTATAACTTAAATTCTTCATACTATTAGTTTATTATTTTGAGAATTTGTAGTTGTAAATGTTTATAAATAAAATCAAATGCATTTTATAACAGTTTTGAATGTTTCAGGATTACAGATGTTAAATTCGTCTTGATTAGGTACCTATTAAACCTATTATGTACCTATTAAATAAAACTACCTACAGGATGAAATATCCTAATCAAGGTGAATTAAATTTTTGTTCCTTATAACATTATATGTGTTAGAGAACTGAACAAGTCATGTAGCAACATACATTTAAAAGACATACAAAATACATATTTTTTTTAATATTATTATATTGACATTGTACAGAAGTCAAAAACATGAAAAAAATCACCAACCCCACAAGCTCTGCAAGAGCTTGAATTTGATTGTGGGAATAAATTCAATAAATAATAATCAAAATCCAGAAGAGACACTTCAAATATATAGAAGCACGCAATCAAACCTCTGTTTAAAACAGAGTTAATCAAGGTAGGTAGTATAAACATGAAATAATGCAGGCATGTAGTCAAGTCCGAGTTAACTAATGATGCATAGCCCGGCCTATCCCTGGCCATGCTAAGCAGGTATCATCATTAGTTGACTCCGACCGTATATAGTAACTCATACATATGATGATAGAAAATCATCACAAATAATATTTGCTATTTGAAATGCATTTGATTCGACATGATGTTTCATGTTTCGTTAGCTTTTTTTGCAATTTGGCCTTGAAAAGGGGCACCTGCTCTTTAAATGGCCCACAAGGCACCCAGACACTCCGTCAATTCAATGCCCTGATAGTAATATTCCTATATTGATAGGTATGCCATGTCTTGATATTTTGACTGTGTTATCCAGTCAATTCAATGATGTAGCCGGCTGAAGCAGTACAACAGGGGTCTATACTCAAGGGTACAACGGGTGTTGAAGCCGTGGAGTTTTAGGGAAGGGGAGGGTGGAGGACTTGCCGGGGGATACGTTGCATGCTATACCATTGCATGACAACCGTCTTGTGATGATAGTCATGGCTTCAATTGCCATGTGTCTTTTGTTCTGTCTGTTACATACCCAAAACTAATTGATACATTGTATTGTTTTGGTGTCAATCTTTTCAAAAATGACACATCGATGACTTATAGAAAGCTCCAAAAAATCGAGCATGCGTATTAATTCGAATTAGCTTTTAACTAGTATTAAATAGATGACCTAATTGGTTAAAATATGAGAGTGCTTCGATATAGGCAAATTTAGTGTCTAAGGAAGGCAATACCTACCCAGATAAATATAAATGTGTAATCAAAAATATCAAAAATAAAAATGAAATTGTAATTTTCATTTTCATTTGAGGTCACCAGAGGGACCAAAATAGACATTTAATTGAGAGAAATTGCCTACTAATGCAATACGGGAACAATACGGTAAAAATTTAATTAAAACCTGTCAATAGCAAAGTGCAGCTAGAATAAAATTTATAATAGATACCTAATAAATTAAAAATTAAATTTGGATAAGGAGTGACTAAGATAAGTTCAAAGATTCTGGAATATTTGAATTTGCAGACAATTCGGGCGAATTAAAGCAAAAACATGTGATCACCTATAGACCAAAACAGAAATTCCTGCGCATGCGTGAAGTTGACAATTTTACACCTTGAGCCGTGTGAAATCTTAAATCACTGCATTCTTAATACGAAAATGATACTGCATTAAGAAAGCTGTTATCTAATTTTAAAAAAAAATCGATTGTTGCTCTTTTTTTTTTTTATTTGTTTTTGTATGTTTTAAATTTATTTTAAAAAGTACATTTTATATCATGTATTGATATCAAGAATACTACTATTTAATTACAGATAGGTGAACTTTGAATTCCGTTTATTTAAAAGTGTGAATTGAAACTAAATTGCTATTTCTTGTCACCACCGGAACACACGGAATGGTACGTAGTTCCAAACCGGATATAGATGGCACTTGTCATTTCTGTTTTGGTCTATTGATGAAATATTTGTTTTACCTAAAAACAAGTTGATATGAAGGGATGTGTGTTGTGAAAAATATCCGACCGAACCGGGGCTCGAACCCGGGACCTCTCACTTGCCGGGCGAGAGCTCTGCCAACTGAGCTACCCGATCGGACAGCTGTCCGATCGGGTAGCTCAGTTGGACCTCTCACTTGCCGGGCGAGAGCTCTGTTGGACTCTGGTAGCTCAGTTGGACCTCTCACTTGCCGGGCGAGAGCTCTGCCAACTGATCTGCCAGATCTGCCAATCTGCTACCCGATCGGACAGCTGTCCGATCGGGTAGCTCAGTTGGTAGAGCTCTCGCCCGGCAAGTGAGAGGTCCCGGGTTCGAGCCCCGGTTCGGTCGGATATTTTTCACAACACACATCCCTTCATATCATCCTGACTCCATGGAAGTTTTCCACAGAAACCTACATTCTAAAAACAAGTTCATAAAAAGTTACAGAGTTTGGAATATAATAATGACAATAATCTTGACATTTGAGTCAGTGGTGATCACGATACTCTGTTCAAATACCTTGACCCTGTCCAACGTGTGCTTGAAATAGGCCTCCACGGCAGACATAGGGAAAATCCAAGGTCATCCCGTAAGCCGCAGCCGTGCGCTATTTCATACATAAATTGGACAGAAACTGCAGAATTATCGTCATTGATAATATTTCAAACAATTCAAAATCTTTGAACTTAAATACCTCACCCTTAATGCAAATTACTATCTTTCTAGTCCAAGTTGAATGCTCAATATTTCTATGTTTTTACATAAGACACACATGTACTTACGACAATATTCACATGCTTTTCCGATAATTTGAGTGATTTGTGTGCAAATTCTAATCATGCAGAACCTTTGAACTAAATATCATAGGCAATCCTAATCCAAATTCCGATTGTTGCACTCATTATATTTGAATATATTTCTAATTAAAATCTAATTAGAATTAATAAGCATGATCGACTTTTGATGTGATAGAGAACATTTTTCTGAATGGAATTAATAACACCAAAAAACCAATGGGTCAACCCTATATTTCCCAGACTAAAGATCAGTTCCATAATACAGGAAAATGAACAGCTTTCCAAGAATGTCCTTGCTAGTGTGACGTATTCGTCGTATTACTATAATTTTCCTTCTTCGAAAAATAATATTTCTTCCTCCATCAACAGATTCCAAGATCACGCAAGTTTCTTAGGACGACCTGTCGAAACGGCAACGCTAACAGCGAGCTACTGCTAACAGGAAGTGACGTCTTTTGAGCTCCATCACACGTTGCCTTTGTTTACCTTCACAATTTTTAACGTGATTTTTACAACATTACAACGATCACGTGCGTTGAATTAACTGACAGACATTAACAGTCACATTCAAAACCCCTGAGGAATGTCCAGCCAGGGCTCGAGCCAGGGTATCAGTTCAGTATCAGAAAACAAAATACAGACCAAGGGACAATTTACTTCGTATTGCACAGAACTTGTCGCTGTACGCTGTACTGTACGCTAATTTCATTACATTGATAATTATCAAAACACTTCCCACTAGTTATTAAAAGCACCTACACAAATATTAATTAAACATGCACAACCTCTTGGATGGTTTGTGATTGATTACTTCCAAGTTGCTCGATTAGGTGCCGACACTTCCAGGGTGTTTTGACGAACACGATTAGAATCGCTGTGGTAAACGAATGGTCACGAAGCCGTAAACTAGACCACTAGACTAGCTAGTACCTAAACTTCACACTTGCGTCTGACACGAAATCAATCAATACTAGCGATGGACGTTGCTGGGTTCTAGCTAAGGTTCTAGCTAGTATTGCATTCGCAGAGCTGCCAATTAGGAAAACAAATGTCCCAGCTAAGTAAATGTTGATCCTGGGCGAAAAAATATTTAGTGTGGACGGCGAATGGCGATACGTGAAAAGCCCGTAAAAAACAAATAAAAAGTAATGCATTAAAAAGAAAAAATTGGAATAAGATAAGTTTAGTGGTGCCAAACGTTTCTTCATTCTACGAGAATCTGTTTAATTGGGGTTGTTATAATGTCGGAACTAAAGTCAAACAATTCCTCTAAATTGTCCTATACTATCCTTTAGTATATTAAACATTATGAAAATGTAAATTGTATAATCATTTGTGAATACAAAATACAATAATAATAAATTATAACTGGCTCTTCTCAAAACTGCACCTAGGTAAGAAGTGCACCTTTCGACAGGGGTTACATGTAGACATTGATTATTTATTTAACTGCTTAATGATCATTTTAAAATTCCCTAAAATTCGGAATTCTCGTAAAATTGTTTCTACACAGCATTGCAAGTTTGAGCTTATTTCGTTGGCGCATTTCCCAGTGTGGAGGCTACTTGTGTTTTTGCACTTCCCGGCATACCTTTTTAAATGTATTCTTTGCCTTTGATTTCTTTTGCTTGATGCATGATGATGATGACCAGTCACCATAAATGCCTGGGGACGGCTGAAGAATGTCAAATTTCCATAATTTTGCATCCACTATTGCATTTTCTTACGACTACCTACTATAAAAATGTGCAGAAAATCAAAAATATATATTTTTCTCCCAACACAGTGAAAAAATATATACTCAGATCACTTTCCTAAAAGAACGCGTTTTGATCAACCAAAAGTACGGAATTTTATAAATTTCCACATGTCCCATAATAGTTCCACTCCATTGTTCCATGTCTACTTGCACCACCTGTAGGCACACATCATGTGCACTAAATGAATGCTCTTTAATTTATTTATATACAGTCAGCTTTTACAAGTACAAGTCTATATACCTACTGGTGACGATGCTGCATAAGTTTGTTATACAAGTAAGCTTTTACAAGTACAAGTTTATATACTGCTGACGATGCTGCATAAGTTTTAAAAAAAAATTGCACTCTGCTGTTTGCACTCAGAACCTAAGATTTTAATTATCAATCTAAACGAGGCGTCGATTCCACTAATACATGAACTATAGTATTTCGTGGATAAGTACTAATAGTAGTATAGTAGTATACTATCCTATAGTATATTAAACAGTAGTATGATACAAGTCACTGGTGACGATGCTGCATAAGTTTAATTCTACAATGGAATGATACAAGTCACTGGTGACGATGCTGCATAAGTTTAATTCTACAATGGAATGATACAAGTCACTGGTGACGATGCTGCATAAGTTTAATTCTACAATGGAATGATACAAGTCACTGGTGACGATGCTGCATAAGTTTAATTCTACAATGGAATGATACAAGTCACTGGTGACGATGCTGCATAAGTTTAATTCTACAATGGAATGATACAAGTCACTGGTGACGATGCTGCATAAGTTTAATTCTACAATGGAATGATACAAGTCACTGGTGACGATGCTGCATAAGTTTAATTCTACAATGGAATGATACAAGTCACTGGTGACGATGCTGCATAAGTTTAATTCTACAATGGAATGATACAAGTCACTGGTGACGATGCTGCATGGTACGATGTTGCAGCCCCCGCGGTGGCGTGGGCCCAGGCCTGGAGGGGGGGGGGGGGGGGGGGGGCAGGTCTGGGGGGAGTCTAGTGGATGCCGATTGGATTGAATGAATACAATAAAGAGCAAAATGACAATCGATGAAATAGTAGAATTTAGATCATCAAATCTACCAAAATCTACCAAAAGCACCACAAAGTATTTAAAAATTAACACAAAAAGATACATTGTACTTTGAAGATTTTACGTATAGGCAATTAAAAAAAGGGGTCCCTAAAAATATCTTGCGGGGGGGGGGGGGGGGGGGCAAAATCATAAGTTCCGCCACTGGAGGTCCCATTCTAAAGGAATTCAGACACGGCCATAAGGATTAACATTGTATAGAATTGAATTCTAGTGAAATTGGGAATTTAAAAGTTCTAGAATAGGGTCCTTGATGAAAGTCAAGTATCAAACTTGAAAATAAAATAGAAACACATTGAAAACTTGAAGCACAGTAGATTAGAGTAATTTTCAGCGCAAGATTGAAATAGGTAGGTACTTAATTCTATCCCGTATCATATCAGGATTTAAAAAAGACCCATATGATGCCACCCTCCCTTTCATCTAAATCCTACAATGTATACCCACGTAATTTCATGAACTTGCAATGTTAGAGTCATTGCTAATTATTTACCTTTTAGCGAATGATTTATATGCTTACACCATTCTGTCACAGCAACAAAATCGTGAACAACAGAGCAATAACTATAATTTTGCGCATGCTGCAAATCGAATAAATTAATATTTCACCACAACAATACAGAAAACTGTGTCATTAATTGCAAACAATTACGAAGTCTTATCGCGACAATAATCGCGACCATAATAATAATACGGGGTACTTATCAGTAAGTAAGTAATTGACTGCAAACATGGAAAACTCATGTTTTTATTCATTTTACATGCCTAATGAATGGTGATAAGCATACCTATTATATCCACTGACCTGTTATCTATAGATAGACCTACAATTTAAATTGGAATAATAAAATTAAGGTCCATCGTTTCAGCAAGGGTTTCAGTGCACAAAAACCAGCCATAAACCAACAGAGAAAAAGACAGAGGGAAATCATGAAAAACCTGTCAGGAAGGCCGGTAGCGAGCCGAGAAGCGAACCCCGCCCTCTGGGGAGAAAGTCTCTAGTCTAAAGCTTAAGTTTATAAGAATAGTACAAACCTAATATAAAATATTTTTTTCCATTAATTGACGGATGTATTGTCATCGATATCTAGATACCTACTCTGAGCTGGTGAATGCTCAGAAGGTATTTGAAGAGGCCATACAAATGTAAGTTGAAAACTGCAGTGGGCTGTACGAGATTGTAGTTTGCAAAATACCTAGGTGTACGATTTGTAAGGAAACATAAGTTAAAACCCTTTCTTGATCTATTTCATTAAATACCCGAGTACATACCTAATTGAATAGCAATAATAACACAAAATTAAAAAATGAACATGAATTCACAGAACAAATTTGATTAGGTACCTATACCTACTTTGACCATATCTCTTAAACAGTATTTATTTGCCGTTTAGGTACCTTTGAAATTCTATGCGTGTATAATGTACATCTTGTATTTTAGATCTTCAAAATGATACAAAATACTTTGTAAATGAGTATTTGAGAAACAAGATAGGTACAACCTTTGAATATCTTAAACTGGCTCATGCATTTTAAATAGGTACTATAGATACAAGATACAAATGTATAGTACCTATCTGGATACAGCCCATGCCTGCTAACTGTTATAGGATATGATTTTGCAGGCAAAGTCAATGTGATACGAACAGAATGTAGGTGCTACTATACTAAATGTCGTAACATAAAATTTCAATCTGTCAAAATGCATCACAAAAACCATGATATTGTTCCAGTGCACAATAAGAGTATTTTTAACGCAACCGTTAGATTAGAGGAAAACATAAAATCGCTACGTACAATATGGTTGTAACTTGTAACACTATCGCTTCTGCCCAACCCTTGGTATACGTCATTGGTATACGTCATTGGTATAAACACCCACTTCCAATAGTTCCTATGCCGGTTTACCATATACCAACGTGAGGATTTGGCCGGCTTCTTTTGACGCTGACCCTAAGTAGATAACTGAACGGCAAAATATCAATCACACTAATTTCAAAAAGCAATATCGGTTATCGACATATTATGACATCTAACAACATTACCACGTTATCCAAGTTCCACACTATTTTTTTTTAATTTGTGAATCAACACCTCTCTATTTGTGTACCTATCGAATCTCTAATCCATGGCAATAAATCGGTTGCGAATGATGATAACAATTCAAAGGCCATTGCAGGATGATCGTATACTGAAACAAACGCGCTTTGAGGCGATTCAACATGGACCGAGCCTTGGAAAGGAAATGCTAACAAACACAACTGAGAAAGAAGCAGTGACGTTACATGACATTCGGAAACATAAACCATATCAATGACGTAAGTGAGAGATTACGTCATTGTTTGAGCTTGATTCGGAAGTCTTGAAGCATGGAGGCCAGAGATGGTTTATCCCATCCGTCATTAGAAAACTCAGATTATTCAAATAATTAGCACATCTTTTTTATCATAGGGAGGTAATTGCATGGCATAGTAAGATCCTCCTCAGACTCAGACTGCCCGAACACTGCTGAAAAATCTTGCCAAGATCTTATCAAGATCTAGCAAGTTATTCTTGTCTTCTTGTCAAGATCTTGTTAAATCTTGGCAAAATGATTGACTATCCTGAAAAAATCCGAACATCAATTACAATACCTTGCCAAGATTTTTCAGTAGGGTTAACAACTATAAGCTCGAAATTTTCTATGGGGCTCGATCAAGAGTACCCCTCGTCAGTCGTCATTAATTATGTAAACTCATACAAAGCATCGTTATTTTGTCCAGGTCAATACGCCTGCTCTAAGATACATGCGCCTTCTCTTCTCTATCTACAACAACAGTGACTACTATTGCCTGGTCATTTCAATCAATGCTTCAATGTTTTATCACTCAACAAGACTAGTCTAACTACAGCCGCAATCAATGAAGAACGTGAATCATATTCCAAAACAAATGTGAACGATGGATGAGGCACTATTATACTTCCTACAAAAAACATGAATTTCGCACCCCTATTCCGTGCAATGATCGGACCAGGTAGCAACATGCGTCATACATTCAAATGAGATTCTCTGTGAAGACTGACAATGATTTGTGTATCAAAATCAAATAATGTAATATTTCGTTGACGTTAATGCAGAATGTCATGTCGTTTCTGTAGTCGGTAATAAAAGCTCGATCTCCTATGTCGTTATGAAGAACCCACAACAAACTTGTTTCTTTGCACTGCCTATTTGGTGAGATTAGATACATTCCAATAAGTAAGATACTTTTGTTATGAAGATGGCATATCTAGAACATCAGTGATGAGATGTCAAGATGAACGAAAATCATCTCCACTGGATCGTTTCAAGTCGAGAAGAATATCCACTGCAACCAGTTATTTCTAGAGACGATTGTCTTACAAAGAAACTGGTCCAGTACGAATTTTCGTCGATGTTCTTTTCTTTTCTACAAAACTATCATCCGATATTTGTACTAGTCCACTCAGAAAAACGCATAAAATAACATAGTATGAAACACATGTTCGCTTCTACGCTACACTTGAGCTATTTCCGTGTCAGATTGGTTATTATAAATATAGGTATGGGAGACCGAGCAAGAGGCCTCTATACATACCTAATCAACGACGTAGGACATTTATAAGTTCCACATAAATTATCTATTTAACGCAACTCAATTGTTAATCTGATTCACGATTATTTCATGAATAGATAAGACGGGTTAACGCGGGTCACTGAATTTAATGATGCGAATTCGGACTGAGCTGCTAACTTGAAAGCCCAATTCCAACAGTATTATCATCCAACAGTTCTTGTAAACGAAGGAATCCCAGAATTTTGATCGAGTCATCAATGTAATTTACTACCTGGAAGCAGCCCGTTGGCATCAATCATTCATGATCCCAAAAGACGTCTTTAAAATGCACACAGTATAAGCTTGTACCTCTTCTCAATTTAACAAATATGGTGACACGGTATAATTATGGTCGTAGTTAATTCAATGTCACTAGAAACTGCGGTGATTTCTGGAAGAGTTTTAAATCTACCATTTACCATTTTAATTATAGGACTCCAGCTGGTGGCCATAACATTCACCCCAAGCCCCCGAGCATCCACTACAACGCTTCAACGCTTCTACGCTTCTACTCCCGGTCTCTGGTCGTGAGGCCGGGAACCGAACCCGTGTCTCCGAATACCGAGGTATCTACGAACTCTCTGGTCATCTGGTGAAGACACAAGATCTCCTCGGCTAGAAGTCGAACGCAAACCAAAGAGACGGATGAGTTTGAAATGTTTCTCTGAAAGGCGCCTAGACGACTACGAAACCGGTTACCTATATACTTTGTATTTGAGATTGTTGTACTTGACCTTACTTGTGGATAGTAAACGAAATGGTTAGGTCACAGCACAATGCCACATTTACTTGGTTCAACGTTGGTTCAACGGTGCAGCCTGAAGACATCATATGCATTGAGTAGGTACTACCTGTACTACAGGCACCGCTATAATGTCTTGATAAATGCAATTACGGTGAGATGAAGTTGCTACTAGAAAATCATGACAGCGAGAGGGTGCCAGCCAAGGTATTTGGTGCCAGCTTACAGAAGATACGAACTTTAGATCTTTGGAGCGTATATTTTTGTATTGTATTATTATTATTATTCAGATCAGTCTGATCAAGATTGCTTTTTAAAATTTTGTCGTAAGAACTTTCCGAGATATAGGCACTTTTAAAAAAGCAGTATGATGTCCACAGCCATGCAGTACAGTGGGCTTGCAGCCGCGGTCAGCTGTTGCGGCATTTAATAACTTTTCATTTAAGTTCGATGACACAATTATGTCACCTATAACTTTATCTAATATAATATAAGTGAATGCATTTATAATTTTCTGAAAGAAGTACTTATAATTGATTTTTAAAGCAACCCTTTCAAGAAAATTGTTACCTACCGTTCATTGATTCAATCAAAAAGTGTATACATTCTAAAAAAAAAACTGCGAGGCGTATGTAGTCTTCTAATAGCTTCTAATGCCCTCATTCTCGCGGGTTAGACATCCCATTTTAGACTATATCTGTGATTACAGCGTCGTTACAGTGATTTTAAGAGAAAAGAGCACCATTCTAGCGTCCAAGATTCATTATAAAAGCATAAAAGTGTGAAAAATCCAAAAGAGGCCCTGCGGGGCACGTTGAGGGCTATTGAAATGGACATATGTTTCTCTTTGCGGGGGGGGGGGGGGGAGGGGGCGTCTCATGTGAATTAGCCTAGGTTAAATGTTAGGCCAAACTGTTAAATGCGGCCCTGTCCAGACGCATTTTCAAAATATTCGTTCTAACATTTACTTTTTGGTGTGTACCGACTACCGACTTGGATATTTTATAAACGAAATAAATTTGTACGTGTTACCATGTTTCAAAATTAGTACATACCTACCATGTTACCTTACAAATACTTTATTTTCAAAGTAAAGTGTTACAGTTACTTTTACTCGAAAAAGTTAACATGCTACCAGTAACATGTTACTTCATCATGTTACTTCACAGCACTGTAATTGCATAACCAATCGAAAATTATCTTTGTCGCAAATTTCAGCAGAATGCACAGGTTCGTATTGATAAGTCATTAGTTCTTACCCTAGTATACCTTGAGTTCTGACTTTCCCAACACACCAGGGTTGGCAAAAAGCCAGCTTTTTCTAATAAAAGCCAGGCCAGCGGTTAAAACCGGTTTAAACCGGCTTTTTCTGGTTCAAACCGCATACATTAAAAAATTGTGTTTCAGCAATTTTGTACCAAAATATTGAGGTATAGGTAAAGAACATAATTAATTGTAAATATTATCAATTGAATATACCTACAAATTAATTATTAATTCAGTTATTATTAGGTAGGTAGTAAATGTTTAATTATTCACGCAATGTATTTGACTGACGATATTTTGACGTAAGAAAAGTTAGCTGAATTAAAAAAAAAAATAAGATGATCAAGGCAAAACTTGAATTGAGGCAAATTTTTTGAAAAAAATACCAAACATTTTGGTACCTACCAAAGTTTTAAGTTGAGGTCAAACGGTCCCAGTTTAAATTTCAAAAATCACAGGATCCTGTTACTAAACGATCCCAGTGACCACCTAGATTAGGTATATTTGTAGGTTTGTGTGCAAAATTTCAGATCGATTAGTTAAATGGTTTAATCTGGGCACGCTGACAAAAAACAAAAGAAAAATCAGAGAAAGTGTCATAAGAGTACAGTGGTGATGCTCTCTCAATAATAACAACCAAATTTGTCACGTCAATAATATCAATCTATAGTTAATAATGTGTCAAATACATAACTCAAATAAAATGAGTTTTAGCCACCTGGCTGAAACTATTTTATCCAGACCGGTTTTAACCGGTTAAAACCATGGTTTAAACCGAGGGGTGGCTAAAACTTGCCAACCCTGCAACACACTTATGTTATTTCGAATGTATTGCTATGCTGTGAATGTGAAGACTTCAAGTTTAAGACGGCTTGGTAGTGAGTTTGACCTTGAAGAGTTTTTTTTTATCAATTTTTATCAATATCCTTTTCCAGTGTAATTGTTTACAAAATAGGGCTATGGACGTGAATTCAGAACAGTTCAATGAAAATAATTCCATAGCTTGTAATGGTTTATTTGATTTACTTTGTCCTACAGGTGTTTAGAACCCAAAAATTTAGTAATTTTCGGGTTCTAAACACCTGTTGGACACAATAAAACTAATAGCTTATTCCAAACTATGAAATTATTTTCATTGAACTGTTCTGAATTCACGTCCATAGCCCTATTTTGTTAACAATTACACTGGAAAAAGATATTGATAAAAATCGATTAAAAAACTCGTCAAGGCCACGCTCACTACCAAGCCGTCTTAACTGAATTCGGTATAATTACCATTTTAGATGATAAAACTGTGTAATGAAAGCCTCTAATGAAAGCCTCACAAAGCCTCTTTCGTGCAGTTTATTTGTGCAGTGTAGCGACTGGCACGGCTGTATGATGTCATCAGCTGACGGCGTGGAATATTTTGCGCTCGGAAGGCCAGAAAACTTGAACTCGGCGCGTTGGCACGCATAGGGTTCATATTTTGATGAATTTACGAAATATATTGAAAATGCGATTCTCAAGTTCGTATCTCCTTGACAGGAATTATACACACTAGGCAGCTTTCACATTGCAACTTGCATACACCTGTCTGTGTTCATGCTACAATCGGAATCAGCCGTCAACCGATTTACTTATGCTTCTATGCATGCTTCTAGGTTCTTTACTCTTTTATTTTTTTCACGATTCACTTCCGAAAGACAATATCGTTAATATTTGACATATTGGGGAAAGAGGTCGTTGACACATAATATTATCCAAAAGAAGAAAAAATAAATATATAAATGATTAAATTTCAATAAAAATATGAATTGTTCAAAGTTACAGGTTACGTACCTACTTCACATTTAGCTGTGTCGATAAAAACAAATCTTGTCGCAATGTGCTCATAATTGTCTGTTTTGAAATGTTATCGGCAGCATAACTCGGTTATTACCATGGCAACAGCCAATGAGTCAATTGGAAATCGATAAGTAGAAGTCATAATCACTGATTCATGAATCAGGACTTTGTCAGGCTGAAAGAAAGAAAGAAGAAAGAATACGCCATGATGTGTGGATGGTCGAGAGATAATGAAGACATGAGAATTATGGGAAGGAGGTCATGGCCTATTAGAGTCTTCCCAGTGGCATCTTGACTGAGAGAAACCGCAAAATAAACTTCAGTCAGTAAGGTCAATCACGGGGATCGAACGGTCCTTATCTAACACTAGTCGCTAATACAGTCACACTGAATACCAATAACATTGCGGGGACTAGCCTTGGATTAGGAGAACAATGCTAGTCCCCACGGAAATGCCAATTTGATCCTTACACATACCTAGCTAGGTACCATGTCCATACCTTGATTCCATGTATTTGTCACGCGTAGAAAATAAGTCACATACGTTTCTTAAATCGGCAACTTATATTTTTTAGAAAACCCTTGATTCAAAGCAATGCCAATGTAAAATGAAGTTTGAACAGTTATGGCCTAATAAAGAACCGAGGTACGTAAACCGACACAAAATGTCGCTGATGCTGCGGATATACCTCTGAGTGTTGAATGAATACGTATTCGGTATTACGTATCAAAGCCACAGGAAGGTCGAATGCGTTATCGTTCACATTCACTGCATGTACTATCTCCGTCATTCTCGACATTATACTATTAGCTTGGCATGATTACATCATCTACACCCATGGAAGATTATACCTATTCATCTGAAGCATACACTTTTTATAGCGAGATAGAGCTTACTAAATAATGATAACACTAAAAATAATTCATCTTTAGTAGGTACTTCTATTATTTACCAATTTAACTTCAGAATTGCGCAATATTAGAGTATCGATTCAAAATTGGTATCCATACAATCAATGACACCTAGTACAGTAGGTACGTATGCCTAAATGTAAAACACTCAACATTTTTCAGCATCAATTTTCATTTTGTACCTAATGATAAATATTATATTGTATGATATATTTTTTATTTTTTTTTTGCTATGTTCTACAGCTAGTCTAATGGCAACGGATGAATGATTATGATAATGATAGGGAGATGATGGTGAAGAGTAGAAGGTAAGGATGGAAGTTGGGAAGGATGCGGTCGTGGTCTATTAGTATGTCACCTTCCCATCATTTGCCTGTCGACTGAGAGAATACCACGAATAAATCCCTGTTAGGAAGGACGGCCGCGGGAATCAACCCCGGACATCCGGAATACAAGCTCCGAGCAAAACCTGTTCCGTACTCGTGCTTTTTAAACCAGACAAAACTGCACAGAACTCCTTTGGGAAAAAGGGCCAAAGTTGCAAAGTGTACAGTGTAGTAGGTACATTTGTACGTGTGGGAACCATGGTGTAACCAACTCCGTAAAACAGCCGGTACTGAGCAGGTACCTACTCAGTTTTAAATTTTAATAGATGTACACTCGACAATTCATAAAACGGTATTTGAAAGAAATGGATTGTCTGAAAAAAATGTGATGGCATCATCTGATGAAGTCTATACTTACTCGTCATCTACCTCTAGAAGGTGAACTCTGATTTCATTGATAATAAGTAATAACACGGATTGATTGTCAATGAACCTGACCAGCAGCCAATCTGTTTCGTTGAAATACCGTTTTATGAATTGTCGAGTGTACCTCTAGGTATCTAAAGTTCGTTCACTATAAGAATAATGATCTAGCGTAGTCTAGTCCAGCGAACGTATACCTACACATGTAAATATCAATATAATAATCAACAAATATGTATAATACGACTGTAGACAAAATAAATCAATTTTATTGAATATTTATAATATTTTTTACTATTAAAAATTGTGCATTTGACATAATGTATACAATTTCAATAATCCAAAGAGGAAAGTCTTGCCATTGACAGGGCAGTGTTCACGTGAACGACCAATAAACGACGTGATCGACGAAAACGACAGAAATATTCTAACAGTGAACGAACTTTACTATTACATCTGTTTAGGGGACATATTACCATTAGTTTAATCTTCAGTTTAGTTAAACTCCACTTCGGGAAATGTGGTGTATTATCTTACCATTATACTGCATCATAGCTTAAATAAACTGCAGTCAATGTAGCCTGAGGTTAGTTAGTGTAAACTATGGAAATAAGCTCCGGAATTAAATTGCAGTACCTATAGTGTAAAAAATTGAAGGTTTGATGATAAACCTGTAAAAATGTCACTGTTTTGGTATAGGTAGGTACTCAGAAAATCTAGCTTATCAACATAGGCTACGGTGCGTGATATATATCACACTTCTTACATATTTTGGGGGCAGGGGGGTCAAATTTCATTTTCAATACCTACTACTAGGTATAATAAAAATTGCCTCAAAACTTTCACAAAATACTCATTAAACTCATCGTATGTTAAAAACTATGCGAATTTGTCTTGGAATTAATAAGTTGGTAAATCTATGTGAATTTATGTAACTTTAGCCGAGTTAACATTTTCAAATCATCATTGGAAATTCAGCCACAATAACATTTTCCTCCATCCTATCTCTTTTTGAAACCCCTCTCTATAAGATACAGACATGATTCTAAATGGAGTCATTTTTATGTCAAATTATGATCAACGCAACTTAATTCAAATGCATGTAACTTTTTTCGCATTTCTCGTATATATCTGAAAATTGCTTGCACATATTAAATTTGCATATATTCTCAATTTTCTCGACACTCGTTAAAGTGTCAGCTTCTTCGCTTATGGTTTTGAGGTAGTGACCCGACCCCTCAAACAGAGGGATTTTTTCGCCACCCGGTATACCTACTGCAAATTAATTCCGGAGCTTATTTCCTCAGTTTACGTTAGGTAAACTCAGGCTACATTGACTGCAGTTGTTTTAAGCTATGCCGCAATGTGTAATGGTGATACACCACATTTCCAGAAGTGGAGCTTAACTATTATAGGTAATGAAGATTAAACTAATTAGTAATATGGCCCCTGACTGACATTACCTATGGTTTATGGACGCGGCCCAAGATCATTACAATCTCAATTTAGTACTAAAGTAACGATACTTTAGCGTTAAATCCTGAAAAGTGAAAATGTGCTGGACATGCCACTAGTGAGAACACTATCAATCTTCGCAGACAATGACACATGTAATTCCCATTGACTAATCACAGTCTGCTAAAACCACACACATGTGTCACTTCATGTCACAATCCCAAAGATGACGCTGGATTCATTATTAGAGGCGTAGAGTTTAAATGTTATCAGTGACGCACTTTGTAAGACGACATCTTTATAAGGATATCTGAGGTACTTATATTCAACTGGAGCATTCTTGACATAAAACCAAGACACGACAGGATTGTTTAAAATTGCCAGAAGTAGGTAGGCACCTACTAAAAATAGTTTTAAAACGTGACATCCACAAAAATTATCATTTCCATTCTGTTATGTAGCGTTGACGAAGAAAATTACCATTTTCAGGGACTAACCCGCTGAAAAATCTTAGCAATATCTTGCAACTCTTAGCAAAATCCTTGTCCTATCTTCATAATTTATTAATTGTCTAAATCCCTAAAAAATCTAAACAAGAATTATACAAGCATAATAATATGTAATATTGTTAATAATAATAGATAGGTAGGTAGGTACCTAACAGATAACGATCGTGGCAATTTTGACCTAATCTTGCATTAGGAAAAAAGTTAGCTTCAACCCCTTCTGAACAATAGGTAACACAACAAGATATTCAAAGATCTTTGAATGTGTCGAGCTTCAACTGGATCACAAGCCACATAACCCCTCACACTAAATGAGTCATTGGTCCTTAGTCGACTTCATGAAACAATAACAAGGACTGCACACTGAGAATACGTTTGCCACTACAACTGATTGGTATGGGTCTGTCCAGCATTATTGGTGTGACATTTGCATATAGTTTTTTCTCATTATTTCATGCGTACTGTCTACAAGTTCATAAGAAAATATACTTAATTGATACCTGATCATAAGTACGGATCCTAGATTATATCAATTAAAAAAGTTTAACTAGGTACTCATTGTAGGTAATTACCTCTTAAAGCACACTTACTTAGTAGTGTCAGTGGTGTGACAAAATGTAGCCACATGAAATATAATAATTGCTTTTAATATTAAGTTTCTCGATAATTAGTTTGGATTTAGTTACATAGGTACCTACAATAAAATTCTCAATATGTACCTCATTTCTCATGTAAAATCTCAATAGGTACGTTCACCTATTTCACCTACTTTAAAGTAGGCTTCATCAAAAACTGACAAAAACTCCTGATGAAGCCTACTCTAAAGCAGGTGAAATATTGAAATTTTAAATAAAATAGTTTGTGAATCGTTCAAAACAGCGAATTTTATTGTAATGAAATAACATATTCAGTCAGCAATGATTTGCTCCTAAATTGGGAATACATGTGTAACGTATGTGAAATTAATAGGTAATAAACTACATCTATTTGATTGAAATTTAAATACCTACTTCTTCTTATTTGTTTTAATTGAAAACGTCCGTCAGTGGTGCGATGTGACGTCACTGTCAGTGGTGCGACTTCCCAATTCTCCTAAGGTAATGCCACAAAAGCCACCACAACATACTTGAATGATGATTGATGATCAATAAGGAAATTGTATTATGATGCTACTAATTAGATGTAGGTATACGCAAATAATATTAATTATCATTGCTGCTAAAATCAAAGAACAATTAGGGGAGACCGGTATATAGTGGGACACGGTACATAGTGGGACATTTGAATTTCTCATTCTCGCCTTGTGGTCAAGAAAAAAAATAGTGAAGATGCCTAATTGATGTCAGCACAATAAATCACATCTCCTGGACATATTTTCAAGATATGTTTGTACTTGAAATAATTGAGATACTCCACTTGCAATATCAGTTTTGCAAAATGTAGAAATTTTGTGTTTACAATGTTTTTGATAACTTTTTTCTCTTACTTATTATGGCTAGTTTAAAAGTATGGTTATGATGTGTATTCAATTGGCATGAAGTAGGTTTATTGATGAATGTTCTCTTCACCTGCCTTCATATTTGAAAAAATAAAACTAAAAATATTGTTAAACGGTACATACTGGGACAGTCAGAACGGTACATAGTGGGACATGTCCCACTATGTACCACTGGGCTATATTTCTGTTCATAACTTTTGTGTGGGTCTTAAATTATTTGTTGATACAAGTCGTTATTTGTTTTAATTCATACCAAATTTTTTAATGGACCAAAATTAATCTTTTAACATATATTTTTTTCCCCGAAAAAAGATGCCGAAAATTCCTCGAAGGCGGTGGATTAATGACGGGATTAAAACGGACTAATTACCTACCTATAAGTAAATACATCAGATAATAAATCACATGTCACTTGTTTAAAAAATTATTCCATAGTATTTCCCTTGAAAAATAGCATTGTCCCAGTATGTACCAGCAGTGTCCCAGTATGTACCGGAAAGCGGTATATAGTGGGACAACGGTACATAGTGGGACAACGCAATTAATTTCTTATCTGTAGATATTAAAATTTCATAAAAATAGCACATGCATTCTAATTTATGGTGCGCAACTATTGGCTATTCAACATTTCAAAATTTTTAAATAATAAACAAACTAGAGCAATAATAAGAAATCCGTCCCACTATGTACCGGCCTCCCCTACCTACATTAAAATGAACACATTTAAGATAGGTAGGTACGTATGTACAAATTGACACCAAGCGCTCTACGTAACACGCGCTCTACGTAACACCATAAGCGAGCATACGAATTAAAATTCGTGTGAAAGTTGCTGCTCTATAATTTAAAAGAGATGTACATACATTTGAAAAATATTTCAAAACAAGCATTAAATGTCAATAACTACTATTGAAGTTCTTGACAAATTTGTCTTAAAATGTTGGTCCCAATGTCCAAGCAAAATTTGAAGATGTTCGGTTAAACGGGTAAATTTTTTATTTTTAACTAACCACAAGAACTTGTTCAATATGCCCACTCGTATGGCATTAGTGTGTATCGATATCGAGAAATTGCATCGAGAAATGGAGAAATCTTCTTGAGCAAGGTCGCATGACACTGACAGCGAGTGCAGTCATGTCATACCACTGACAAGGAAATGTCAGTGGTGTGGTGACCAAGTTGTACCAACTGTTAAGGGGATGTTGTGATATATTCCAATGTGGAAAGATCATGTAACTCTAGTGGGGGTCATTTTATGTCAACTTTTTCACTTTGCCGTCAGTGGCGTGACAACAAAAATTGTACTTACAAATGTGTGTGTCCCAAAATTGTCTTTATGGTAAACAATACTGAATTACCTACGTTACTAAATAGAGGAGAAATTTCATAGAAATTGCATAGAAATAGTGGCGCTGAATGTAGGAAAGCATGTTCTGTAAGACACTTATGATTAAATATAGAAAAATAAATAATACCATTAAAAATAAGAGATTCTAAGCTTTAATTTGATATTATATCACCAGTTTTATATTTTGATCATTTGGACTTTCTATCGTGGCCAGACCCGTACCGCAAAAGAAGACAATTTAAAATTAAATTTTATCTAAAATCCATTATACTTAAGATTGTTTGATTGTTATTACGTCGGGCTACACGGGTAATTCCATGTCAACTAAATATTGGTGGGATTAGTAGAACCTACTCTAGTGTAATTTTTTTATTTGTCCATCTAATGACTGACCTACGTTTTGAGTTACACCCTCAAAAAATCAACGACTGGGTCACCGTACCTTCGCGGTGTAGTCACGATACCGGAATACAATTATCTCATTCAAGTTTGGCGTCATTCTATGCCCATCAAATAGATTGCACTATACCGACTGTACCCGCGTTGAATCAGAAAAGTTACTGAAAGTGTCAAAATTTAATTGAGCAGCTTGCCTCCGAAATTTATTTTTTGTCTAAATATTATCTTGTGTGTAGCCTAGGTACCTAGGTAAGGTACCTACTCGAGTTTGAAATTACTCTAGCTGGTCTTGTGACCAAACTGGTGCTTCCTAGTGCCAATATCTAACTCAAAAAGTATGTACCTAACTAGGCACTACCTTACTCAATAATTAGTTACCTACCTACCTACCTAATAGTTTATTTGTAGAAAACAATTTTATTTATTACTAGGTAATTTGAAATGCTAGATAACAGAGTACCTATCAAATAAAGATATAAAAAATAGGTAACATAAAATTGCAAGGTAGGTACACTCAACAAATGATAAAACGGTATTTGAAATAAATTGATTGGCTGAATAAAATGTGAATGCATCATCCGATGAAGTTGACGCTTACCTATCATCTACTTCTAGTAGGTGAGCTCTGATTTCATTGATAAAAACAATGATTGATTGTTAATGAACCTGACCAGCAGCCAATCTGTTTCGTTCAAAATACCGTTTTATGATTTGTTGGGTGTAGGTAGGTCTACACAAATAATTTGTTCAAGGAAGGAAACGTGCATGATCCTCTACAATGTAAGCGTAAAACCGTTGAAACGTTAACATTAAAATTCAGCGCAATCATATTTTTAATTTGATAGAATATTCAATATCTACGATTTAATAAATATAAAAAACAAACATACGTAGTCTCGGCAAGAAATTAGGTATTTCTTTCGGCATGAGAAAAACTATGATAAACGATATTCTGTTGACATTTTGAATCTTGTCCAATCTTATGCAATGTTGCATTAACCTTTATGAAATGTCAAAATCAATGAATTGCTAGCTCATAAAAATCAAACCTAATTTTTAACCGCATAAAGTGAAGCTCTTGACATAATCTAAAGCACAAATGTACCAATAAAAGAGTGAAGATATTTTCTAGTAATCTCCTACTACATTTACTTTATTAGTAAATTTCGGTGGGTTCACAGGAGGGCAACGGGAATCGATCTAATACAAGATGCTGTTTTGTACTGAAAGTTATACGACGCGTATTATAGGTAGACCACGAATAAATACGATTTTCTCAATCTCGATCACCGTGATCTCGATTAATCCTCTGCAGCACTTCAATACACATTTCGAAGACCGAGTTTTTATATTTAGGCAAGGGGTCTCACAAACTAGTGTAGAAAACAAATTGAGGCGAAATTAACTACAAGTGTATAGTTGTATGTGGTCAACAATAATTATAGAGCTGGCATCAGTTTGGGGAAATGCCAGCAATCTTCACATAGTATGATGGAAGCATTTTAATTTGGAGCAGAATCAAATATTATTCATCATGGAGGAGAGGAAATGCATCACAAGGGTTGATTACCTATCAGGCTTATCACTTAGTCACCACCATGGTGTTCTATTAGACCACACAGCTGGAATTATGTCATCCAAACAACGATAATATATATTCTACAACAACCGCAAGAAGTGATCACACACTCATGTGACTCAAATCAGTAAAAATAACAACAGACGCAATTTCAGGCGATAAGAAAATAAATTTACTGATTGACCTCAAAATATCACCTCACAGCTTCAACGCACAACTTGACCCTATCGAGATAAAAATAAGTTCAAGGAGTGTGCGAAATCATATCAATGTAATTGCATTTCATATGAGCTAATTATGATTTTATATTACAATTTCCAATAAGTACACTCCCCCAAATAATAAACGGTACTTAGTACAAAACGTATTGGCTGCTTGGCCGGTTCCTTGACAATCAATCCTTGTTATTATCAACAATGAAATCAGAGCTCACCTAAAAGAGTTAGATAATGCGTTAGCACTGACTTGATGGGATCAAGGGCGTATTCAGGGGGGGGGGGGGGGGGGGGGGGCCATGCCCCCCCCCCCCCGAAATCAGGGTTTCATCTAAGAAAATAAGCACATTTAAAATAACATGTGAAAAAAAATATTAAAAATAAACATATTATGTCAAAAACGTTTCAAAATGGTTAGAATTGAGTTAAAACTCCAAAAAATTTCCGGGGCTATGCGCCCCGGACTTGCAAATCGTAATGAGTTTAATAAATGTACCTATTTTTAAACCTTTGAGACCAATTTTTGGATATTTTGTAATTTATAATTCCTCCAAGTAGCTATACACTGCGATTCAAAATTGCACCTAAGTGAATGACCTTGATCCAAAATTTTCTCGGGGGCTGCGCCCCCGAACCCCCTGTTTTTCACTGTTATTTTTCAAAATATTAGTAATGTCTGGCCCCCCCCCGAAATTTCATCCTGGATACGCCCTTGGATGGGATGATGCCATCAAACCTTAATCAGTCAATTTCATTTTCTTTCGAGTACCGTTTATTATTTGGGGGAGGGGAGTGTACCTACCTACTACAAACTCGTCACCGTTTTTGCAAATTGCTGACAAAAAGGCGCAATGATAGGATCTTGGGTTATCTGTATACACGTTTTGTTTGTTGTGGAGTGTAAATAGTTGTTTTACTTATGTAGGTACTTTGTAACGAGATGTATTGTTTTAAACCTTCGGTTGGTGCGTTAGGTCATAGTATTAATTTATAAAAAGTCATCCCTAAGATCCTTCAATAACACGTGTCCTTCAATTGTCTGTGTCGTCACCAAATTGCATCATTTTGGTGTATTCACAATCTATTGGGTTGTCCAAATCTACAAATTCAATATGAAACGGTTGCCACAGCTAAGTACTACCTAAAAATCTTGTCAAGAAATTGGTCAAGCTTTTTGACTTACGCAAGAACTCATTTAAATTTTTCTTACTGTAAGCCAATCGGTAACCACTCCTATATTTAATTTATTAAGGTCCGTCTGTTTCTTGCAATCTTAATTCTTTCCCTTCATGCTAAATTTATGAAACACTTGTCAACAAATTGGGTGGATGGACGCTCATCCGCAAATCATGTACCTAGGTACCTACCTAACTGTCATTATGTAGTAAGATCAACCTACACGTAAATAATATAGGATAAGAGCCACATGTTATGATGAAAGATGCTGCACCGAAAAGAACATATAGGCAAGTTCACAAAACACTTCCTATCTCGACCAAATTACCATAAGAGCATCACCTGGAATGTCATTTGTTGACTCACACAAACCATGTAAAAGTCTGTAAGTGAAAATTCTTGGGCGTAGATACATTTGCGCAAGAGGTAATCGTAAAAAATAATAAGGCGTAAATCCGCTCTTTTTATCATCTGATTATCACATCTACTATTCTAGGTAGTACTCCCTATTTCCCGGTTGGCCCGAGACAACACCTGCAACTATTCACGCTTACCTGTCAAAGATTACTACTGTCACCTAACTTGTTTTGATTGAAACAACAAGTCTATTACGTTAATTACACAACAGGTTGTTGGTAATTCAATACACACGTCTGGTGCTAAATTATTTGGAGTAATGTCAATCAGAATCCAATCAGGACAAAGATTTTATTACTAGGCCTTGGATTCTCTAGTAGGTACTATTGTAAAGACTACTACGATCACCTCGCTTACCTCGGTTGCCCCATGTGTGTATCCAACAACGAAAGCTCCGAATAGGAAGATGAACAATCGTAGATGCATCACCACTTAAAGTAATGTCGAACTTAATCGACTGAACAATGTTTTGATACACAAATTGGTGAATTGTCGCTTGTATTTCAAGTACACAACTAAAACCTCTCCTCGCCCCACACACTAGCCTATATACTGCTGCACTGCACTGATCAATGACTTGAGGGAACTACTTTGGTCCGCGTATTCGTGCGCCTGCAATGCAAGTGTTTCCGGCTTTTGACGTCTATCTTTCTTACCAAGAAATATTTCTAATAAAACAATGTTTTTAGAAGTAAATGCAAAAGTAATACTTCATAAGCAAATATTTTAATATTTTGCTAGATGTTTCTAAATATTATTTTTTACAAATAAATTTATTTTTCTAAATATACAATTGAACATATATTTTGGCGGCAATTCTGAATTCGAATGCGGTAGTAGTAACCTAGTAGTAACGACTCGTTTATTTGCTACGTTCCTTTTCATACTTATTTAGAAACCTTGAAATAAATCCAAAAGAAATATTTCATTCAAATTACAATTTATTTTCATTCATTTAAACGAATTACACAGCACCGAACACTTATCTTTTTTACATGTTATCACTTTGAGATGAGCATGCAGAGTAAATTTAAAAAAATCAATTTATTGTTATTTATTTGCTAAATGGTACTTGATTGCATGTCTGGTATGGGGGGTCATCAAAACAATTTCTATTATAATATGGGTGGGAGCCATACGCTGTAATGAATATTAACACCCATTAATTTTTAAGCAATGGTCTAGAAAATAATTATATAGAAATAAAACAATATATTACTGAGCCCAGAGGCAGACTCTGGGGAGAAAAAGGCCCCAGAGGTGGGATTCTATAACTCCATTGCGACCGCTTAGCAATTGCTTCCATAAGGATTAACATTGAAATAATTGCAAAGCGGTCGCAATGGAGTTATAGAATCAGGGCCCAGGAGTAGGTAAGTAAAAGTGCCTGTAAAGCAGAGGAGCAATTATTGCAATCGGATCTTCGGTCAATCTGCCACTGTTAACCCTTTAAAGAGCGAGTTAATTTGAAGGTAGATAGAGGTAAAATTCAATATCCTTTTTGGGATGAGTTAGGAAGCTGATTTTTGTTTGATGAGAATATAAAGCTATCAAATATAGATCAAATAAATTTTTTTTTAGGTATAATGTAGAATGCCAGCATGTAAGAGATACGGGGCATACTCGTTAAAGCCTGATGCACAATTGAATTAAGGTTTATGGTTTAGTGTTTAGTGTTTAAGAGAAATGAAAGGTGCTGTTATAACGTTACCATGCACAACTGTCATAACGTTATAAGGTTTAGTGTTTAAGGTTTAAGCTGAAATAAGAAATCAACAAAATCCATTTCTTATTGCAAAACACTATTTCACCTTATGACGAACCAATCAGAAGAGAGCAGAGTAAATGTCAATGTCAAATTCGTACGGGAAAATGAAAAGTCGTCTGAATTAGTGTCATTGGAAGCATTTTAATTTGATATTTGTGCCTAGTCTTGCTCATATATTTGTTTCCATATCATTTTTCGATCAATTATTTAATTTTATCACGTGGTGAAATAACCTCGTGAAATAAGCAATTGTGCACTGGACTCTGTTATAACATCTTAAACACTAATCACTAAACATTAAACCATAAACCTTAATTCAATTGTGCATTAGGCTTAAAGGGTTAAACGCATGATTGAAACCCTACCACGGTCTTTTTGCTCTAGCTAGAGAGATGAAGCAGGCCCATGCAGTACAGCGGCAAGTGAAGTTGAGAAACATCGTGTCAATGACGTCCGAATGCCGTGCAGTAGCTTTAGCACTCATCGGAACAATTGCATTCTTCCTCAGTTCATTGAACATTCCTACGCACTGCTCTCCGTTCCAAGACTTTCATAAGTTGACATGCAGATCCACATGCATGGGAAACCAATTTAGATTTTCTAAATTGAAAACTTTTTAACGCCAGAGTTGCGGACTTAGGAATATCATTCACATAAAAGAGTCACTGCATATTGAAAATAATAAATACAATTGTCAAATCACCCACTTTTTTACCAGTTGTGATAAGCTGGTAGCAACTATTATTCTCCAGTTTCTCAATTCACATGCAATGACTCATCTCAACCCAACATCTCAATCAAGTTATAGTTTTATAATTTCATGAATTTTATTTCTACTAATTACACAAAATCGTACCAACTAAGATGTTTACATGACTACAAATCACATTATGAGTCAGTCAAAACATGAAAAAATAAAGTTGACAGAGACCATAATCCCAAGATAATTATGATTAAATGCCATAACCCAAAAACGATTACTGTTGACAATGACAAAGAAAACAACGTAATTTAATGGGTACGAAATCTATAAAGAATGA
The DNA here is from genome assembly GCA_934045905.1 of Leuctra nigra. Lineage (NCBI taxonomy): Eukaryota > Metazoa > Arthropoda > Insecta > Plecoptera > Leuctridae > Leuctra > Leuctra nigra. The sequence goes on along the minus strand of OW203763.1, from coordinate 6,932,213 downwards.
CAACAATATTGACAGGCATTTAAAAGGTATACTGTAAAACGTGAATTAGGAACCTACAATATTTTCATGAAGCTACCTGAATTAAACCAGAACATTCCTAAAAAAAGTATGCTAGATCTAAACAATTCAATTTAGACTGTAACTATGGTCCGAGGTCAGTTTTGTATCTCAATGGCCCGAAAAGTGACCTTTTCTTAGTGCTTTGACTTGGATTCAATGTCGTGAACTCTCTGCGAGTGACGTTGAATGGCTTCCTGATGTCTCTTTACTTGCTCCTCGTGGAAACTGATTTCATCGGTCAAGTCGGCCTTCAATTTCTGCAACTGCTCCTTTTGCTGAAAGAAAGAAAAATGTGTGCATGAGATACTATTTCGGATAAAATTTCATTTTAACTCCGATTCTCAGAGCAATTGAATTGGTCTTAATTTTATTTCATTATCTTCCGTTTATTGTGGTTGATGCATTTTATTTTTGTTCCCATTATGAACAAAATGCAATATTCAGGTACATTCAGGTAGCTTTAATACAATTTCAGAATGCAATACATAGATAAATGTTACTTGTAAACTAAAAATGACAAGCCCTTGCATGAGCTAATATGTACTAAGTACCTAGTTAGTTACAAGTAGGTAGGTACCTAACTTTTATTGTGTTCTGAAATTGTATTAAGGTGATACAAGCGCTCGGCCGTTATAGCAAATTGAGAGAGAAAATTTGTTTCAAAAGTGGGTGTAACTTTGATAGTATGTTCACATGATCAGTCTGATTGTATATTATTAGCACTTTTTCATTTTTGCTTCTTGCATTGTTAATTAGGCACCGGTTATTCAACAAAACCGCTCAAAACTATGAAATTTCCGATATGATTGGATACCAAACCTGTGAACCAATTGATCTCAAATTTTAATCATGATTGGATAAAAGGAAAACTAGGGATTATCACTTGGCACATTTCTAAAACTAAATTTCATACGGCATCCAGCGAGACAAGAAAATAGACAATTTTTCACCAAAAATCAACTAATTATTAGTACTAATTAACAAGGCAAAAAATTAAAAATGTACCAAGTGATAAGTGATAACCCTAAGTTTGTCTTTTATCTAATCATGATTAAAATTTCAAATCATTTCGTCAACCCATTTTGTCTCCAATCGTATCCAAAAAGTACCTGCTTCAAGCGGCAAAATCGCTCGCGCTTGCACCACCTTAAGAGGGCACGAAACATTTATAAAACGAACAAATATAAAATTGATATACTGGGTTTTAAGGAAAACTTCCAGTGGAGTCAGGATGATAGGAAGGGAAGTGCGAAGTGAAAAATGTCCGACCGAACCGGGGCTCGAACCCGGGACCTCTCACTTGCCGGGTGAGAGCTCTACCAACTGAGCTACCCGGCCGGACGGTCAGCCACTCGACACAACGCACTGATGAGGGTTAGAGATCTCCTAGGAGAATGGAATGAAGGTAGTGAATGGCCACTACGAACTGTCAGACCACCGGTTCGTCACCGGTGTGAATGGCCACTACGAACTGTCAGACCACCGGTTCGTCACCGGTGGTCTGACAGTTCGTAGTGGCCATTCACTACCTTCATTCCATTCTCCTAGGAGATCTCTAACCCTCATCAGTGCGTTGTGTCGAGTGGCTGACCGTCCGGCCGGGTAGCTCAGTTGGTAGAGCTCTCACCCGGCAAGTGAGAGGTCCCGGGTTCGAGCCCCGGTTCGGTCGGACATTTTTCACTTCGCACTTCCCTTCCTATCATCCTGACTCCACTGGAAGTTTTCCTTAAAACCCAGTATATCAACAATCGAGCTGAAAAGCAACTCGTTAAGTCGAGTAAAAGAGGGTTGCGCACGCTTGTGCAATGAGACATGGTGACAGCTTCGTCACCGGTGGTCTGACAGTTCGTAGTGGCCATTCACTACCTTCATTCCATTCTCCTAGGAGATCTCTAACCCTCATCAGTGCGTTGTGTCGAGTGGCTGACCGTCCGGCCGGGTAGCTCAGTTGGTAGAGCTCTCACCCGGCAAGTGAGAGGTCCCGGGTTCGAGCCCCGGTTCGGTCGGACATTTTTCACTTCGCACTTCCCTTCCTATCAAATATAAAATTCTTTAACAACGTCAACAACAAACGAAAGAAATGAAATAAAATTATGGGATATTTGATTATTTCCATGTCCGGTCATACGGAATATTGACTATAATTAGCAGCGGCAATAATAGCCTTGTCGTTTGCCAGCATTACATCCTCTGTCGTGCAAGGATGATCTAATCGGAAAAAGCTCTGTGGTGACTAGGATCCTGGATAGTACAAACAAGTTTTATATTGGATATTTAAATCTGGTGCTCGCTTATAAATACCAGCATTACTTGATACTCTGCCAGTGCTGATTGGTTCTAGCCTCGAACTGCTTCACTTACACCTGGAGTACCCAAACTGTTCAAGGGGATCTTTACTGAGTGAACATTTTCGACAGTAATATTAGATGAAAGTTTAAAAGTTGCAACTGATCAAATTTCCAACATAGAACCTTTTTTAATTACACATTTCAACCATAAAGTAACTAGGAAACAGATACGAAACGCTTATGGACGAGAGTCACCAGGGTCAAAGCTCATGAAAAGTAATTGAAATCCAGGTGGCACTGCATGTACCAAAACAAGCGCTCGGAGGTGACTACTACCGTTTCTCATTACCGAGTACTGCGGGTTGCTGTTAAAGGGGTAGATAGTGACGTAGATTGACTGGCTGAATGAGAATCAAATCCCACACAGAGATTAATTTGTTATAATAATACATGAATGAAAAACTTCCTGGTGTGATTGCATTTCCGTACTTTCGGCAATGGCGTATTGCCATTGCCAATTAACAATGGCAATACGCAAAGGCAGTCCATAATCCGTAGAGATAACATCCCCGTATAATATTGTCAGTTCCTGTATTTATTTCAATCGCTTGATAATATTGGAAGGAGAAGAGCTCAATTCAATTTCATTGTTAGAATAAATATCATGAATATATCTACCATTATATCTACAATATATATCTACAATATCTACCATTCATCCGATAAACGAGACACACTTGCACGGAGAACTAGCTATACTTTCCAGTGAAAACACTTTTTTAGGTATACGGCGTATACCCGCCGACTACACCACTGATCCGACTGTGGATTGGAAAAGGGTCATTTTACTTTCCCTTCCCCTACTTTTCCTGCGTGCACACCATGCCCAGTGTTGGACTGGGCCGCCGGGCAATCGGGCAATGCCCGGTGGGCCGGTTCAAAATGGGCCGATCGACCTGTAGAAAAGGACCGGTGTCGACTTCCATAAAGTATCTCTACTTAATTCATAGTCTAGAATTACAATGTAACGTAGCATCCCATTAAGCACACCATCTACTTCAATTGCAAGGTATTCTTATCTTAGAGTATTGTATATACTGTGGTGTGGTGTGATAATATGATATCGGAACTCGTCTGTCTGGGCCGCTCAAACCTAGGATGATAACTCAAACGGTTCTTCAAGTTCGGGCCGAGCCGCACTGCAATTGACTGTTTACATTGGCGGCTCAGAAATGCTCTCTCCTTCAGCTCTATCGGCTGTTAATAGCTGTTTCACTTAACACCAGAATTTTTCTAAAAAAATTATCCAATTGTTTTGATTTTTTCTGCTTCCTAAAAGATTGGCTGCGCTCGAAGATTTTTTTTTAAATTAATTCAGACTCTGTAGCAGGACCAGAAAATTCCTAGTGACTAGCAAAATCGAAGAAAATTTTTGGTGGGAACGGAAGGAAAATTCACAAATGAATACAATTTAATAATAATACGAACTATTTGATACCAAAACACATAGAAACTTATTTTGATCATTGCTGTTCTGTTGCTTATTGCAACCTTCTTAAAAGGAATTAAAAAATCCATTCATAATCCATTATCTTTACTAGAAATTCAAAAAATTCCCTGCCAGGGCCTTTGGGGATTTGATAAAATAACAAAATTTGCAGATTATATTGCATGTTGTCTAAAGTTTTCCCAAGAACATTGCATATAAACACATTTTTTAATTTCTTTGAAATGGATGCAACATAGCTTCAAAGTCGATTATTTTGTATCAAAGACTCAAAAAATGCCCTGCGGGGCCAATTGGGTTTCTATAAGACAAATTTCATATTATATCACATTAGTCTAAAGTTTCCCCAAGATTATTGCATAACCCAAATTTAAATTTCTATGAAATTAATGCCAAAATAGCTTCAAATTCGATTATTTTGGATCAAACACTCAAAAAATTCCTTGCTGGTCCAATTGGGTTCTATAAAACATATGGTTTCAGATTATATCACATGCGTCTAAAGTTTCCACATGATGATACATATCACAAATTTTGAATTTTGTTGAAATTGATGCCAAAATAGCTTTAAATTTGATTCATTTATATCAAAAACTAAAAAAATGCCCTGCGGGTTACTACTACCAATTGGGTTACTACTAGGTATAAGACAAATTTCAGATTAGTATCTCATTTGTCTAAAGTTTCCCCAGGATAATGCATATCAACAATTTTAAATTTCTTTGAAATTAATGCCAAAATAGCTTCAAATTCGATTCTTTTGGATCAAAAACTCAAAAACCTAAGACAAATAGTTACAGATTATATCACATTTGTCTAAAGTTTCCACAGGATAATGCATATCACACATTTTAAATTCCTTTGAATAAAATGCCAAAATAGCTTCAAATTCGATTATTTTACATCAAAAATTCATAAAATGCCCTGCGGGGCTACCTGGGTCCCCCTTGTGACGGTGCACTACCTCTTCCTTACATTCATTGATCACCGATAATTTTAACCCCCACCCAAAAGAAAGTTCATACGCGCCTGCCGCTGGCTTGTAGCATAGTTTTGCCAAAAAAAGTTCATTCTGAAAATGGGCCGCTTTTTTACCGTGGGCCGGTTTCTAATCTGTTGCCCGGTAAGAAATTTTACCCCAGTCCGACACTGACCACGCCCCAAAGTTATGCCGAGCCTTCTCTTGGGTTGAGCTCGCTAAGGGGTTCGTAAAATACCGGTTGTTCAAGAAAATCCCAATCCACAGATCGGATGCGGTTCACTTGAACTAATATGTAGAATCATACTCTTTACTACAAACAAATCTATACCTACCTATAAAGTAGAATGTCTGTATGTCAGTCTGTATGTATGTATGTATGTTCTTCTTTATACATTTCTACACCCTTTGACGGATCTCAACCAAATTTGGTACGGAGATTCTGACTGAGCCTGAGCACATCGTAGGGTACTTACCCCTTCCCCCAAACAACCTCTAATTGAAAAAACCAACCCAATTGAAATGATTAAATTTACACTTTCACCCATATTATACTCCTACCTACACCATTGACCGACATCAATAAAATTTTGCACACGTGTACTTCGTCAACCTGCCCACATTTCAGGCTACTCATCCCCTCCCCCAAACCACCCCTAAATTGAAGAAATTCAACTTCAAGGCAGAATGTACGAGAGATAATTTCACTTTTTTACATTTATCAGATTCAGGTGTAATAAAACTTACGAAACAATATCCCAAATTTCTACTCTCATGTACCCCTCCCCCCTCCTCCCTCCGGCACGAGCAACGCCGGGCAGGTCAGCTAGTTCAGTTAATAAAGGCAACCTGCCCCACCCCTTCAACCTTTTTAGAGCTGGTTTTAAATTGCCAACCAAACTTGCCAGTCTCAGCGACAGGCTTTAGCTAAGCCGACCTATCTCTGGCCATGCATGCTCTAGCCATGCATCAACTCAGCGACCATAGATGAGTTTACAAAATTCCTCTCCCTGTAGTCACCTGTTTATAAAAGTATTCTTCTTCTCTAGCAGCCTCCATTTTACCAAAAGCACCTCCAGCTTCCCGAATAGAGCCACCGCCACCTCCTCCCTTGCCTGCTCCAGACCCCATGCTTCCCAGCTGATCAGAACCAAATCGAACGGAGCTGAAACAAGTACGAACAGGTAAAGCTTCGTTTACGATATGACGTGAAACAGGTAGGCGGCCGGTATTTACAAAAGTAGAAGATTGGTTATCTGAAATATTGTAACATCATCTCGTTCAATGTTCAAAGTTAAACGAAAATGACTCAACGACGCTGAACTCACTCATGAACCTTTAACATCTAATAAACAAGTACTCTCGGACAGGGATTGAGTGCCGATTTTGACAGCTTCAATTCAACCTGTAGGTGATTATTATTACTTGTCCTTTAGATTGATACTTTGAATGGACTGAATCACTAGACCATATCGGAGGCGAAATCTTAGCTAAAGGGTAGGTACCTAGTAGTAGGTAGCTACTAGGTATACTTACATCTACCAAATTTCCCTAGTTTGGACTGAAGGACTCTTCTTCAAATGATTATTATCATAGGAACGATATTGAACTTAGTAGGTAGCACCGCAAAATTTAGATCTTCTTTAGATTGCAGTGTAAGATGGGTGTAAGGAAGGTTAGGTAACGATGTTCCTAGGCCCTAGGAAGCCAACACACCTATTACATTCAGGAAGGCAAATAATATGAACTGTAATTGGAAATACTTAAAGAACTCACCTCATTTTAGGTAGACAGGGACTCAAACGTGATGCAATATGTCTCAATGATGACATCTTATTAGTTCACAGAATGCTTTCTTAAAATGTAATCTATATTTAGTTTTGATACGCCGCAGTTACGGTCTTGAGTGTCTATTTTTCCAGAATGGTCTTTCAGTTTCTCATTTATTCACTCTCTCTCTCTCTCTCTCCTCCACTCTTCCTACGTAGTTGAGGGTTTTGACACCGTGCCATACACATTACACAATAAGCAGCACTGCATAACCACCTTTCATTCCCTAGCGCCCCCAAGTACTTTATTAATCACAGTATCAATGCAAAGTGTTATATTATAATATTTATTTATTTTTATAAAATACAATTTCAAGGAATCATAGTAAAACAAAATTGTATTATTTATTCTTAATATGTTTTGACTAAGTTTTGACTTCTAAAACAAAATGGTGGCTTCAATTGCACCGGAAGCAGAATAAATTTCACGCGGAAAACTTCAAATCATTCAACTTCACGAACGTGCAACTTGCTTGATTTGGTTTATGATTTAGTAAAATTCCTATTTCCTACAAATACATTTACAGCGATACATCAAGTTTGAATTAGAGTAATTTCCAGATAAATTGCTAATAATACATAATGGAGTACTAAGTATGTGAAATGCTAATATTATTGCTCTATAGGATATAATTATCTAAATTAAGAAGCAATAAAAACAATAAATAATAATAATATTTTCTTGTATAACTAATTTAATTTTTAATATTTTAGACACTAACAAAACACCATATATGTTGGACACAAAGCATGCAAACCGTGTGCAAGCAATGTACATACCTACTAGTTACAAAATAGACCCGTTTACCTGACATTATTCTTCTCAGCAAGTGTCATTTCCCTCTTCATCCTTTTCGTGTCTCTCTTTAATTCCAACGTCTCCATCCTAATTGCATGCTCTGCCTCCATCATTTCCATCCTTCGCTTCTGCTCTCTTGCTTTCATTTTGAATATTTCAAGTGCAAACGCATCTACTGATTTCTTTTGCGAAGTACTAATCTGATAGTTCTGGTTAGCAAATACATTACTACAATTGATCTCTATATTACTTTGTGCGTCGTTCATTACTGGTGTGATCTCGTTTCCATTGAGTGATTTTGAATAGGAATCTTTGTTATTTTTGTGTCCATCATATGGTCCAAGATCTTCTTCTATATCAATTATTGGCTCGATGATTTCTTCTTTTATATCAATTACCAATCCATCTTCATCCCTGAAAAGTAATACATTTGTATTATTTAGGTACTATTATTACTATCTATAGGTTGTGTAGTACCTAAACTTGTAACAGAAAGAAGAGCAATCACCTTTATTCTAGATCAAATTCTGGACCATTGTTGTAAAAAAAAAAAACTTTTTTTTTTTAAATTATGTTTTGAAATAAAGTGTCTAGTTAGTTGATTGCTTTATAGACTCTAGATACGAGAGGAGAGACTTGATATTATAATATTTGTATTTATATTCTACTTACGAGAGTGATGGGCTGCTATTCGTACTTCTTTCATTGGTGTGCCTATTGACGTCGGCGAGGTTGCAATGTTGATTCCCACTGGAGCCTGCACCTTGCAGAGCTGTCAACAACAAGCCATCCAGAATCCGATCCCCAGTGTTCGAAGTCTCTCCATCATCACTATTATTACTCGTCTCTTCATTGTTTTGATTGCCGTTTTCTTTGGAGACACCCAAACTACGCCAGATAGCTTCTGACAATGTGGATGCTCTTTGTTCGGCATTCGCCACATTTGGTCCAAATCTTTTTTCGTATTGAGTAAAATTGTACATTTCGTTTTTGGCATGACCTTTCATTCTTCGCCACTGTTCGCGTAATCGTTGTACGTCTCTTTCTAATCCAAAACGGGCGCCAAATTTCTCGTGTATGTATTTCCATGTTAACCCCTTCAATGAACTAGAAGCTGAATCTATTCTTTTGTTTTCAAGTATATCGAGACGTTTTTCACATAATTCCAACAAATATCTTTTCTCTTCCGGTGTCCAATTTTGTGTTCTCTCTCGTTTTTTATACATTTTCATGAGTTGAAAGCCTGACTTCGGTTGAGCCATGTGCGTGTGTTAACCCGATGAACTTGTGGAGGGTGAGGGGGTGGCATCAGATCTCTGACTCACCCACATTCGTACACTCGCAGCATCACTCAGTACATCATACAATCATCTCACACCTGACAGCAATTGCAACAAAAAATTCAACAAAGATTCATACACAACAATCTGCACTTCAAAGAGAATATAAATCCATCATTTGTCACTAGCAATATACGAATATCATATTTTACATTTATTTTACTTTTATTGAAACTGTATTTCGATACTCTAAACACGAATTCCTGATGGATTTTTCTTGTAATCTAACTGCCGTCAATGATATCTTCTAAATGCAAAACGATGACACTCAACACCACGGTTGCACTGCACTGTAATGCACTATGCAGTGTTAAGTTCGTATTGATTTTCCCTGTCTTATACTCAATGTTTTAGTAATGGTTAAACCCCGAACCGTCTAACTAGGCGCCATCTTAACCTCTTATTACCTAACCGGGGCGCCTAAAAAGCGGTCAATAAAATGAGGGTTGGTCTACGCAATAGTTCGCGCATCTTTTTATTTAGTAACGATCTTTCTAATAGAGATATATAGCAACACGTGGTAACACCGATTACTCCATAATCGTCACTACAACAATTTATTTGTAACTTTTCAGTACTTATACTTGCATTCGCTATGAAATTATTTTCATATAGAATGAGATTTATGACTTATTTTTCTCTTAACCTCATTGTCAGATTAATCCCACAGTGATGAGGGTTCATATGAGTAAAAAAAAATGATCGTATAGTTTCCCAATTTTTCCCAGTGTTAACGTTATCGTTCGAGCACCCCAATTCAAGAAGTCTAATATTATTTTTTCGTCTCAGAACTAGAATATTATTTATTTATTTTTAATCTATAGATTAACGCTGTTCGATCACTCTTTGCCTTTTTGACAAGAAGTCCATCAATTTGAGATGATATGGGCTTCTAGAACGATATGTCTATGGCCTGAGTCTAGGATAGGTTTATCATACTCCAGTTTCAAGAATGAAAGTTCATTCATGTAATAAGGAACAAATATTGAGCAACTAAACACATATCTTCTTTCAACATAATGTCGAAGGAAAACACACAAACGCAACCATGAAAAAAATAACCTTTGATCAGGTGAAAATATAGTTATATTACATCATTGAGATCATACAACTCCTTAAAAAGTAGATTTTTCAGGAAATGTGAATGAATGGTGGAACTATATTTTTGTTGGTCTAAGGGCCATTGGACCATGAAGTAAACTCCATGGTTGGACAGTGATGTTTCTCAAGTGGTCCATCCAATAAAGCAACGAACGAAGCAGAGATTGTCAAATCCTTTTCTTCAATGAACTCAATAAAGTCAGGGAAATAATTGATTTCAAGCAAGTATGGAATATTAAATCCAAAATGCAGAGTGTGTAACTCCAATGTAATTCAAAATTCAGTACCCTGAACACGATTAATTTTCAAACAAATTATAAAAAAAATCTTCGTATAATTCGCTTAATTTTTTAAATAAGGAAGGAACTGTTATGCAGTTATATATTGTTATACCGGCCCATTGAATATTTTTCAACTTTTAAATATTTTTCGGATACACGTCTTAATTTCACATTTCAACGTACACCCAACAAATCATAAAATGGTATTTGAATGAAACGGTTGCTGGTCAGGTTCCTTGACAATCAATCCAATTGTTATTATCAAAGAAATCAGAGCTCAACTACTCGAGGTAGATGACGAGTTAGCACAGACTTTATCGGATGTTGCCATCACATTTTTTCCAGCCAATCCGTTCAAATACAGTTTTATGATTTGTTGAGTGTACACTTAAGGGGGGTGTGCGAATAGAGGTATCCGATGAACTAATATGTTTATTTAATAGATAATTTCCTTGTGCGCAAAAGTGCTCAAGCGGAACTATTTCCAAGATAATCACTTTATAAGAGAGTTATGGACCTCGTTGAAAAAACACAGTAATTATTATTTCTCTTGTAAATATTAGATTGAAATTTTTTCCGCCGATAATCTAAGTTATAGCTAATATTAGGTATTTATAAAGATGTTTTTAGACACCAACCTGAATGTTCTTAAAACTTAGACACCGTACCGAAATCTAAATCATTTTCCTATACCTCATGTGTTAAAATTTCCACATTAATCTGAAGACATAAAATTGAAAACTCAATAATCAATATGTCGAGAGTTGCAAGTTACATGATATTTTATGAATCTTTTATATAATGAATATAGTTCATATGTTTAAAAAAATATTGTTACTTAATTTCAATAAAAAAAAATATTTTGGACACCTACTTGGGAATCCCTCCTTAATATCTGTTAATACCACCAATATAACATAATGTAAATAAGATTGGAATATTTCGATCAGGTAGTAGCGGTACCCAAGTCAGGGTTCCCATTGGTTGTCTGGTGTGGTATGATGCGAAGGAAAGACTTGCAGTCAAGAGTACGGTGCGTTGGTCCTTCATTCAGTATCAGGTTATGCTTCCAGCAGCACTTGTAGAGATTCTGGGGTGAATTCGCATTTGAAAGCATCGTCTTTCACGAACACTACACTAGTTTAGTGTGGCATTACAAGTGATCAATTAGACCTCCAGTTCAGGTACGTCTTCATAAATACTACCTATTAAATAAGAAACATACACAAAAATTAACTGCATTCTAGTCAAATCTATTTTTGGAAATAAATTATCTAAAATAAAATAAGTTTATTTTTCATGCATTTCCCGGAAAGAAATTTCTTCTTCGTGTACGAATCATAAATCTGGCTGTAAAAAACTAGCATTGTCTAAATAAAGTGACATTTACAATTTCTTCATTCCAGTACCTAAACTTGATATTATGCATTAATATGAAGATTTTCTTGTCGTCCTTGTTGCCTGTACAAGAGGTTGTTTGCAGTATGTCCATCATGTATCTCGATACTGCACAAAAGCAAAAGCTTGTACAAAGACTGCCAAGCCCTTCGGAGCCTAAAAGGGTTGAGATCAAATAGGAGGGCCAAAACTCAAGTTTGCTAAGCTTTTTCGCACTGGAAATTCGTGAAATCATTTCGCCCAGATACTATACCGCCATGTGTTATACTTAACTTTGTAACATGTTATATTTTTTACTTCGCCCAAAACATCCTTATTAAAATCGTTTTTTTTTAATTTACAAAATTCCGTTGATTGAGTAAAATTCAATTCGAAAACTAATATTAGATTCGGCCATGATACAATTTATTTCATCCAATTATGAGCCGACATTTACAAATAAAATGCCAAATTTATTACGCCAAATACTAAATAAACTACAAGGTAACTATCGTATTTACATGGACCATTATCTGTTCCTATGTAACTGTTGTTCTAGAGTAACATGGAGAATTCTGCACTGGATCATCAGTCTCCATATCCCATCAATCGATCTGGACCAGCATCAGACTTGACACCAGACTTGGCTATCACGTGGTGTAATTTATCAGTCTGGATAAAGAAGAAGAAGCCAGGTCCATTTTGGAAAAGAAGTGGATACGAAAATTTACGCATTCTGAATAATGGTAATCATGCTCTCTTAAACAAGTTTAGTCAGTTACATTTACATTTATTTCCCTATTCATAGAGAGATGTAAAAGCATCACTCACAGGAGGAACTTGTAAATGAAACATTACAAATTTAGCTAACAGATGTATTTTGTTATTCATGAAGCGGCTAATGCTTTATGATAATTTTTCAATTGATTATAAATACACGGGGAAACAACCCAGTAAAAAAGGTCGTATAAAATAACCTTCTGGAATATAACCGTAATTAACACAGTCATGAACTCAATATTATTATTTTTATGTGGATCACAAATTGAAACATAATGTGTGTATTATTTGTTTAGTAAACGGGATTGTAAAATCTGGAACAATGCTGGCAATCTTAGGAGCGAGTGGAGCTGGCAAAACCACGCTCATAGCAGCACTCAGTCAACGAATGATCGGTAAATGGAAAAGGTACAGAGGAAGAACGATACAATTCCATTTTTTGAGAAAATGAGATAGAGATATCTTTTGCGACTAAATGAGTTTTCAAAAATTATCTCGGTTTATAGAAAATATTGCTACAATTCCTTAAAAGAAACATTTAAACGGGGGATTTTAACGCATTAAGTATATTTAGCACTTTTACTTTTCAGACGTGAATATCTTCAAATTGTATCAAATACTTATATCGATCTTCCCCTGTACTCTTAATATATGTAGACCACCATCGCATTAAAACAATATCAAAAATACTTTTCATGACTTCATTGGCATTTTGTATTGTTGTCAAAATGTAAACTAGGGAGTATCTAAACTGAGTGTCAACGCCTAATCAATGAAACGTGATTTAGCTGGCGAAATGGAAGGCGACATATTGCTGAACGGCCGCTCTGTCCCTCACGATCTCATGAACAAACTGTCTGGGTTTGTACCACAACATGATTTGGTAGTGGAGACTCTGACAGTCCTGGAGCACATGACTTTCATGGCAAGACTGAAGATGGATCGTCGACTCTCGACCATCTCCAGAGCTCGGCGAATCAGCGAGCTCTTGCTAGACCTGGGTTTGAATACGACCAAGCAAACCAGACTGGCGATGTTGTCCGGAGGAGAGATGAAGAGAGTATCGTTAGCAGTTCAGGTACGCATCAACACGGTCTTTCATCGTGAAACCATAGTGAAACTATCCTATAACTGTTAGGTTACTCACAAGATACGTCTGATTGCATATTAGTAGTCCTTTTTAATTCCGTGTCTTGACTTGTTGATGTCAAATTTTACAAGCGTGTTATTCATGGATGTCCTGATGGTTTATTACTTGGCACACATTTTAGATTATTTTTTATAATTGTGTCCAGGGAGAAAAGAAAATAGTGAGATTTCACCAAAATTCAACCGATTATTACTAATTAAAGAAGATATTTTTTAATCTACCAAGTAACAACCATACGCTACAATAATAACAACCTTAGGTTTGTATTTTATCAGATCATGATTGAAAATTAAATTCTTACGTCCACCCAGTCCGTCCCCAATCGTATAAAAAAGAAAGTTTCTGCAAAGCAGCAGAATCGATCGCGCTTGCACCACCTTAAATGTGCATACATCAAATCCAGGAAATGCAAATAAAATGTGTTGAACCACGGTCTAGCTGTTGACGGATCCTCACCTACTGTTCTGCGATGAGCCAACCACAGGTCTGGACAGCTATAATGCAAGTACTGTGATCCAGAATCTGAGGAATTTCTCCGAGCGAGGTAAAATAGTCATTTGCACGATCCACCAACCGGCTTCAGGGATCTTCGACATGTTCTCCAGAGTCATCTTGCTGGCCAGTGGCCGAGTCGCGTTTCAAGGAGATGTACCAGGAGCAGAACAACATTTCAGAAGGTAATTCTAAGCCTGCTCTATGGTACCTAGTCCTCTTACATTTCCCACAGTTTCTCCACTGCTTTATGTCTTCCCACTCCCTCGTTCCTAATTTCTCCCACTTCTCCCGTCTCACCAGTGTGTCATACATGCTATTTGTCACTACAGAATCAGACGATAGTCAATCTAGTCATGTGGCCAAGCTAAAGTCTAGCTCCTTCTCATGTTGAAATCGTAGTTAACGATAAGTCAATAATTTTGCTGAGTTGATATTATGGATTATGGATGATATTTTTGAAACCAGAGACAGAACATATCGACACGAGACGTTGTTGAAATACGTGACGATTTTTTCAATAGAATGAATTTTGCTTGGATAATCCTAAACAGAGAATTTTTGTACTTTGAACAAATTAACTCGTGTTAACCTCTCGCGCAAATTAACATATAATCTTCATATTTTTACTTGACACTTATTGCCCTCAAATGCTGATACTGGATTATAGTAAATGGTTGTTTTAGCAACTCTATAAAATAATGATTTACTCTTATTATATTCATACGTCTACAAACTGCATTAAATTTAAAGTACCTAATTATGGCAAGATTCCTCAAGAATTTCATAAGTTACAGAAATATTAATGTTTAAAAGAATTGTGTAGGTTTTACACCAGCTACATATCCGTAACTTTTCCACCTTCTAATTCAATACTTGTGGGATGCTGTAGGTAGCAGAAGATTACATTGATGCATAAATAGTTAATTTTTCCAAAACTGATATAATTTTTTTTTAGTTTAGGACTGAAATGCCCAGTTACCTACAATCAAGCAGAATTCTACGTAAGGCAGTTAGCCGTGCTGCCCGGCAAAGAAGACGCTAGCTTGAAGGCCATCAATCAACTCTGTGACAATTTTGATCTCTCAAAATATGGCCAAATCCTGACTGAAGAACTGACATTGTACAAGGGTAGAAGAGGATCCATTCTCACACAAACAAACACACATGGAGAAAACAACGATCTGGATACGCACTACTTTATTAAGTATACATCAATGTACGTACCGAAATACAAGTCCTGACTGTCAATTGACAATTGCATTATAGAAGGAATCAATAACCATAGAGAGATACCTTGGGCACACTTGAATATTGAATTCTATTACGTTCTTTTTCAAACAGTTTGCTCTTGACCTGAGGAAGAATAAGATAATATACGAGTCTTGCCAAAATGTCGGCAATAAATTAAAATACACAAATTAAAAGAATCCTCATTTTTGATAAAAAGTTAACGCTAAAAATGTATCCCGATTTGAAAACGAATGACTTCAGATATCACTATAATTAATAATATACTGAATTTGTCTCCTGATCTAGATTAAGTGTTCACTTTGGCACTCAGCTGGTCTGGCTTACTTGGCGATCTGCACTTCACATGTATCGCACCCGCAGCGTGCACTTCCTCAAGTTCGGTCTCTTCTTAGTACGTTATTCACATTGTTACGATTAGATTCAAATGTAGTATCAAATGCAGTATAGTTATGATACCGACCATAGCACTGTACTTGTATAAGGTACTTCTATTCTGCATTATGCTCTGGGGCGTGATAAGGAGGTGAAGAGAGTCCTGAAACATGTGGCTCCATCTCCTAGTCCCTGACGAGGTCCTTGAGCAGGATCCCAGCTCATTAAATTAATTATAATTGTATAAACATATAAATATGAGGGTCCCAAATATTAGATGCAACCTTATAAATGTCCTTCCCTGTAAATACATTGCCACAGGACCCTTTTCCCCTAGAATGTGTCCTTCATTGTGTCCTGCAATGGATAATTTTGATTCTTCTTCTTCATGTGCCCTCTTCTAATGAAGGTTGGCGATCATCATTTCTATTGTGTCTTTGGATGCTGCAGCTCTGAACAAGGACCCCGTGCTCTGCCCGAACCAATCCCTCAGATTCTTGAGCCATGAAGTCCTCTACGCTGTCCCTCAATCTTCCCTTGTAAAACGAATTGCAAGAGCCTGTATTTATAGCCCCTCATGATATGTCGAAAGTATTCGAGCTTACGCCTTTTGATGGAAAATATCACCTCCAAGTTCTCTATTAATTTTGCTTGAAATGAGCCAAACGATCTCTGATCCATGAGAGTTTGAAACAAGTCACATGTGCGTGTGTTTGCAGATGGTGGGCTTGCTGATCTCGACTCCCTACACGAACTTACAAGTCAACCAGGCGGGTGTTCAGGATCTCCAGGGACTGCTGTACCTGATCATCACTGAAACCATCTTCACGCACACCTATGCTGTCTTGCACACATTCCAAGAGGAAATACCGATCTTTCTTAGAGAAATGGGCAACGGTCTCTCTCAACCTGGGCCATATTACATTTCCAAAATAATTATATTGGTAAAGTTAAAGTAAACCAGTAAAGTACACCAGTATTTCTGTGGAAAAGAAGAATGCGGATTTAGATAAGACGTGTATATTTCACATAACTCTATGATGAAATACAATGACACTGACTCAGACTTTTCGGAACGACTTGCTGCACTAAATCCTATACAGCCACCAAGACAACAGACTGAATTTAGTGCACTTGATGAGTTCACACACAGCACTTTTTTCAGATTTGATCACAGCATTTCTTGAAACAAAGCACATTATATGCCATTGTAAAAATAAAAAAATGCACGATTATTCTTCCTCATACATTTTGCTCTTATTATACGCATATAAAGAGCCAATCATTCAAATATTGTCCTAACAGTGAATTTGCACCAATTACGATACATAAGAAGGAGTTCTTTTCCAGTTGCCAAAGGCGATCATCGAGGCATTCACGTACACCGCGATCATCTTCTACATCGCTGGACTGAATGGAGGCGTGGGAGGTTTCTTCACATTCAGTGTCCCCGTCATCATGTGTGCGATCACTGCCACTGCATATGGCTGCTTGCTGTCAGCGCTCTTCGAGTCAATTTCCACTGCCACACTCTTGTCAGTGCCACTGGATTTCATAGCTCTAGTCAGCAGTGGGCTATTTGTACAAATAAGGTAAGTCAAATAAAATAACGATATCATTCGAATTTCATTCCACATATTATTTTCTGATACTAAACCTTTAATAAAATACGTCAGACCCATCTTAGACCTACGATGTTCAGAGAATGATGTCTTTCTCAACGAAGATGTGTTTTTCAGGCTTCTACCAAATTACCTGAAATGGCTACCCTATGTGTCTCAGTTCTTCTATGGAGTGGAAGCAGTGTCAATTCTTCAATGGAAGCAGATTGACAATATTGGCAAGTATTTCTTTCAACATTTTGTCACACTGAAACCAAGCATGCAATTGAGAATTGAAGTATAAGCATGAGTCAATTGCATGAATACATTTTGTCAATTAATTTTTTGCGTCCAAAAATACCTTACCTTATCTACCCCGAATGAAAATAAAATATTTTCTGTCCACATATATTTGTCTTTATTAAGCCGCGGATTAAATTTCAAGCTGTTTTTTAATTTCTTTCAAACGAAATTTTGGGCAATTTTGGTTTTAAATCAGTTAGTAAATAACATTATTGCTATTAAATTGTAAACTTGCTTTTTTGGGGTAATATCAAGCCTTTTTGATCAATCAAAGAGCTGCATCACCTAAGTTGATTTTCTTTTTTCAGATTGTCCCTCTGATACAAGCCTTCCGTGTATTTCAAGTGGTTCCGAAGTTCTTGTCAAGTTTGGTTACAATATTTCGCACTTTTCACTTGATATTGGAGCGCTATTCGTCATGTACGTCGTCGCACATACAATGGGCTTTTTAGCGATTTTACGTAGAAGCAAAAAGCAGCCTGTCTACTGACATTTACTAAAATATACATAATAAAGTTCATTATGAAACTTAGGAACTTACTTCATTTTTCTTACCAAAGTCTGTATTTCCTCTAGCCCTGCATTTTTACAAAACCTCTTGTTATCACATTAAACCTTGTCAAATTATAGTGAGTAGGTTCAGTTATTAGTTCATAAAAATTGTGTTTGTAATTGATAATTTTTATTAGGTATTTATTTATTATCAAGAGCAACACAAAAATACATTTGTTTATTTGTAAATATTTCAATAATGGGCAATCTTTCTGTCTGTTGAACAAACAATTTATCGGATTACTCATATGACTGAAAGACGTCGTTTATCAACAATGGGGCCTAACCTGGTAATTACTTCCTCAAAAGAATATATAAAAAGTGCAATAGCTGCGTTTTGTTCCTATAAGCAATTCCTTATTATTGCTTCGTCGATCTCCAAATCATGCTCATGCACAAAACCAAAATGACAAAGAATGAATAAATAGTTTATTTTAAATGAAAACAAGATGTTAAAATTATACTTTACCTTTTGGTACGTTCAATGGAACGTATGAGTTTTGATTTTTCCATGAATATATAACGAAAAATAAATTACAATATCATAATGCATTGAGCACTGAAGTCCGCAAGCAGCAAATATATTTCAGTAGTTCTATCGCATACCTAACGCTTTCTAAACTTTTTAGATTGCCAATAGCAAAAAAGTCCTATGTCACAATTCCCTATACATCCCAAATTATATACTTGGGAACATCGCTGTAGATTTTATTTTGAAATCATTTTTGCGTTTCTGGTCTTCGGAAGATAAGATTTGAAAATATTTTCTTTGAATTTTAGTTTTATTTATTAAAAATACATGACATTTTGGACAGAGTAGAATTTTTTAAAACATTTAAAATGCATGTAATGATATTATTTATTAATGTCTTTTTAATTTCACATAACGACGTGAGATGTTGCAAATTCGTCAATGAGCATTCATAAATCATTACTTATTAACTGAGAACTACATTATTTTAAATACCTACACTTATGTTACAATATTCTTTCGGGTATGAGTTCGTGTACTGCTTTTGGACAATATTTATTGCTCCAACGTTTCGGCATATTTTCAGGGATACAAAGAGAAAATAAATTACTAGAGAAATCACCTTTCAAACTCTTGATTTCAGAGACACAAATAAAAGTACAAACACGTAATATAAATATATTATAATATTTTCTATTTAAAATCTTTTCTAATGCTTAGAACAATATTTTCCTGATATTTTCATCAGGAATGCAGTTATTTCTTTTCTCGCTGGCTCTGTGTAGGTAAACTAGAACACGTGCAACACCTTGAACTGATATTCTCTAAAACACAGGATTCAAGGCATCTATGACGAACCAATGATCGCTGGACGAACCAAACACGATTCAATCAATCAATGAAAATAACTGGCAAAATACTCGTATATCTGCTTTTCATTGCAACTGATAGTAACAGTCATACACTCAGTAATTAGTATATTTTATTGGACTATTTGTACGTATTTATTGAAAAATATATTGATATTGAACACGAAGCTTTTCTCGCCGGAACGTCCTCTGGTAAATCACTTAGTAGAGGGAGAACTCTATAACAAGAAGAGTAATTATTGAAGTACAAAAACCAAAATATAGCGCGAAGGACCATCTTCGAATTAAACATTCAAGTTTGAGATATATGTAGCTATAACATAGATACTGAAATTCCATTTTCATGATGCCGCAGTTCTTACGATTAGAGCCATTTATCACCTTTCCTCATCGCATGTTTAGTGTTTACATGTCAAACCCAGCCCGAGCGATAAAAGTGTATTTACTGTTTAGTAGTTCACTGATGTAAGGAAGTTTTATTTACCAACTTTATGTGGTATAATATGTAACTAGATAGGAGTTGCATTGCTACTAATGGGAGTGTAAATTTTTGATTACATTGTCACCTGTAAGACCACCTGACAGTGACAACTGACACTAACCATTGTTATAATTGTAAACGTCACACGTGTAACGTCACACTTGTACATACTCCTGTGGGTATCATCTTGTATACTCATAATGTACCTACTCATATATACATAAAATGTATAATTTTATAAGACATCAAATCAACGAATATTTCACGTGTTATGTTACTTTTCCCTGTTTGAGAAAATATCAGCCGATTTTTCAGGCGTTGTTCTGTGATGATTCAGAAAAAATAATTTTCATTATTTGAAAATCAATTTCATTTTCAGAAATTATGTACTTCTTGAAAACGTTTTATTTCAATAACACCTGCAACTATTTGTTCCAAACACATAACATTCACTTTCTAACAAGAAAATATTGAACTTAGTATAAACTCGTACTATCTTTATTAAATTATGCAGTATGTAAAACAATATTACATATTTTACCATTTTGACGAATGCTACAGATATGGAAAGAATAGAATTTCTTTGTTTTCAGCTCCGAAGAGCAAAAGTACAGATCATGGTGAACCATAATCAGGACAGCCAGTCATTTGACTGAAACACCGGACTGCCTAAACTGATGCACTGCAGTTTCATTAAATGGACGAAATATTGTCTGCGAGTAGAAAATTAATTCAATCAAATGTTGATAAATATCACCGATTCCAGATTTTCAAATCAAGAAGGAATGACTACACAATTGAATGCAGAGTCAGTAGGGCAGGTACTGTATTATACAACTTTTTCCCTTCGTAAACAATACATTCAGGGTTACGATTATTGATACTTTGATCTTTTCTAATTTACGATTGTCAAAATGCAGATTGAATATCTTGTTAATATTAGTCGTGACGAGTCAGTTAGATTTGGCGCAGATATTGAAGTGTGGTCACTCTAAGCGACATTGTGACAGGAGCTCCCGACAGCGGTGGACCATCGCAGAGCATCACCGCAGAGCACGGCAGACGCGTCAAGGTAAAGCAAATAGACCAAGCAGAGTTATTAGATCGTTTTATTTTTATAATATTTAAAATACTTGATTTCTTTATGGATAAAACTTAAAACCATGGTTTATATCATTCTCTTCATCAGAGAGCCTTCTTATTAATTACACTTTTTTTATTTATTTTGCAGGCATCTTTTAACCATCATAATGTAATAGCACTTTTTCCAAATTCTACACAAAATATCATTAAAAATATTAGAAAATTCACAATTTTACACAATTTTAAACACCATTTTTAAAAAAACACTGGAACTTGACAGATGTAGTGTAGAAAAATTATTACATCTAAGTATAATACGTACTCGATTTAACTCTAAATATACATAAGCATGCAGTGTATTCGATCAGCACTTAATTGCAAATTTATCTAATAGGTATTAATGCTGCTTTTTTATTAACATAATGACGATATCCATGAAAAAGGCAGTGAATCTCTGATTATACTGAGCCAAGTCTCTCAATTGAAAGCCTAGTATAAGCACGTTAATATTCATGGTCATTCACGCCATTCATTGAATAATGCTCCAATGTCGGTGCAATGAAAGCCACCGTAGCAGATAAAGCGTGCACATAGTGATCAACCTTACAAAAATATTCATTGATCATTTTACAGACATTCTCGATATTATAAAACAGAAGTAATATATATTGTCAGATATCAATCTCAAATGCAAGATTTTTTTGAGATGAGGTAATCGAATGGGAAGTTAACGATTTTCCACCAATCACAAATTGTAATAAAGAAGTGTTTAGTTCCAAATAGGAAACCGGATATTCTAATAATATAACATTCGTTTCAAAGGAACTATAAACGTAATCATCCGATTGTTAAGATTATTGACTTTTACATATCTTGATAATATTTGCAAAGTGTGCAATAGGCGTTCAACGTAAAATTACCTTTAAGAGATGGAATTTTTTAATAACTTCCGAGCGTAGTGAATTCATAATAGCAGCAAATGAGTTCATTTGATTTGTACACCAAGACTCAATTAGAATCAGTACGTGCAGGAAATGATTGCGAATGCTTGCTGGAAATGAACGTTTGTCAATTCTTCTAGTTTCAATTACAGATACATAATAACGAGCTAGTTCTATATGCATTTGATTAAAATGCCCTTTACTGCCGATATATAACATTTCTAACAAGACAAAAGCTAACCAATATACAATTATCAACACATATCAAATGACTCTTCATTGTCAAACTATTTGGTGTTATTCTAAAATCAAAATCAATAACTATTTACCAAGAATTCGATGTAATTTTCACTATAGAAATGAGCCGACAGAATAAGTATGGCACTCTTGAATTAGCCCCTTTACCAAAACACTGCATATTGTTGTCTAGCTTTTGAACAGTCTTTCGTTAGCACTAAATTACTTGCGACCTGGAATATATGACATTGACATTGATATTGCTATTAAGACTTCCTGGATGTCTTTGAACATAGGCACACATTCGTTTCACTTCTCGTAAGCTTGTTTGTAGAAATGTAGTAAATGTCTGTGTGCAACATTGTCAGCAGGCACACTTGCTCTTCTTGTCATCTTGCGCGTGACCGTCCAAGTTGAATTTGTCCCCGTCTCTCGATGAATCACTCTGAATGCGCAATTGATCGTTTTGTAGGATCTGTTGGAGCAAAAACACACATCTATACTTAGTGTATAAGAGACGCATTTTGTAGAAATGCACAGTGTGCAGCATTTGCATACAGATGACATATTGATCGGCATGATCGAAAACAATTTGAAATGTGTTACAATATGTAAGTAGTTAGCAGTATTTGTAGACTACCAATATTTACACAGAAAAAATACAGCATCATTTATCATCTTTCTGTTTTTGTTGCCTTTGACCCAAAACTGAAAACAATAAAACTCGGTGTTCAATGACGCGCTAGTACAATAAAACTTGGACTTATTTTCTGATGTTTAACAAACATGAAGCAAACAGGCGTCTAAATTGAAGTAACAAGTCTAGCTTTCTTGCGAAACTTCTGTGTTGTGGCATTCGTAAAGGTTCGCTAGGCAAGTCAATGCCATTCTATTTAATCTTTAATAATAATGTATGTCGTGATTACAATTACCTTGGTAACTAATGATCTGGCAGCTTCCTCGATATTGATGTTTTCTTTAGCTGACGTCTCGTACCATCCTGCGAAGCCCCGTTCTTTGCAGTATTCATCCATTTTACCAGGATTATTCACTAAACCTTCCTTCTGCTGATCACACTGGAAGCAGACAAAATTATAACATCAAGCAGATTCAACCCCACATTACATTTTCTATTTTTAATTTTAGTCAGATTTATTAAAGTCAAGAACTTGAACTTGAACTTAGGCATAATCTGAACAAAACACTATTTTCTAAAAAATTGGGCATGGCTTGTACCCTTGTACCAATTGGGACACATGCAGTATTTTACCTTGAGAACTTTGAATGTTATTTGGACGGATAAATTTTCGCTTAATCTTAATTTAGATAGACACAAGACAATTTTAATCGTTGTACTGTAAGATCGATTGTGGTTAGGTCAGCAAGAACGGAAGATGAATTAAGATTTTTTCAAATGTGCGATCTGAACTATCACTTGCCATTTACAGTCCTCCAATGCAATGTCAAATGCTTTTATAATTAAAATGTATCATAGACAAGGTTCAATACGTCACAATTGTAGGACAATTGCAAGGTACAATTGCAAGGTACAAACCTATTTTGGGATGTTATACCTTGAGACAGAAATTTGTATTCGTGAAAATGGAATCCAAATTGATTTACAGCAAATTTATCATATAATTAAAAATATCCTATTTTGGAGGAAAATCCAAGAAGTTATGGCCCAGAGAAATTAGCCGTCCCACGGTCCCAAGGTACAAGGCGCACCCCTACTTTAAATTATACTCTTTTTTCCCCCAGAATAACTTTGTATATAACTAAATACAAACATCAATTCCACGGTTGTCAACGTGAAGAGACTGCTGAAGAAACTGGAGTTCATTTACGGAGTGACTGGTATGCCATTGGCATGGCTAGAGGATTATCTTATTAATCGGAGCCAGAAAGTTCGATATGGTAATGCTATTTCTGATCGGATGGAATGTCATAATGGAGTGCCGCAGGGCTCTGTCTTGGGACCCCTGCTATTTACAATATATATCAATGACCTGAAAATGTGTAATTCTAATATGTTCCTCAACATGTATGCGGATGATATGGTTATTTCTTTGAGTGGATCAAATGTATTTGAAATGATGTCGCAAATGAATAGCGAGTTAGAAAACATTGCTACATGGCTAGAGATTAACAAACTGAAACTAAATGTAAATAAGTCCAAATCAATGTTCATAGGAGTTACTAATAAGATGAGTGAACAACTGTTAACGTGTAATGTAAAGTTAAACATAAGAGGGGATGAGATCCAAGTTGTTAAAGAATTTAAATACTTAGGCATAATATTAGATGATAAATTAGAATTTAAACTACATGCTGAATATATGATAAAGAAGATAGGAAAAAAGATAGGATATCTCAGAAGAATAGGAGGAAAATTGTCGTACTGGTCAAGATGTATGGTATACAACACCATAATTAAGCCACATTTCGAATATGGAGCAACAATTCTCTTACATGTAAATAAAAATCACTTGGATAGATTACAAATATTACAAAATAAGGCCATGAGAACGATCATCAGATGTGGTAGAGAAACACCTATCTTGACAATGTTAGACATGCTGGAGTGGCTGAGTATTAAGCAGTCTGTGTTACTATTAGTTCTTATATTTATGTTTAAAATTAGTATTGGCCTTATGCCACAATACATCTTAGATAAATTAGATAATGTAAAAACAATTCATAATATTAGTACTAGAGCAGCCAGCAGTGGAATGTGGTTTAAGAAACACTGTTATAGTAAGAAATGGTATGCATCAATTTTTAACACTGGAAGCAAAATTTATGACAGGTTACCTGTAGACATTAGAAATGAAAAACATGTATGTTCATTTAAAGCTCATTGTATTGTGTGGATAAAGCGACAATCAGTTGATGATGTATTCTAAGTGTAATATATGTGCTGTTGGTAACAAGTGTATCTGTAATGTTACTGGCTTAGTAAGCTAAATAAAATCTATAAATACAAAATACTAAAAGCAAAAAGTGTGCTGCATGAAAATTGTTCATAGCAGATAGTATTCAGTATTTATTTATCGTGTTTTCTAGGGCGTATTAATTTTTATATTTATAAGGTACCAAAATAGTACCTATCAATGACAATTAGTTTGGTCCAAATTACACGTAATCCAAACATTCCATGAACAAATCAAACATAATTTTATGTTACTGACATTTTTATTTCGTGCTCTGAATGAAATTAAGAATGGAAAGATCAAGGTTTTAATGAAGATAGTTACAGCAGTTTGTTGGCAGGACATGGCTTATAGATATGTATTATTTGTATCTACAATCTTCAATTGTCTAACCTCTGACCTAAAATTCAGGAACCAGGTCCTCTCCATACGTATTTACATTTAATATCCTTTTGTCTACGTATTTGTCAATTTGTTTGATAGAAGCCAGAAAATATGTCGAGAATCGAATATTAGTTCTAACGAAATACCGATTTTAAGACTTAATTTTTCCACGGATAATCATCGATTCCTGAAATATTCACCTCCGCCTGTTGCATCTGTTACCTTATTAGCTAGCAGAACGCAGGGGATGGATGATCCGTCAGGTAGCTGCACTTTACTGTCCAAGTCCTGTTTCCACTTGACGACGGCGTCGAACGTCGCTGCTCTCGTGACGTCGAACACGATGAAAGCACCGACCGCTTCCTTGTAGTAGACCCGGGTCATGTTACCGAACCGCTCTTGGCCTGAAATCAACAGGCGCCAGTCAGCTAGGAACATCCCAGACAAGTGCACGTGACATTGGGTCACCCGAATGACTGGCAGTGAGACAGCTAGAGACATCTGATTAGAAACGATGAGTATAGATTACTTATTTCTAAGAAATATTAGGAAAATATATCATGTACAATTATAATACAAAATTTACAATTTTTAGTGGAAAGACCAAAGTTGACATTTGAAGGATTGATAATATTTTAACAAGATGATGTGCAATACCAAAAAATAAATAAGTTAAAAGTCATAAGATCATTGTTTGGTGAATGCATAAAAGGAAGAACAGTGGCTTTTGTCCATTTCAATTCCAGAAAATATATCTACCCAAATTAACCAATTAACCAACTTAACCAAATGTCGACAAAATCGAACCCTCCCATTTCATATTTTTTGAGGAGGTATATTTTGCATTCAATTCTAAGGCAAGATGGTGACAAAAGCATAGAACTGAAATAGGTGGCACTTAAACCCAGAAAATCGGATCTCTCAGGGTCCATGAAGAAACTGAATTAATACAAATTGAATTTGGGTCAGTTTTTCAATGATCTGCTACATTTTCAACATTGATTAGGGGACTAGATTGCCATGGCAACAACCAATGACATTACTTGAATGTCCACTTGAACGTAACTATTGGTTTTAACAGAGTATTGAAAAATTGGCCCTTACAATTGTATTATTTAAAAACAAGTTATTGGAAACTGCATGCTGTCCAGGCTTTTGTACGAACTATTTCTTACTCAAATCCTTAACCACGTTGCAAGTCTTACTGAATGTTGGAAGCCCCATCCATTATCAGTCACAGGATACATGAGATTCGATTCCCAAAAATGCAGCACTGAATTTTCGTGGCTTCGGTAGAAATTTGTGAGTATATTTTTTTACTGAAGGTTTAATCTACGCATGTAGGAGTCTGAAAAAAGTACAGGGAATGGAAGGCTAGTACGTAAGTTACGCAATGTACACTCGACAATTCATAAAACGGTATTTGAACGAAACAGATTGGCTGCTGGTCAGGTTCAATGACAATCAATCCTTGTTATTATCAATGAAATCAGAGCTCACCTTCTAGAGGTAGATGACGAGTAAGTATAGACTTCATCAGATGATGCCATCACATTTTTTTCAGACAATCCATTTCTTTCAAATACCGTTTTATGAATTGTCGAGTGTACCTAAGTATAAACGACGGTGAGTATAAAATATGGCTTGAATTGATGAGGATTTCTACCTGCTATGTCCCAGAGTTGCAGTCGAATGATGGTGTTCGCGTCCCAGTTGAGCACTTTGAGAGCGAAATCGACGCCGATGGTTGCTCGATAATGTTGCGAGAAGAACTGGTGCACATAGCGCTTAATGATCGACGTCTTCCCAGTTCCCAGCTCCCCAATCACGAGGATCTTGTAGAGATGTTCCCGCTTGTCACCAACCTGAGTCGCCTAGAAATTAAAAGAAGAAGAAAGTGAAGGTGACAGAATACTGTTTCCCAGGAGACAAGGGTTCGATCCCGTCGTGGTCCTGCACCTACTGAACGTCAAGGTCCTACATACTAAACGTATTTGGGGTTCTTCGGTATCAAGAGCATGCTAGGATGATATCGAAGGATGATATTCGTTTGGAACTGTGGAGTATTGGACAATGTGGTGAAATTAATAAGCGTGGTTGAGAATTAGGAAGCACTTTTTGACAGATCAGATGTCTGAGAGACTGAGATGCTGGTTGCAGTATTCCTCAAACGACATACCAGCAAACAAAATTATACTGCATTCATTGTTCGTTTGTTTAGTAATTCCATGTTTATCAGGTTAAAAATCATTTTCACCACAATAAAATTTGATACAATTCGTTGTTACACTTGCTATAGTATATAAGCAATTCTATTCGATGTCATTTAATTCTTATTTTACTATTTTATTCTTCTATTTTATTCTTATTCTTATTATATCTTATTTTAATTCTCAATTCTTATTTTAATTATTTTACCTATTTTATTTTTATTTTATTTCTCCTTTATTTTGCATATGCAAATTATTAGCTGAAAACAGGTATGGTAGGTTTTTACTGAGATCATTACGTAATTACGACACGCCCAAAAGTGTTACCAAGCGACAAAATTATAGACTATAAATAAGACAACGATTATCACACGTCATTCAGTCATTAAAAATGCATGTGCATTCTGAAGAGGCCATGAGATGTGAATGCAGTGAAATCAATCGCTCGTTTAATTATACCTTGTCAATGAAATACTTTTTACCATGCCCTTTTGTAATTCTTTACACTTAAAGACATAGAATACTATTTGTAATAAATATTTTAACTTATTTCACTCCACAAATCTTGTGTATTTCAGTAGTCTGAAATGTAGCTGAGATTATTTTAAATAAACAACAATCAGGTAATGCTATCTCCGCACTACCTACAATTCTCTAACCATGTCTTCATGATGATTTTAAAATGCATACAAGATTATCAAGTAAGAGCAAAACAAGTTTGGAAAATATGCCATTCTCCCCCTCCCCTTCAAGCGTCGTATATGTTATCCCGTTGCCTAGGTATACCCTTATATAAGAAACCTAACATGTTCATAGAAATGCACTAGCCAAGGTTGGAAGAACAAGCAGACCACCTTCGGTTTGGTCAAAACCTTACGTAATGTGGCATGTAGCCAGGCGATACTTTCATGTAAATCAGTGTCATGTTTCGCAGAAAAGAGAAGTGTAAAATAATATCATTTACATAAGTCCACACTAAGCACAGAGTATTTTGGACTGCCCATTGTAATTTGATAATATATTTCGTGTTTCCAATCACCCTCCAAGGTGTTATATTATTTAAATTCACAGTATTGTACGCAGACTTCATCTTATTCCAGTTCGTTGCTCGAAAATAAACGTCTTATAATTTTTTTTCTTTTAAATCTTGATGGATCTTAGCCATGACAATAAGTGACTCAAAATACAATGCGATGGCTCACGGTTCTAATGTAAAGAGGGCTTACCACTGTAGGCGATATTCCCAAATTCTGTGACAACTTTGCCCTGGCTTCCGCCATGACATCGCCGTCGTGCATTGTCGAGCTCTCTGGCTGCGTCCTCGCGATCACTTCTTCGACGACCTCCTTCTCTTGCACTGGCAACTCAGCAGAGTAGAAGGACGACTCTGGCGTCAAACTGGATTCATCGTCTTGCGACATCCTCGACGGCGATGGGGAGTCGCGCGGAGTGAAGTACACATCGGATTTCGAGCTGCTTGCGACGCTCATATCGACATTGGTCGGCGTTACTGGATCTTCTTTATCGATCACATCGGACAACTCGGGGACCACTGATAATATTTCATCACCGACTTTGACTATTTCTTTTGCCGCTTCTTCTAACTTTTGTTTTTCCCACATTGGAGTTGTGATCGATAAGATTTGGCTTTTAGTCGACGTATTTTGTTTTATGAATCCCTGTTGTTTCGGTTTTTGATCCACCGTTTCCTCCTCTTTGTTAATTTGTTCCGACATCCAGGCGGATCGAAGTTTGAAAGTTTTTTCGGCGAAACTTGTCTTCCGAGCGTCGGTCTGGTGGGCGACGTCTTCTTCCTTGTCCTGCCCGTGAGAGACTGCTGTGATGTGCGCCTCTTCTAGTATACCAACAGGTTCTCCAGGTTGCAGTTGGCCCACGAAGGTCGATGACTGAGACGGAACACCAGGTATATGATTCAATGAAATAGCTGTTGCAATTGCACTTTCGTTGACTTCAAAATGGGAATTAGTTTTGTCGTGAAACTTGCTCGAAACATTGTCAATCGAGACGGCGATGTAACCTGACCTGACTTCGTAATACTTGAGAGGTTTCTGAAAATCTTTTTCTAGTTCATAAAAACCATAAACATCATTCACATTATCAGGTTGTATGTCTATAGTGTGTTCCGATTGGTTAAAACCTTCACGACTGCCTAAAGTACTCGCACCTGATTGGCTCCCGCCTTCTACTTCTGCTGTCTCCTCCGATTGGATCACGATAACTAATGCGTCTCGATGGTTCTCCTTGGTTCCTTCAATTTCGTATTTTGTTAATTTGTTTTCTTTGAGCACGGAGTCATCTAGATAAGCATCCAGATAATCTCCGCTCTCTTCGGTGTCGAACCTTGCAGAAAGATCATTCAAGAAACCGGGCGTCTCGTCGTCCATGTCCAGGAAGTCTCGGTTGTCCGCCTCTGTGGCAGAATGTGAGCTATCGACGGCGATGGTGGAGGTTGAGACGGAGTTGTCCGGATATATTCGCGTTCTGTTGGCGATTTTCTTCTTGCCAAAGCTCATTTTTCTTATCAAAGTGCTCTTAGATATTTGACGCTTTAAGGTCGGAAAATTAACCTCGGAAGTGAGACGACGCAAGGAACTTTCAGATTTAAAAGATGAAGACGAATTATCAGATTGCGCTGATACCACTTGTTGGTTCTTAATCTCTTTATTTTTTTTCTTCTCATTTTTTTTGTCTGTTTTTGAATTTGTCGAACCTTCTGTGAATGTTGAAGTAGAATCAATCTCTGGCACAATACTCTTCTTGAGTTTACCAAAGCCGAAACGAAATCCACTGAATCGTCCCACTTTTTTCGTCTGCGTTTGTCGTGAGTTGGACTTTGGGACGGCGCCTTCACTATTTGCCTCCGGCTCGGTAGGCACCGGCACTAAGCTCTTCACATGTGTGCTGGAATTATCAACAGCGACGATAGACGGATCCATATTTCCGATTTGATCAATTCTGTAGAATTAACTTCGATAAAATATGTCAAAACACGATCAATGCTGAAAGCAGGGATGATTCAGCTCTGTTTTGTTCGAGAGCATGCGAAAATTTCTTGCTAACCGGTTGTCTGCCAGTTACGATCCGATTGAATTACTTACATCAACAAAACAGTTAAAAATGTTGTTTTATCAATTATACACTTCGTTCTTCATTTATTAAAATTATTTACAACACACAATGAACTTGGGAATGAGCACACGATTGTAGAAAACAATGTTCCCATTATATATAAAATTAATTACTAATGCTAATCCACTGACACTTATCAATTACCAAAAAGACAAGAATCGACCGATATTTCAATGAAAATTAATATATTTAATGCATACAACCGAAAGAACAATTCACAGACTACTAGAATCATGCTCGCGTTGCGCTCTAGCTCGAATTATTACACGACGAAGAACTAGCAATGTCATAGACCGTCGCTGAAATAAATTGTCAACCACAATATGCCGAGACCTTTGCGACGAACTGAATGACAGCAAGTATTAGTTGCACATTAACTTATGTAGATACCTATCAAAGTCCCTGATTGGGCGACCAATAAGTCACATGGTAGTGGGGGAAAGGTATACACAACAACGATCCTCTGTTGTTATAGAGGGCGAATTTGCAACTGAAATGATATTGATTTGACCTTAGATTGCATCGAGAAGAGAGTTTGCTTTTGATAAATCTAGGTCTTTTTTCTATGATACGGAAGATTTTTTTATCATACTTTCATAAAATATTTACGACATTGCTCATCCCCATTTATTTGTCTCAAAGTTCAAGTAAAGAACTATTAGACGCATATCAGGATTAAGATATTAGTTCCCAGTTATTTATACACTCATACGCTAATTAATTTGATTATTTATTGCAATGTTTATTTGCACATTGATTTCCTTATTATCCCTCTGAATTCAACCACACATGTAAAAAATGTATTCTCTTAATGATGTTCAAGTTTCTCTCCTACAAAATTCTCGATTCATTCATTTGATTTAACTGCTTAAATAAAATAAATTAGGAATATGACATGGCCCCAGAATGAGATCACGTAACTATTGAAATGTTAAGTGTTGAAGTGATATTTCTAAATGCTTTTTAAATAATTGTAAATATGTACTTCAAAGAATGAGCAAGCTTTGTTGACTTGAAATTGCATTGAGATTTGTGAAATCCCAGCTATGAAATCATTGAAGTTCAGATATTGGTCAAGTATTTTTCATTGATCCTAATTCTTATTTTTAAATGAAATTCAAGATCAACTGAAAGATGCACTCTCATATTTGGATCAAGGAGCCTCTCGATTTCCTGATATCGATAATCTATTGCCGCCTCCGAAATTCAGGAGCAAGAACCGAAACAGGAATTCGAATGCATGCAAATATAATTTAAGGGTGTAAAATTTAAATAATTACTATACTGTCATTCATAACCTAACATTTGAGCTATATTGCTAAGGTACCTACACACACTCAATACACACTCAAAAATAATTACTACATAATTCTGCCACTTAAAAATGATGGATAATAATGATCAAAGAGAAGAGGAGAATTTCCTATATTGACAAACTAGTCCCTTGAACCGAGATAATATCGATATCTTTTTGTATCATTACGATTTCTTGCATAGTATTGTATTTATTCATGTAACTAGGACAAAGCTGTATAGACTATGGTGGGTGTGTCTATTTTTGTAAGGAAGTCACAATGTTTGCTTCGATGAACTAAGTAATTTCATCAATCATTTATAGAATCGTATAATAAAAGGATGAATAATAATGATAGCAAAATCGATTCTACTATAGAAGGTCAAATGACACGAGCAGAGATTAAGATAATTACATTATTACATACAAGAGACAGAGACTTAGATTTATAATATTTTACAGTTTAGATACATTGGTATTGATCGATGAAATTCATTAATCAACACCTTAATGATACATAAACCAATAAATAACAATTACACTGATAAATACCTCCCACGAGATTCTCTGATGTTAGTGCGAGTGAACATTTCATTTTCATAACAATATCATTGATCTCTCCAGTCACAAATGTGATGATTTTCGTTGCATCAGATATTACATCACCACACCTAGGTTTATTAGATCACACTACCGCATTCATATAAACACAAGACAATAGTTTTCATCTATGTGTATGTGTAAGTAAGACACAGTCTATTTCTCTTGTGCATCTTCAATTAGAATTCAATTTGTGAGCGACGAAAGCAAAAGGTTAAGCACTTAAGCAGCAAGGTTAGAGGGTTATACACGTTTTACAGAAGAAAATGTCTTTATGGATTTGACCCTAGCTGAACAGCTTGCACGTGAACATGTAATAAAAAATGGGATGGAAATTCAATCGATCATAAATTTAAGTTAGGTATTGATTTTACCAGCGATCATTTTACCCATCATAGTCAAACATTATACATTTAAATTCTGTTGGAAACAAGTATTTATTCGCTTTCAGTTTGAGAGAGTATTGGTAGTATAGTATGCAATACCTTGAAAGCATTACTTGCATCATTATTATTTGCATTATTTTTACTGCCCCTGCTGTTGAACGTTTTCTCATCCGCATGACCTACAACAATCTGCGTTGCGTCTTGCATATTGTTTCTTCCAGTCTTGAATTTCAATATCGCTCTCTATACTTGTCCAGAATATAATCTCGCAGGTATTTACTTACATGGAAAATGAGCTGTTCTGTTACACATGTCTCATAATAATATCAAGTACCTACCAGCTACTCACTTTTATTATTGAGTATATTGGATTTACGTAATTGTGTTCGCGACACCTTTGAAGCACGACAAGTGTTTCAAAACAAGATGAAAATAGTTTCAACCTACGCATGTAATTTATGTTCAGGTACTCAACTTTATCGTCGAAACCCTACTGAATGCATTCCATAATTGTGTCTACTGAAGACAAAGAGTAGAAGTGCATTGACACGAAAAATAATTAGGAATCGTGTCCAGGCTCAAATTACATTTCAACCTTCAGTCTGTACTTGTAAGGTTAATTGTGGTCAAGAGGATATTCCATTCCTAAAATACAAATGTCGAAGTAATGTTTTGATGAATATTGTCAGATCATGGAATTTTAAATGTCTTATGTACTCTTACACCTCCATGGTCAGATATTCTGTTTGACATAGTTTGATGAATTCGGAAGAATACCTCCCATTCCCAACTCTGTACTGGTACGAGTCAACAGGTTATTAAATGCGTATTTATTTATTTATTTATTAGCCATTCGTTGACCAAATATATACTAATGCTCACAGAATGCTCATAGTAACACAGACATGCTAACTGCTAAGGATTATGAAAACATAAATACTCGTACATTCTCAAATCTACATCAATTTAACAGTAATGTGCCAATCTGCTGTTTTGCTGTTATTATTATTATTATTATTAAGTCTATATTCTCAACGGAGCCGAGGCTCCACTAGTGAGAATGTAATATAGAGAAGGGAGGAGAGGAAACCCGGTACCGGCATGTAGCCTACTCCTGACGAAAGATACCAAGGGGACCAACGGCTTAACGTCCCTTCCGAAGGGCGGCGTAACATTCACAGCACGAACCTCCACAACCCGCGCCGTCGAGAGACTGATAACAGGTGGAGGGAGGTCGTCACACCAACCCCCAAACACCCCAGTCTCTCTGTCCCAACGGCAGCAACCTGGCAAGGCAGAGTTGAATGGTCACCCATCCAATCGCTGACTGCGCTCAATGTTGCTTAACCTCGGTGATCTAACGAGAACCGAGGTATCCAACACACCAGCCGTTAACGTTATATATTGGGTTCAGAATACCCTAACGTAAAATTTTCCTGCGGTTGTCCTACCCGACTGAGTTTTTTCGTGGTTTCCCTCAGTCGAGATGCAAATGCTGTGAAGGTCAATTAATAGGCAACGACTAAGTTCAGTGTCAACGACCAACTCCTTACTACTCTCACCACATTTACCTGTTCTTCATCATCATCATCATCATCATAATAATAATAATTCATGTCACCATTAGCCTAGTTGCAGAAGAGTGCGACGTTAAACACTTCCAAAATTAAAAAAGGCGACTGCATAATGGAATGGCTGATTGTTTTACAAACTTCGAAATATGCTACAGTTTCTTTCAATAGTCATGTTCCTTTTCAATCATGGACATTTCTTGGAGAACATTGTATAATTGATTAAAACCCCACTTCCGTTACTCCATTATTACCACTCCTAAATTATTTAGATATGGGCCTTATTTGCATTGATTTTCTGACAGATTTCACATAATCCTCGGTTCAAATATCTTTCCAATCTCTTAATCCAACAATGTGTGTTCTAGTAGAAGAAACAGCTCCACAGTTTGGCTTTATTCCAGTATCTTGACAGGTTTGCAAAATAAAATTCCCATCCTACCTTCTTTGAATGTGTTCTCAACTAAGGATGAAAACGAGTCCGTTACATAACCAAAGTAGAAGTCTGAAAAAATACGTTGCCCGCCTAGTCAACACCTAGTACTTGAGAGAGGGAGTATTGACTTGCATGGAAACTGCATAGTACAATAGGTGTTGTGAATGAGGTGCTCTCGTCAGACAAGCATCACTGGAAGGAAAGATACGACATTCCTTATATCTTCATTGCTGACTTTATGCAATATATTTGAAGTTATGATTCTTTATTGCAACGATTCTGGTTTTCTTCATGCACTCCGAACGTGCAGTGACGTCGTAACTAGATAATTTTCCTTCTGTGGAAATAAAATTCAACCTGAGAGGATTAAGAACGGTTCCTACGCTGACGCAATGTAATTTGAGCTTTTTTAATTATAGGACAACGGAAACGACATATCCCATTATCTATTTTAGAAACCCTAGGAAAACATTTACATAAAATATCCCTTTGGAGTTTTTATATACCTATTGTAGTAAAATGACAGATAGGATGGCACTGGATACAGAAAACACAAAAGAGCGAAATCCTGTAATATTTCTCAATGAAACTATATTCCTCACGTGATCTTAAAGTACACTCGAGCAAATAATAAACGGTATTCGAAAGAAAAGGATTGGCCGATGATAAAGGTTTGATGGCATAAACCATGCATCAACCCATGAAGTATGTGCTAACAACGCATGATCTATAATTCTAACTCTAGTAGGATGAGCTCTGATTTCATTGATAATAACAATGATTGAATGTCAAGGAAGGAACCTGATCAGCAGCCAATCCATTTTATTTAAATACCGTTTTTAGTTTTTCCAAGTGTACAGCCACCTCGTTATGTTCTGATAAAAGCCCAAGTTCCCCAGCTTATTTCCAATTACATTACAAATCAATACATACATTTATGTAATATATTTGTTCTGCAGTGACCCTTAAGTACCAAGATAATACGCTCTTATTATTAGGGTATTTTGGAAGTTATTAGAGCTTTTTAGATTAAAGAATACATATACAATTTAGATTGGTTGATGAGATAAATAAAACGGTACAAAGATACATACAATTTAAACAGGTTTAAAAGTATTAATTATAGGATTATAAAATTATGACATAGCGCAATGTAAATGATAAATTAAAGATACCTAATACAGTAAGAACAAGCAAAGTATACAAGTCATTTGAATTCAACATCAGAAAAAAATCATCCGTAGAATAATAGGCAGCATGTGAGAGGTGATTTTTTAGTGATCTCTTGAATAGAATATTTGTATTCTTAGCTTCCTTTAGTTTGAATTAGCTTCCGACAGTTTGAATTGTGTTCGATGTTGATTTTTTTCTTCCTAAATCGGTTTTGATTTGGAAATAGCAAATACCCCTCTGTATACAAATTTCTATAGGCAACTAATACTACGTCTGTGTATGACTGGTAGGGACATACAGAGGTGACTATACGTATAGATTACCGACGCTTTTGGCAATGGCAATCAAATCTTCTGAATGTTGATCATTTTTGGTGGAAGATTATTCCACGAATGCATCTATTGACATTTTATGAAATTTTATTCCTATGAAGTTGAATCGATTGCAAGATTGATCTGGCAATATTAATCTTTCAATTTCATGGCGAAATAGCTGCCACGTGTCTCTTTGCTACGTAACGGCTAGACAAAATCGATATACGTGCATTAAAATTGTCGAGTTGAGCGTGTCAACTTGATTTTTAATTCAGCGGTGTTTGAAATAATTTTCTGATAATCGAGTAGATTCCAGGAATACGTATAACAAAAAGACATTTGATACTGATGTATCAAATGATGATATTATGGGATGGTATTCTAAACCTTGTCAAGAAAAGTTAATAGCAAAAAAGGCAAAGTTTTGGTTTTGGAGCCTCGGTTGGACCAATTGACCAATTTTTAATTCAAAATGGGTATTTTTTCGTATTAACTTGAATATAAAAGTCAAAATTGAAATCGTGCAGTTTGTAAAATAACTCGATATTATATAAAACGATTGATCTGATTTCTGATAATTGCATCAAAGGAATTTCCATCTTTGCAAAATAAGAGTTGTATCCATAATATCAGCAGAGTCGTTTGTGCGTAAGTGCAGAGAGTAAGAGCTTTTAAAATTCGTATCGTACTTTATTTTACACCTACTGAAAAAGGACAGTCGAATCTTTGAATTATAAATGTGTCAAATTTTACAATAAAAATCAAGTCATTTTGTTCCAGATCTGCTGCCTGGAAGTACCTAGAGGGCTGTCAGTAAATTACTCCATTGTTAGTTTAGTAAAACAACCCCTCAACAGTTATAAAATGGTCATCAAGATGACTAACTTAAGCTGGGTCTACATAGACCGTTTTGCGTTTTCCGTTTTTTTCTAATTAACCCATCACAAGTCTGCCGTGAGCGGTTTCTGGACTTGTGATTGGCTATAAGAAAAAGAAACGGAAAACGCAAAACGCAAAAACTGTCTAGGTATGGACCCTTTAAACTAAGTTTTAAAATTTAAAATTTAACTTACATTCAAAATATTTTTCATATTCTGTTAATTTCTAAATTATTTCTGAATGGCTGGTATTGCGATCTATGAATAAATAATTTTCCACTTATACCTAACTCGATTTTCAGCTCCTGTGTAAGCAGGATTATATGTTATTCACAACGTTCACAACTTACCATCTCCGTCGTGAAAGCTGGAACCTCCTATTATACAAACTTTCAAAAATACGATAATAAATCGAATTATTCGAAGAAGGTATATATTAGATTAATTTCACCAATAACTTGTATGATTCTGATTCTGATAGTTTGGTCGCTAATTCTTACCGATGCAGGCGGCATGTAGATAAGATTCTTCTTGTTTGTCAGAGCTACTATCTTCGCTGCATAAGCTGCGTGGTTATCTTTCGAGAGATTCAGGTGTCGATTTCGCCTCTTCGTTCGCTCACCCCTTGTACGCGGATTGATAGGTTTTGCAACTACTTCTATCATAATCACCAATCTAATATATTCTCAAACTTTCCAACATAAACTTGAAAATAAATCCACACAAATCACTATAGGTAAATCAATTTACTGTTTGAAGTAAATTAATAATTGTCGCACACCGTGTTTAATAAAAATAACTGTTCTTTAAAATGTCTAATAAAGCAAATAAATTCCCATCTAGATTGTAATGTAGTACAAAAAGATGTTATATGCTTGCAACACGCTACGTAAGAATGCTTATTAAACGTCAACTATTCGAGGTATACTTTGTAAAGAAAGAATATGTAATGACGAGAAGCACATCGCGGATCAAACTTAAATAGTCAACTTGTTGAAATAAATTTCCTTCAAAGTCTGTAGTTAATATAATGTTTATTGTAGCTCTCTTCATTAACAACTAGTCACTTCAATGGAGCACATGTCAATAGCTATGAACCAATGAAATCGTCATCAACACGTCATAAAAATGGTTGTATCACTTCCTCCAAAGTCCTCAAATAATGGATCTGATTTTTCCTTGGTGTGATAAGCGACTGTCTGTCGCCACTGAACGTTTGAACACCATGCGGTCTTTGGCTCTAGTCTTATATATCAGAGAATTAAAATAACAAGGACTCCTTGATAGCATTTTTATATCATCGATATTATCGAGATTTCTCAGACTTCATATAATTACAAATTAATTGAATTGTATTCTTAATATATTACTCGTTACGATGAACTTTTATTGTGCATACGTTGATTTTTAAAGTATCTTCATATGCAGAATTATTATTTATAGAACCTCTGTGCCATTTTTAATCACGTGTGAACGTTTTGAAGTAATTAATTAGTAATTAATAAAGTACTTAATAATCCTTTATTTTTTCCATAGAATCAATCAAATTGATTTGTGAAGTTTTGAGCCCTTCCTTGGTTTTGAGCTAGGCGTAAGGTCCAATACAAGTCTATTCCAAACAAATTAAAATAATATGTTGCAACCTTAACAACATATTTAATATCATCATAATATTTTATAATATCATAATATTTAATATTATCATTAATGATAATTAATGATCAATTATTATTCATGATAATTGATATTATCAATTGGAATTAAAAAAACATACTATAGATGCGTAAATAAACTGGTTTCAAAAATAGTATTAAACACAGCATAGTGCACTTTGGAGGAACACAACCATTAATAATCAGAAATCACATATTCACACCTTTAGAAAATTAATTTAAATGCACCCAGGTCCCACTATTTTGGATCTACATTTCCCTCTCCAGACTCCTCTTTCTTCAGCATCTTCACCAGTCTGTTTCAGTTGTTGCTGTCCTCCCACAACATTCCCTACAACTCTCTGCCCCTCTTCCTCTCTTGTACATACACACATCTTCAAACTCCTCGACTTTTCTCTTGGCCTTCCACACTTCTTTTTCTATAGAATTTTCTGCTTCGAACTCTCGTCCGGCTGTCCTGTCCATACAATATTTATTATTTACTTGATCTAATCGATTGAATCTTCCTCTCTCTTCCTAATTTGAAACCAAATATTTCCACTACCAAATATTTTCTGAAATTTTAACTTATAATCATAGCAATCTTCATTACTCCTTTTGCACCCTTAAAATGTAATAATGATAATTTAATTTATAATTGAAAGCTCATATGAAGCTTAATTCTATACTGAGTTTCAAGTACCCAATTCCCCATCGTCACTATAAGTAATTGACATATTTCATGCCTGTCTCCTCTCTTCATACACAAGATTGACGCAGTCAGCCTTCTATCTTTGTCGCGCATGAATTTGATCTCGGGTATCTTGTTACATTCATGCAAACTATTCAGTAATGTAATTTCTAGGAAGATGGCTGGGGTAATTTCCAGTTTATATCTATGGTAACTGTTCTCAATTTCATCTAGGCGTCGATTCAATTGACTATATAATTGACAGAATATTAGAATCTATTGATTAAATATAAAATTATTTAATTTTAATAAAATTGTATTCAAATTTTACCTGTATGTAAGAAATTATTTTGTTGTCATCAAAATTACAAAAAAAATATTAGGTAAACAACGTATTTCTCACGCTTCTGCCTGAAGAATAAACTGAAGATAAGAAGTTATTATAAGAATTTTGACATTTGGACTTCTCTCGTTGCGATGCTTATATTATCTATATGTATACTCATTAATAGTGAACCCGCTGTATTATATAATATTGATCTACAACTAAAACTGTTACATTGTACCTGTACCAAAATCACTCAGCAAATCTTCCAACCATCTGTTCGGCTATCATCCTAACATTAGTTTACTTTGTCACATGTGACGTTTTAAACTAATTTTGCGGATTGTTTCATATAAAAAAAGAATTATGGTTTCAAATATTGCTCCTATATTTTGCGTATACTGAAGGTATCAATTTTGGCCGTCCATTGCAGTTACATTAACATCTCCACCAAAGAGGTTCTAATAGGTAGCAATTGTTTACATGCGTATGCGTATCACAATCCAGGCTCGACAGATACCATCATGTAGATTTCAGTGTGTGCAAATTCCCCACAGGTAAATAAGTCAAGGATCACGATGTGTTATATATCAGAAAAACTGCAGGTTCAAGACTCGAGTATTGAACCTGTAAAAGACCTAAACGGAAGACGGGGATTTTTCCTACACGAAGATTAGAAAAATAATCTATTGGAACAGAAAGCTTTTGAGATTTGGGGCTCGTTATATTGTATTCAATTAATACATTTTTCAAACATCCAATTAAGAAAATAGAATAGTAATGCTTATTAAAACACAATTAATATTATTTTCATTAGTTGACAGCAAATCAATTACATTATAGCATCAAATAATGGAAATAAATACATTATCGGACAACTCCTGTTAGAAATGCCTACGTCAAGAGTTCAGCTAGTATACCTAAGAATACATAATTGTGACAATATTGGTCTAGGTTCATCCCCATTTAAAATCTACGTAAAAAAGTTTTCCCTACGGAGGATCGTAAATTTTGACAACTCTCCTGAGCTACAAGCAAATGCTGGGATAGTAACCAAAAATAGGTCACGTCGCCTCTATTCAATATCATCCTAGTTCCTGGCCTGTGGTCGCCACTCGCCACTCGACCATCCATACAAACGAAACGACAAGATATAAAAAAGATCCATGCAGAAAGATCCATAAGGGTTTACAGATTTATTGTGCGTCGAAGAAATATAGTTTCAATACCTACTCTAATTGGACGAATTGGTTAAATTTTTTCATGCTTATAAAATCAATCTTCCATGACGATTACTTCAGTTACAAAAGGAAGATGTAAACTGCTTTTAATGAAGATGAATTCCAATTAGTTATACCTACACGCCATGTTTGAAAGACATGCATTCAATTTCTATCAAGTGTAGAAAACACTAATTATTCATTACGTAAATTTTCTTCTATATTTCATGACATGTCAGAAATAAGTTCAAACCCTTGAACTCTTACTAAGGCAAGGCCATTTATTCAATAGTATTTTATTAAATTACCAAAACTTAAGCGTTGAAGTTTTACTTCAGTACATAGTCTATAGTTCTCTATAATCTTACACATACGTAAACTCGTAAAAATATTCTCAAGCTCCTCACGTCTAAAAGGATTAAGATATAAATAAGGCTCATAAGCGATATTTTGATATTTTTTTCGTAATACCTAATTCTGTATAATCATTTTGCCCACACTACGCCGAACACCAACTAAAACTAACGGTGTGACTATACATTTGCCATGAAAGAAGCAATTACGTAATGTCAACCCTCAAGAGAAAATGT
This sequence comes from Leuctra nigra, assembly GCA_934045905.1. Taxonomy (NCBI): domain Eukaryota; kingdom Metazoa; phylum Arthropoda; class Insecta; order Plecoptera; family Leuctridae; genus Leuctra; species Leuctra nigra. The sequence continues at coordinate 6,890,258 of OW203763.1, read as the reverse complement.
ATAGAACAAACCTTTTAAGAAATCAAGAATGGCGCAATGAGTGAATAGCCGATTGATTGCAATAATAAATTGCATTTTGATGTTTTTGTCTTGTCCCAAATGCAGTAAGTACGCTCAAACCATTTAAAACGGTACTTCGCACAAAACGGATTGGCTGCTGGTCAGGTTCCTTAACAATCAAGGAACATCCTTGTTATTTTCAATGAAATCAGAGCTCACCTACTAGAGTTAGATAATGCATTAGCACAGACTTCATGGGCTGGGCATCAAACCTTTATCAGACAATCCTTTTCTTTCGAGGTACCGTTTATTATTTGTTCGAATGTACTTATTATTTAAGATAGGATAGTATAGGAATGGCCGGTGTAAAGCATGAAATAATAAATTAATTTGTATTATCGTAAATCGTCGTAAATTATCGTCAATTGATACAATATAATATTTATAATATTAATATAATGTATGTACTGATATTCATTTCGTATAAAATATACGCTCAATTGCTGGTGCCATTAATGTTCTTGAACCCATAAACGGTTGTAAATAAGAAAAAAAAGTACTACGTGATAATTGAGTGACATTCATACAAGTCATCGACTTGAGATCCAATTAGTGCATTCTGCATTTTTTTTTTACAAATTAATCAAACATTACAGTTTCTGACTTACAAATGACATTAAAATCAATTTAATATCTTATTGAAAATAATTATTATGACATGAACTGATAAATGAAAGATCAGTGTCACTTTGAAGCTAGGACATCTTTTCGAGAAGAGGAAGTGGTGAATCACTCGCTCACACATACAATTAGTAGCAGGCATTGTTGTGACAGGTGAATGGTGATAATAAATCGACACCACCTTGTAGTGAGAGAGTCAGTTACAAATCGTCCTGATAAACATCTCAATCATTTTGATATTTTTCTATTCTTATAATATCTACGATTGCACATTCATAATGCATTACTTTTTGTTTGAATGGAAGTGATTTTAACGATGTGTTTTTGTACTACTTTTATAAGATTTTGTTTAGACAATTTACCACCCTGTCGCCATTGCGTTGGGGTCACTAACTTTATACAAGTCAGAGGTCAAGACAAGACATCGAAATCATTACTAGATTAAAGAAAAAAGTATATTGAAGAATGGTGGGGATAAAATATATATGAATACGCATTTAATTTGACAAATAAGTTTAAAAGGTCTTTCATTTTATCATTCAGATATCTGGTTTAATGTAGACTTTGGTTATACAATGTTGAATTTATTTTTTTCTCTTCTCCTGATCTTTTCCTATCTAGCGCCAGTCGGGCCCCTTATTTGCCTCCCAACACGTGATATAAACATGTTATTGATAGTTATTCAATGAAATTCTTCCTTCCAAGGGAAAAATTGTCAACTATCGACATTCCCAGGTCAATACTCTCTTCTAAGAATTGATCTGCATCCGGGAATATGTCATGACTCAAATCTCGAATTTACGAGTAATGACGAAACTGAGACAGAATTCTTCAGGTACCGGACAGGTACAGCACATACTAGTAATTACTTTACTAATACATTTACCAGTTACAAATCAATTTTGCTAGTTAAATCTGTTAAATCCATATCACACTGTTCAATTTAAAATTGGACAATTTCAATCATATGCCAATCGGATTTCAGAGTTTCGCTCAAAACGCTATATTTCATTGGCTGGAAATTAAAATTGCTCAATTTGAATTGATGGGGTGATATGGACTTCACTGATTTCGTTAGGTAGGTATTGTCTAAGAAACCCAATTGTGAGAATAGTAATACTTCACTCAATAATTGCAGTGATACTTAAGTCATAGATTTTCCTTTATCCACATAAATTGAAATGATTGATTCGTTTTTTTATAATTAAGATGACCGGTTAAATTTATTCAATAAACTTTTAACCTACTTTGAATGCCTTGGCACTAATTTTATTCGTTTTGATTATGGGTAAAATATTATTTTTTGATCCAGGGTTTAGAGGACCCTGAACGAATGGTTTTATAGGCCTCCAAGAGGTTATTTGACTTCTGTCTTGGGATGGATTGTGTAATGATTTGATCTCTCTCTACATGTGATGCAGTCATTGGATAAGTTTCTGTTTACAACCGACTGGAAGATTATCTGGTAGGTAATGGGTGACTGCATTTAGGTCAGTTTGTTCCACAAACTTTTCAAATGTGTGTTAAAGATAAAATAGATTACACTTTGAATGTCGTAAAATAGAGTGATGGTGAAGCTTTGTGTGAATGCCAACAAGGGCAGACATCGACGAAAAAAGTTATCTGTTTTGGCAGTTTTATTGATTGCTGTAATTAAAATATGAAATCAGTCAGATATATAATTGGGATTTTAATTGTCAATTAAAACATTCGTTTGATCTAAAATTTGGGAGGATGTTCGTAGAAGCAGACGGTAGAAAAGAAAAAAGGTTCGAGTTATACGTATATCTTAAACTAAACTGTGATATTGTATTTGTATTTATTTATTTAATTGTTTTCAGCTGTAAATGAAGCCAAGAATAAATCAAAATTGAAATTCCGAAATTAGTTTATTGACTGCCAAAGCGTGTCAATCTGAATAATCAATAATTTTCTTACTATAATTTGTATTTGTCCTTCCAAGAAATAGAACCGAGAATCTTTATAAATTTTAATTCAATATTATAATAATTTCAGATCCAATCAGAACACTTTCTTATTGCTGACGTATAATCACGATCTAGCATCGTGCAATATTCGATGAATGACCTCAAGAATCGTAGGTTAAAATAACGACAAGTTATTTCATTGGCGCCAGAAAGTGTTGGTTATTTGAAATCAGTATGAATGATCCTAGAACATTGCTGTAAATTAATTCTCGAGTTATTATTTAAAAAGAAACTTTGTCATCGATTGCACGTCTGTCTGTTCTTGAATATTTCTAGACAGGTTCGGAGATTCTCTACACATCTCTATCTCTTGTGTTACTAGTGTGTTACTCATAGGCTTACTTTTACTGATTAGATAAGAAGAGTGATGATTTATCAGAGAAATTACACGATGAAAATTTCACCTATAACTGTTGAATTCATTTGATGACCACAAAGAAGGTTCAAATGATACTAGAGATAAATTATATAATACCTATGTATTAAATTTGAATAAAGTTTGATACAAAATATTTCTACTGTTTAAAATAAAGAAATCTCAATCTACATGCACGCTTTTTATGAAAGATATGACACCTTTTTTATTAATGCAATACACAGAATTAAGGAAGTCGCTTGAATAACCAGGATTTAAAATTGATTATTGAATTGTCCAAATGACACCCACATTTTCAATTTAAATAAGCGTTTTTCGCGGTTATTGATGCTGTCTTACAAACTGAAATCAATGATCGGTATATTCTGCTCAGGATAGTAGTTTAATATTCACTTACCATTTGCATGCAGGTGCGGTTCAATTGTTGCTAACAATGTCACAGGAAACAAAATATATTTATAATTCTCTTGAACCAATTGTTAAGTCACGGTTTTGGTTGGCACCATGGAATTCAGCTGTTCCCATGTGACCATGTTGAAAATGACGTCTAGCAATCTTCATTTTTTTATTGATTAGTTCTACTACAAACCGTACCTAGTATTGGTAGCAGCACGCACTGGAAAATAGGGAAAATTTATTGGTGGAACGAAAACCCTAGCCTGCACCCTCTATTACACCCCCACCCTTGCTACCAACCCAACCCTTCGCAAATGTAGGTATCGATCGAAACTCCCCTTTATCGCGCTTGCCGCCGACATTTGAAAACACGTGAACCTACTCAGTTGTGTATTCATTATCATGGCAGACGTGACGTTTAATAATGACGCAAGAGCACTATCTGAGAATGGAAAACAGTTGGATTGGAGATGCATTGGTAGAAAACCATAGTAAATGTCGAAATGTTTTGAATTTAAATTAGTTTTATAATTGTTTGCGCCAAATCTTCAATTAATATTTTTGTATGTTCATTCTTGCATATAAGTCCGAGCCAATTCTATCATTTTGATTAAATTTTCTTTTTCATCCATCGAATCATTCACAGCTCATGCTATCAGGTCAGGAAGCAGGTACAGGTACCTATTTGTCATTAGAAACCATTTATGAGCGATAAAATTATATGGATATCACTTAAAACATATAATTAACCTTTATTTCTATAAATGATTAACAAAAAATTGGTATCTAATTAATGCACATAACAACACCTCTATTTGAAATGCTATATGTTTCATAATCACATAAGTAATTGGTAGATTTCATTATTTGTACCAACTAATTTAACTTTAAACATTAATGACTTTGACCAGCAAAAATCAAATGTAAAGTTGCATTTCAATACTGGTAATTAAGTCCCTCCATCAATACCTCGTGTGACACAAACTAAAGTCCGAGTCAACTAATGATGATACCTGCTTAGCATGGGTCGGCCTATCCCTGGCCATGCTAAACAGGTATCATCATTAGTTGACTCATACTCGAGATTGCACAGTTATTGTCCAGACTAGAGAGTTCCACACTTAAAAGCTTACTTTCTTACATAGTACAGGTTGGTAATGGAATGTACAATCAATGACAGATATTTAGCGGTTCCATGGATACCGCCATGGTAAGATACCATGGTAAGATATTATGGTATGTTTCCAAGTTGTGAAGCTCAATACAGTTATTTTATTATCTTACTTTCCAGAACTAAAAATATAACTTCATCGAGTACCTATTTTTATTCCACCTAAAATGCAAGAGAAAATTGTCCTTATCACTGCATTATACTATCATCATCAAAGAAGCTTTTAAGTCAAGAATTGTCAAAATTGCTGAATAGATACATGCATTGTTTTTGAAAATGTTACAGTTGGCAATGATGGACAGAACTATTACTTACCCTTATTAATTATGATTGTAGGTATATATATAATTTATTTTGTGGAGAAGGAATAAATTTTATTAAAAAAAATCACAATTGCAGAGCTGATGTGAATTAAACACCATTCATGTGCACCAACAGAGTACAAAATAAATGGAGCTAATTATTTGGAACACAGCCTGAATGTTTTATTAGATTAACAAAAATATTCAGCTAAATTGAAAATCTCACCAGGAAGAAATCACTAATTGTCATTTTACAAATTAGAGATTCGTTAAGCTTTTCAAATTCTACAAAGTTAATTCTATTATGCATATAAGAATCAGTATTAACAACTACCTGCATAACAACAAAAGTAAGTGCTCCACAATACACTATATTTAAAAAGTTCGAAACAATTGAATTCAGTCTAAAATAGGAAAATATTCTATTTTATTTTATGAAACTGGTCAAAAAGCCGGTAATACCTGGCCCTAAATAATTCAGAAAACTATAAATCAAAATGTGAAGACCGAGTGATTGATCCAAGCTTCACATGGAAGAATAATGTGTCAGCAGTCCTAATAAAACAATAAATTAGTATAGTGCAAGTCCTACTTAATGGTTTAAGTAGAAAACTGCAAAAAGCCACACACCCACACACGAGGTGGCAAGTGGATTCAGGAAACTTCCGTAAACTTCTCGTAGATGAGGAAGACAACACATATATTTGGAGTGACGTGCAGCAAGTAAGGTACAAGACCCTTGTAAAAGCCACGAGCACCTTCATACTGCAGTGTGCGCTTGATGCAATCTATCGAGCCATTGTAATGATGGTGTTGGTCTTGTAATCTTGCACGTACAACTTGGTAAGGGTACGTCACTGCAGCTGCTATTAACTTGGAACACGCTGCAAAGCCAAGGTACTCCATCGTAGTCTGCAGAAAAAGGAAACATAATTATTGAATGTGATTGTTGTTATATCTGTAAGAATGTACGGTCACTTAATTATGACAGAAATTTGAACTCATTAAGGCAGTCCAAACGATGCTGAATAAAGAGGGTGTTCTTTGCTGTGCTACAGTCCATTTTGCAAAAGCGATTTTTTATACGAGGTTCACCTGAAACGTCATGTGAAATGCACTTTAAAGCTGAGTCACATGAAATGAGACCGGCATCTTATGAGATGCTACCCAAAAGTTTGCAAAGGATGACCATCAAGTAAAAAAAGACTTTACGGAACTCCTAGATTCCACCGTCATATTCGAAGTAAAGTCACCTGGATTTTCTTAAAAAATCAGTATTTTGATCAACCCAAGAGACGGGTCAGTTAAACAATGGGGCATCACGCGCACGCAAGTAAAGTAGTGGATGGCAAAATAAAATTACCCTTTCCAATCCACAGATCGGATGCTGGCGACTGTAGTACTCTTCAGCATGTATACAGCAATTTGGGAGTTTTTTAATTAATCCATGCATCCCTAGTTGTCATGAAGATGCCTTCATCTCCCAAACTGCCGAACAACAATTGACAGGTGGGATGTCAAAACGAAGATACATATTTCATACTGTATGTTTCATTCGAATTGATACATCATTTTTATACAATTGAGAAGATGAGAGCACCATCGGGAAATGTGATCAACATAGTCACACTTGATGACAGACAATCAAATATAATTAATAATTGAAATAACTCCAAAATTGCTGTATACATGCTGAAGGGTACTTCTGCGAAATGATGGTGGAATCTAGGAGCTACGTACAGTTTTTTTTAACTTTATGGTCATCCTTTGCAAACTTTTTTTTAAGCACCTCGTATATGACTCGATGCTATGAATACGAGAGCATGTATCAACGACAAACGTCCAGAAAAAAAACATGATCAGCTTCAGCGCATTCTTATTCATATTCTGTCGTATCTAGTTGTGACCTAAGGAAAATGACTTTTTTAGTGATGTGCGAATAGCTTTTTAGCGAATAGTAGTGATTACGAATATCAAAAACAAATACGAATATCAAATAATTTATTGAATAACTTAGTTCGTTCGAATCGTTGGATTGTACATCATTCAGAGGATACATAATATCAAAATTTAAAAAATAGTTAGCCTTCTAACTATCTTTGAGTTTCAAGAATGGCCAGTAACTAATCATTTTTTAAAGCATAAATTAGAAAATCAAGTGAAAAAATCAAGTGAAAAATAAGCCAATAGATGTGGCAAGATAATATTGAAGTTTGAACACAGAAATCATTTGGAAAACTTCACATTCTGGAATAATTTGAATTTTTGAAGTAGGTACCGTTCGAAATTTTGAAAACTACATTTTCGAATACGTAATTAGAAATTTTCAAATATATGCACACCCTTAAAATTTTTGCATTTGTCATCTTGATGAAAAAATATTTTTCTGATCAATGTTCAATGTATCAATGTTTCTGAGTAGGTAATGATTAATCAACCTATTTTATATTTATTAGTTAGTACCTACATATTAAATTACCTTGATTAAAATATAAAGACAAAACATATTTTTACAGTCTTGGGTCGACAAGCTGAGCTGTAAAACATTTCGTTGTCCCATGCCATTAGAGATACAAAATCAATAAAATTTCAAGCCCTTAAACTTTTGCCACAATTTCGATACTGAAAGCATCAACAATTAACGAAATAAATTGTCAATCCTTTACCAAATTGACAATACCTATTAATAATGTAGGTACCTACTCTACTAAGGCCCGGTTGTACAATGCCCCGATAAGTAAGATAAAGTTCACTTTAGCCTAAAGAGGAGTTCAGCAGCCGCTTCAGCAGTTCAGCAGTCTGAACTGCTGATCAGCTGATAAATCCTACCGCTAACTTTGTCTGGACATTGTACAACCGGGCCCAAAAGTACCTACATACTAAAATATTATTTTTTTCTCTAAAGTGTAGATGGCATGAACCTCTTCTGAATTTGGTTTTAATGCTGTTCGGTTACACTGGTGCCGTGTATATTATTTATGATGAGAACAAATGTTCTCCCCTCTAAACTCTATACTAACAAACAACAATAAAAGTACCTAATATTAAAATGTCAATAGTCAATTAAAAACCATTAGAATATTAAGGTTTTCCAGTATTGAAAGCACGCACCAGTTTGGCATCAATTGGAAATCCTCGGTAGGTGTTGTACTTGTTCTTCATTTCTTCATAAGTCATGAACTGCAAAGCACCGTGGGACACGCCAAACATGCCAGGAATGAAACCCTGCAAACCATGCCAACCATGTTAGTGTCCCATTGTGTAAAATCAAGATTACTTCATCTTCCCCACACACTTGAACAAAAAAGGAACAATTTAGACTAAACATAAACAGTAACAAGTATCAGGCAAAATAAATTTTTGATTTTATTTTTAATTGTAGTTAACAAGTTACCTACTTGTATTAGTACAAAGTCAGTATACACTTAGTAGGTACCTACCTATATCAATCGTATTTAAAATTAAGACGACAATAGTAAATTTACAAAATTACGGGTATAATACATGATAGGTATCCTACATGGAACAATGGAGGTGGTTCAGTATTAGGTAGGTACTCTCTTCGTTCAGCATACAGACCTACCACAGATAATATTACATGTTCAATATTCCTGGATTTTAAATGCACAGCAACACAATTGATAAATAGGTAGGTAGCTATTGACACATCCTCTGACTGATGTACATTATGTTTATTATTATTATTCACACAAACTTTTTGTGCAAACATACCCCAGATCAAAACGTTAAACATATACAAAATGATAATGTAACAAATGTTGAAGAGCCAATGAATACATCTCAGGTATCCCGATTGCTTATAATCAACTCACTCTATAAAGCCCTCGAATGCCTTCAGTTGCATATATTTTCTTAAGTGCATCAGTCATCCCAGCGTATCGTTTGCTTGGCGGAAGTAGCGATGCACTCGTGTCGCCATATTGTAGACAGAGACGAGTCTTCACGACCCAGATAGGATTCGTCATAATCAGTGTGAGAACACCTGCTTCGGCAGCTGCTAGCATGTGCAGTCCTGGGCCTAGAGGGGTCTTGGTATTGCCTCCCTGAATCCATGTCTTTATAGTGTTGTAACTGCAAAAGAGAAAATCATGTAGAAGGTCGATCTCTTTTATTAATCCCACATTGGTGGAAACTAACATACAAACTTCTCATGATGGAACCTAGAATTATTACGCCCTGTGGAACAGGTCAGTTTCACAACTGAATTAATTCGTGTTCCAGTTTTTAAACAAGATTACCTGCTCATACAGTCTATATTTTAAAGTTTTATCTATTTTCTAAGTTAAAGTCAAAAAATTTTCTACACACGTGTTTTTTTAATTCTACATTACTGGATACGGAATGACATAAAGAATATCGACAAATTATAATTCATTAATTAATAGTTAACATTTGACAGATTATCTTTATTCTCCATCACTCACTTCTTGGATGACACTTGAAATTGTGCCAATATTATTTCTGTTACATTTTGCCTTTGCTGAACAAGTGACTAAGTAAACTGAAATCATGTTCAGCTGTGGCTAAATTCAATGTCACCTCAAGTACACAAACTGCTTTCAACTTGAATTAATGTGCTAATTACACAAAATTAGCTTCCACCTTTAACGTCATTAGTGGCTATCTTTAGAGATAAACACGTTAAAGAGCTAGAGCTGACTGCCTACAAGAATAATCTAAGACATAAAACACGGGTTTTCTGTTTACGCAATGTTTTGACCATGACGTATAAACTTAGGCAGGTCATGGCAATTATTGGCACATTATTCTGTTATTGCCCAATAATATACACATCACAAGAGTAGACAAATAAACTCACAACAAAAAGTAAAAACCCCAAGCACTGCCGGATCCCCAAACATTGGGTGTGACTCCACGATAGAGTCCTTTAGCACCTTCTTGGCGGAATATGGTAGATAAGGCGCTGCGCAGTCCTTGGTACTGTGGCGTTCCCACCGTTTGGCCATCATTCACTAGAGACAAGAAACACGTCAGGAGATGCGGTTATTGATGACAAAAATTTACTCTTCTTCATCTAGACAATAAAACATTAGAAGAATGGGTTTCGCAGAAGAGTATGAAAGCAACAGAAACTAGTCAGAGTCTGGTACTAGCCTACTACTAGGTAGTAGGTAGGTAGGATCTACGATACTAATGAACATACATAGACGGTAGCTTAATGCCCTCACTACACTCAATTCAACCCTCATTTGTGGAATGGGGTGTCAAGTTAGCCTAGAACTTTTATGTACCTATAAGAAGTGAAGTGATTCAAATTGCAAGAAACAGCTGTGAGTTTACATGAAGAATGTCACAGTAATGCATTCTGTTTTGGCGCAATGATTTTTTGGTAAGTATTATAATGTCATATTTACCTGCAAATCTAATTTTAATGAGATCAAGTGGGTGTAGTATTAATGTAGAAGTAACTCCTCCAGACACACCAGCAACCAAATGTTCATATTTGACATGACTCAAAACATGTTTGAAACTATTGGCCAAAGGAGTAGAAGCACCTGAACTTTTCATTTTAGTAGTCATATTTTCTGTTTCGTCCGTATAAATATTATTTGCACTTCCTTGATTGCCATATTCTCTAATTTTGATAGCACTGGCACAGTTGAAATGGAGAAAACATGATTAAAACATACAAAACTACAAATTTCTGTTCACGTCTGACGCAACACCTTCAATGCTACCATCTTGGAATTTGACGCATGATGATTGAGTTGAGACTACCTTACCGACCGACATCTAACTAGGAGTACAAATTATTTCCGCTAGAGATCTGCACTGCACAGCAGGCAGCGCGGTAGTGGTAAAATTTGAAATAAAATATTCGTAAACAACGAAGAAGTGAGCAACCAATCACACAAGCTCATAATATGGCGCCTTTACTTAACTCCGATCTGACGCACTGTCATACTCATGTGGGTCCAGCAATAGTTGTTAGAGGTGAAGCTGAGTTCCGTCCACATGGAATGCTAACTTGTGCATTTCACCTCGCACTGTTCTACAATATTTTTTTTCGAAATGAAAAGGTAAAGGAACATTCAATTACTACTACTATTTTTAAACATTACAAGCAGTGGCGTAGGAACCTCGCGGGGGGGGGGGGGCAAGTTTAAAGTTTCAAGTTTATTTCCAATTATTACATTACAAATGATTTACATAAGCAATACACTTGTTCTGCAGTGAAGTGACCCTTAAGTAGCAAGATGCTCTCATTAATAGGGTATTTTGGAAGTTACTAGAGCTAATTAGAGTAAAGTATACATAAAATTTAGATTGATTCAACAGATAATTAAAATGGTATAAGATAATACAATTTAAATAGGTTTACAGTATTGGTACTTGCAGAATATACGATCATGACACAGAGCAATGCAAATTAAAGTTAGGTGTAGTACAAGCTAAGTACAATTCACTTGAATTCAATATCAGAAAGGAATTCGCACAAAAAATAATAGGCAGATTTGAGAGGTGATTTTTTAGGGATCTTTTGAATATGTTTATGTTCTTAGCATCCTTTATCCGATTAGGAATTTTGTTATAAATTTTGGTGTGGATATACGCGGATTTTGTTGGATTAGTTTCTAGTGTCTAGTTAGTGTCTAGTGTTGTGATCATGAATGTTGCTGTTGAGAGTGAGTTGGTTAGAATTTAAGTGAATAGGTAATGATTTCAGATTTGTAAATGAATAAGCTAAAAGGTTAATATGGTGTGTTTTATTAAGTATGGTTTACAGTGAGATCCATCACTGCGTGCTTGCATAGGGGTGCAACGATCCCCCCCCCCCACTTTCAGGAAAGAGGGGCAAAGTGGGGCAAAAAATAAATTGTAAAATTTTTAGACAGTTGTAATTCGACCAACAGGTGTGTTTAAATCGCGTTAAAAATGCATTTAATTCATATTGAAATTCAAAAAAATTCCGGGCCTGCGCGGTCCGGACTCGCGTATTCAAAAAGCCCTTCCCCAGACGCAAATTATTGCCTTCTACTATAACCTACTTTTACTACAAAAATCCCAAGCATCCTATGCAACTGGATTTAGATACAACTAAAAAAGTGTTAGAGATATTAAAAATTTTGAAAAATTAATATAGATTTTTTTTTTAATGCTTTATGCCACTTCTTCAGTTTATTGTAAATCCAGCTGCGTATACTCTGTGGATTTTTGTAGTAAAGGTAAGTATTAGTAGTACCTACTTTAAAAGTAAGTAGGTACTTTGACAATTGGAGTCATCATTGTAGTGCTTCAATTAGTATATAAAACAAATATTTACTACAATTCTAGTCTAATTTAAACGATTTAAAAAAAGCATTTTTACGCCATCTCAATCTCTAATTTCCCAAAATTTTCGCCGCCGGCGGCGGCTGGGGCTCTGGCCCCAGACCCCTTCTTGTTAGCGAGAATTTCTTTCCTGGCGTGAATTCCTTGCCCCCCCCTAACTTTGAAAACGTTCCTACGCCACTGATTACAGGTATTTATTTGATTTGAAATTCAATATGACATGCCATGTGCGCGGGGTGGATTCGCCGCAGTAGACCTCTAGTTATTGATTTTAGTCGACATTCCTAACCCCTTTCTAGTGTAAAGGGAAGGTTTTGTTGAAAACCTTGACACACACATTTTCACGTACTGAGGGGTGGTTGTTATTTTGTAAATAAGATTTGAGGTATTGACAATTTGATAGAAGTGATGTCTTAGCCCAGCCATGGCGTAGCAAATAGGAGGTAGGTCCTACTATAGGAACGTAATTAGCTTTAATTCCAGTAGTACTTCTTCGAACTGACGTACTTTACGATTCGAGTAATTCATTCATCTGTATAGTGGCTATAGTGAGTGCAGACTAGATGAGTAATAGAATAATGCATATAGTAATATTAATTATGTAGACAAGATACATACTGATAATAGTCATTTGCCATTGGAGCTGATTCTGTATGCACTGTCATGCGTTGGTATTCGTATGAAGTAATAGATAACCAGAGAATATTAAGTTTAATTTTGAAATAAAGTGTATTCAAAGTTAAACAAGATTATCATTGCGTACAGTCGCTATTTTGTATCCGGAATACAGTTATACTTAAATGTTTCTTCACCTAAATGTGTGGGTGACAATATTCATGGACAATAGTCAATATCGTTAGTCAATATCAGGTCTTATCGTTATGCCATTTAGAGATTGCCAATGTTTCATCGATAACTTGATAAAATTACTGAATTTACTAAAACAAACTAAGATTTTAATTCATCACTAATTTACCTGGTCCACACAACTGGAAATTCCAATCATGCATACCCAAGACAGATGAGCAGATAATAATTTTAATTCAAGAAAACTTATAGGATATTCTATCACAATCGGTTATGTTCAGGTCTCATATTATGCTTTAGGTGGCATGAACCCACACTTATTTAAACTATTTGTTAATGATCGATTTGGAATGCCTGTTTCCAACACAGACATATATGCATTGTCCCATTAGGTATGGACATATTTGCTTGTATTAAGTAGTATATTTTTTATATTTCAATCGTATCATTTTGCATAATTTATTTATAGGAAATGGGTCGAAGAAGATCATCTTAGAGGACGTAAAAGATGCAAGGTAAAACACTTCTAACTCTAGAACCCTTTTCAAAGTAGGTAGGTAACTATCAAAAATTAAAGTAGGAATTATGCCTTTTGCCTAGTATTTACAGTTTTCTTATATTATTATTGACTCATAAGAATTACACTCATACCTTTCAGGAGAAATTGCTTCTTATTTGTAACTAAGATATCGGGCTTAATGGTTGGTTTATTTTCTCCTATGGACCAATAATCTCCTGGCATTCTCACTGGTATATTCTTCTCTGAACGTACATAATCCAATTTATCATGCGTTATCATTGAAATCATTGTAAGTTAAGAATGTTGTAGGAAGTGATCAACCCCGAGTTCTGTGGAGAGACTGAAAACGGGTGGTGGTGGCCTTGTGGCTGCGCCTTTGCAGATGTAAGTGTGACTTTCATCCCTATAGATTATCATTACGTTACTTTCCATCTACAACCAGTGGTGGTGGCCTTGTGGCTGCGCCTCTGCAGATGTAAGTGTGACTTTCATCCCTTATAGATTATCATTACTTTACTTTCATCGAGAACTCTTCCAAGTTACATGGATGGTATTTATTCAAACTCGTGTCGTCATTAAACTTACACATCTACGAGCAATGCTTTTGACAACATTTGCTAATTGCTAATTGCTAATGTTTATTCCTGTTCATGAAAATATACTACGTAGGTACTTATTACAAAACGTATAGAATATCCCAATTGAGGAACTGTAGATATTTGAATACCTGTGTTAAATTAGGGTAATACTTTTCATACATTGATCAGAAAAGATACTGTAGACATTAATTCCAATGGTTTGTTTAAAAGGTGCATGCCTGACGGATCAGGAAATTCAAGTAGATACATTATGAAAATAAAAGTTAGGAAGAGTATATTATATAGTAACGAGATATTGACTCATCTGAAGAGAAATTCTAGCACGAAGTATTGCTGTCATTTTATTAAAACTTTGATTGAATGTTTACCTACAGAAGTTATGTAAATGAAGGTTTAAAAGCTTTATTTAAAATGGCGCTGCTCAGCTAGCTTCGCTCTCTGGGATTTATAAGGCTGTTAAAATACACTCGTATACACTCGTGTGTTCAAGTTTAAAATGCATGATATTATAGACTTTAAGGTAATAAACGTGTAATACATTTTTAATATTTAATTCGACGTTTCAACCAAATCACATTGGCCCACCTCAGGAAAACATCATTTCTATAAAATTCCAGTGCAAACAGATTAGAGTAGATTGTTTGCACTTGAGTTTTATAGAAACGATGTTTTCCTGAGGAGGGCCAATGTGAGTTGGTTGAAACGTCGAATTAAATATTAAAAATGAATTACACGTTTATTACCTATAATACCATATATAGGTATTAGAGGTGAGCGCGTGACGTGAGTCACGCGTGACTCAAGCGTGACTCACGACTTTTAGCGTGAGTGTGCGTGAGTGTGCACACCACTGCTATAAGTCGTGCGTGAGTGTGCAAAGTTACTGGTCACGCGTGAATCGTGACACGCGTGTCACGCGTGACCATTATTTTTGCCATTTCAGCTTTCCAAATTGGTTTTTATTTCGTGAAAAACAAAAAAAAATGCCCTGCGGGGCATGATTACTTTTAATTAGAAAAACAAAACATTGTCAACAACAGATTTCTGTGCATTTTGGCCAGGGCTTAGTGTTCAGGAAAGTTGCGATTGTTATTTCAAATTATGGACCCTTGATAAGCAAATTTAAATATTTTATGCATACTACCTAAGTTTATACCTATAAGAAAAGAGATGTAAAGGTGGTCCGTGGCCAAATTGCATTTCTCATGCTACACTTGACTCAACCGTTCTTTGTAAAAAAAAGAGCTGCATTGTGTATCAAAAATATGAGAACTGACTTAGAGGGACCTGACCTAAACAAAGTATATGATTTTGTAGTTATCAATGTGCGTGACTGTGCGTGAGTTGTAATTCGTGAGTGTGCGTGAGCGTGCATGAGTCCACAAGATTTGCTGCGTGAGTGTGCGTGATCGTGAGCGAAATGACTAACCCGCGTGCGTGAGTGTGCGTGAGTGGAATACGTGCCCGCGTGACGTGACCGCGCGTGAGTAAAAAATCACTCACGCGCTCACCTCTAATAGGTATATTTTTCTTGACTTTTTCGTAGCCGCTCAAGTGCATTTGCTTTTGTCATCAGTTATTTTTCTCCTGTCATTTTCTAAATTTTTTTACTTTTAGCGTTTTGAATGTTATTTTAATATTAATTTCCTGAAGATGCCTAACAGGAGCTAGGCACACCCTGAGCTAGGCGAAACGTAGAATTATAAGAATAAATTACATATGTATAGCAAAATACCGTGAACATCTTTTACTAATATATAATTATTCAATGTACTTATATTACATTATACTATACTAATTCAATGCTCTTGATTAGGGTTTAAATATTCATGGCAAATCTAGTACTGCACTCTACTAGACATTTTGATAACGATTAATTGGCTGTGTAAATGATTTTGTGCAGTTGAGTATAGTTATAGGAAATGCAGCGGAATGAAGTCTTGTTTACACCCTGTCATATCTGACCAAGAGGGCAGGCCTATATACTGACTGGTGACTTGCACTTCACTTCAAATACTCAGTTATGTTTCTCCCTCTTTTCCAAAACTAACATTTGACAGTTGACATTATGAATTCATTTTCGGTGGGCAGAAAAACAACATGAATCAAGATCATTTAGCTAATATCAAATACTTCCGTTTCAACCACGGATGGTTTCAACTAAGCAAATTTGAATCCATGGACTGAATAATTGTTCTGTTGCAAGAGCGAACATAACAATTCAATCCTCTCAAACTCTAATTACCTACTCTACAGGGCCGGCTTAAGGTACATTATTGATGTACGCGAAAAATGATAATGACGCCTATCAAGGGCGTACGCAGGATGACATTTCTATGGGGAGGGGGGGAACATTCTTAATAATATGAAAGATTATGGTCGAACAGGGGGGGTTCGGGGGCGCAGCCCCCGAGAAAATGTTGGTTCAAGGTCATTCGATTTGGTACAATTTCCAATCGCAGATTAGTTATTTTTGGGATATATAAATTACCAATGTCCACAAATAATTTCAATCATTTTGGTAAGTTTTCGACATGATCTGCCTCTTTCCTTTTTTGTCCACATATTATTTTAAATGTGCTGCTTTCTTAGATGATGCTCTGATTTCAGGGGGGGGGAGGGGACGCTCCAGATTTTTTTTTACTTCATAGTAATTTTGAAGTAAATCAATGCGTTTCTGGTAAAATTACGCAAATTTGAAATCAATTTTATAGGTAATTTTTCATGCGCAAACAAAAAGTTCAGGAACATATCTAGGAGAAGGTATTAACATAAAATGAACGAGATTTGTTTGGAGACATAACAAAACATCAGTCGTCGTTTCCCCTAAAATAATTAAATTTCTTCTGAGCTTGAATATTGACCAAATAACATGATGACACAAAATAATAAATTTTCGAAAATTGCTTAAAGTGCCGCCTATCCTATGTGCCGCCGTACGCGGTCGCGTACGTCGCTTATGCCTAAAGCCGGCCCTGCTACTCTAATTCTACTAATATAGAGACATGTATAATGTAATGTAACCGTGACTAATACGATTTTCAATACTTGTCCAGTAATTACTTGTATGAATGACTGTCCAAGTATTTGATTCTGTTTGCTGTGACTGTCACGTCTCTTGCGTCGGTTGTATCGGTCATTATAGAGAGGTGTCGGATGCGAACACAGAACGATTATGTGATTCATTGCCATGATATCAACACCGAGATATTCGACTTCTCATCTCGAGTTTCTTCACCTTCATCTACCTTTACCACGTCCACTGATTGTGAGAATTTTTACATGACGCAATTATAACGCCACTGGTATAAACGCGGCTGTAAAAGTAAAATAATATAATTTTGGCTTATCAGTTACAGTTTCTGGAAAAAATTAGTTGAACACAAATTACTTATTTTGCTCCTAATGCAAATAATCTTCGATTTCTTACTTTTTATCGTCATATTATTGGTTATTTTTGTTTAGCTTCCAATAGGTTAATAATTACAATTATTATTTTTAGGTTTCTGCAGTTCCCACAAGAATGCCGCAAAACGAATGCGAATCGTATGTATTTCGTTTATTTTAAATAAAAGCACAGTTTAAAATAGTAAAAACGAGATTTACAATAATTTCATAATAATTCTTAATCTTCTAGGAAAGCGCCGCAAATGGATGATGCTGCAGGCGTAGTCGTTCGAGAGCGCATAAACGGTAATTGCATTTTCACTCTAGTTATCTAATTCTTCCAATCATAAAAGTTATAACATTCATTTCCTTTTAAAATATCCTTATTTTGTAAATGTTATAAATGACTCGAGGAGTGCTGTTCTCGCTTCCTGTATAATGATGCACACATTAATGATCAAAACAGACATCATCATACAAGACATTCCTGTTTTATAAGTCACAATTCCTGATGCAGCAACCATAGGTAGCATTTGATTTTTGATACTAATTTAATTATGGTATCTATATAGTAATTTCTGCATGTAGCCAATACATAGGTACTTTTGGTTTCTCAAAGTGTGTACAAGATATAAATTACGTCACATAAGTGTTTAGCTTACAGAATTGTGGATTTACGTTGGGATTTGTATGTAAAAAAACTACTTCTATAATTAGTTCTTTTTCAATTGTACTACCTCACTACTATTCACCCAAATCTCTTCTTGATGCAACGTCTCCCTAAAAGCAAAACACAAAACTGATAAATGTTTTGTTTTGTTTCAGCAAATGGCATAAACTCCATCAACATCTCCGGCCACTTCCGGAATGGCAGTTACTGTCGTAGTTCCTCTGAATTGTCCCACCATTCCTCGCCGATTCAACTCTTCCGCCACCAGACCGTCGTTGAATTCAGTGAGAGTCTGCTGAAAGGTCTCAACTTCCCGAACGTGTCTGTGGGTCAGCCAGTATGCATGTTCACAGTGAGTTTCCGCACGCGCAAGATCATGCTGGTCAATGCAGCATCTTGCAAGCTGCTCGGATACTCGGCGGATGAGTTCATGGAGATGAACTTCTCAGATCTGTTCGCTGAACGACATAAAGCTCAAGTAGAAGCGCTTTCGGACATCGAAAGCAATGACAACAATCTCTTTGTTTACAATGGAGAGTTGGTAAGATATAATTAATTTATTTGCATAAGGTTAAAAACAAGGAAAAATCAAGGAAATTACTATATTTCGTTATGTGGGGATTATAAAGTATTCTTTTTAAACTGATATTAGAACATTATTTTTCTCCGCACGATGATCACAAATTTGGTTAAGACTTGGTCGTTTTTTTTAAATTTTTTGAAATTATTTCTACTAGAAGTTTACGTTCAAAATCACTAATAAGTATATTTGTCTGGCTATTTTAGGTCGAGTTTAATGGAAAAGGCAACACTGTCGTGCCGGCGTTGATGTGGCTGAAACCTCTCAATGATACCAACGGCGTCGCTCTTGCGACCGCCAAGCTCGTGGATCGGCAGACGGCGAAGGTACGCACTTCATGAAGCATCTCACATCATAACATTTATTTATTTATTTTATTTATTAGTTAAACTCTTACAAGCGAGATGGTAGTAATGTACCTTCTCTGTGGCAAGGAAGACAATAAAATAAAATACAATTGACAATATACATTGTGATATCAAAATTTTCCCTTAATTTAACTTAATGTCTACCTAAACTTATACAGCAATAATTCGTCGTAACTTTATATCTTAAAATAATATTACGGAAGTAAAAATAATAATACTATAATTAATAACTATGAAATTAGTGTGGGCTTACATTGTAATACAAATTACTCAATATTCCTATTTCTGAAAGTTTTTGCTGTAATGAAGTTAATATCTTTAAATTGTTCTATTGGTAGGTTGTTCCATTCTGCTATTGTTCTGTTGATGAAGGAAAATGTTCCCAGATTTGTCCTTGCTCCTGGTCTAATGAGCTTCCAATGGTGGTCACCTCTGTCTGGCCCTCTTTGTAATTTACTCCTAAACTCATTCCATCCCCTAGCACCCATAGCAATTTTAAAAAGCGTTCCTAGTCTAGCACCTTTCCTTCTGGATTGAAGAGATTTCCACCCCAATGTTTCAATCATAGCTGTAGGGCTATGGTATTCCCTTTGCCAAACTCCCTTCTTATTTTGCACCCACTTATATCGCCTCATTTTTCCCTTTACCTTACGAGCTGCTAACCGCTGAACTCTCTCAATTGCCGCCACTTGCCATGCCACATGAGGATCCCAAACTAGGCCGGCATACTCGGCTATTGGCCTGATGAGCGAAAGATATGCCTTTTCTTTCACATTTTCGCATGTTCCTGTAAGGTAACGCATAATGAAGTTCAAAGATCTTACTGACTTGCCTGCAACCCTGTTAACATGTTCTCCCCAATCTAATTTATGATTTAAAGTTACGCCTAAATATTTGAAGTTCTGAGAATATTCAAGGTGTTCACCTCCCAATGTGTATTGTGTGGACCTGATTTTCAATTTTCGCGAGAAACACATTGCGACACATTTAGATACATTTAATTTAATTTTATTATTTTTTACCCATACATCAATACGGTCTAGATCTCGCTGTAACGCCTGTTCGTCCTCTAGACCCCGAATAGTTCTATAAATAGCACAGTCATCGGCATATAACCTCACTGGTGATAGAAGATCCTCCAATATATCATTAATGAATACATTAAATAACATGGGGCCCAACACACTCCCTTGTGGTACCCCCGAAGTAACACTTATAGGCCATGATAAGGATTTCCCCACTTTTACTTGTTGGATTCTGTCTTTTAGGAAGTCAGATACCCCCGAAGTAACACTTATAGGCCATGATAAGGATTTCCCCACTTTTACTTGTTGGATTCTGTATTTTAGGAAGTCAGATACCCAAAACCTTTTTATCCAATGTTCCCAATTTTTTAACGAGTCGGTTGTGCGGTACATCTGTGTGAGAGTTATTCATCATATTCTTTGCCCATCAGATCTCGCTCAACAGCAAAGGCATGATTAAAGATGTCGATGAGGAAACCGCGCTTCTTTTCCAATGCGATGTGAACGACGTCAAAGGCCAGAATTTGAAGGATATTATCCCGTCTGCTGTATTTGACGAAAGCAAGATGGAAGAAGGCGTCACTTCTTTCATAGAACACCACAAAAAGGAGCAATTTTGCACCGGATTGACTTTGAAAACGCGTCAAGTTTTTCCCTTGATTTTGCACTACGAACCTGATGAAGATGATACAATCACGGCTGTCATTCAGGTAATACATTTACCTAAATGTAAAACATAGATTCCTACAAATTGGTAAAGCTGCTCCAGCAATGTCTGTTACAATTGCAGGTTTTCGGACACTTGAGTGGACTGATCGTGATCGACAAGGCTGGTGTGATTGACGACTGCAATCATCAACTCGTCAAGATGATGTTCGGCCAATCACAGACCGAGCTGCTGGGAAAGCACATCACCAAACTCATCCCGGACTTCTGTAAAGACCTGGTATCGGTCAACAGTTTAGCGAGTTTCTCTGCTCTGACCAACTCGGACTTGAAGAAGTGGGATGATCCTGCTACACACAGCGAGTATTTCTCAGCACAAGATTCCTCGAATGCTGTCATTGAATATATTGCAATGTTGAACGCACCGTTTTCACCGAACAACACTCAAGATCTCTCCGAGTCGAACACCCCACATAATCTCTCCGAACTTGGGATCGAGAATGAGACGGGATCGGATCCAACAACTCCAGTTTCCCATAAACAATTCGAACCATGCTCTAACGACATAACATCAAATGGAAACCTGACTAACGGAATATCAGAGCTTTCTGATGACGAAGATGACCACGATGTAATCTTACCCCAGCTTTCAGATCACACATATAACATTTGCAAAGAAAAGGTTCCTCCATTCTTCTATCCACTGGAAGTAGCACTTCACTTGCTTGATGCTTGTGAAGAGAATTCCGAGTCGGTGCACATCTCCGAGTCGGTGAAGAGAGATGAGGTATTCATGTGCAACGGCATTGCTTTACACTTTGACGACGGCGACCACCGAGTGTTGTCGCCGTCCTGTGCGGACATCAGCGAGAGGAGCGCATCGCCGAACGAAGAGCAGAGTCTTGGAAACCACGTTGACGACGATTCCTCTGACGAAGCCGACAAGTTCAGTCTCTTTGATTGCGGCACACCGATCCATCTAGAAGACACGAGCAATGATGTGAGTGTGCTGCAAGAGGTTGTCGATGAAGCGATCAAAGACCTCAACTTGGACGGCATTCAGCAGGGTTTCTTCCGAAGCATGGCCAAACATCGGGATGGGGCATTGTTTGGTATGTAATATTTATCAAGATTAATTGTAAGAGATTTTATTATCTTCTTATTTCTGATGACAACATTTTCATTTGTTATAATGATTTAAATTACTTCCGTTGTATTTTCTTGTTATTTTTTTATCACATTGTAGCCTGTTTGGATGCACAAACAATGATCTTATTTTGCATGTGTTACATTATTATTTGTATAATTTTGAGACAGTGTTAATAAAAGTAATTTTTGTACCTATGATTTAAGTAATTTCCATGTTTTTGTTGTACTTACAAATAATATTAAATATGAAATAAACTAAAGATTATATGTATTGAATTTGTATTTGTATTCTCTCCATGGTGCTGGTGTTTGCAATTGAAAAGGAAGAGGATGTGTTGTAAGTGAGTGCTTGATTCTAGGCACCGACTACAGCGTGAAGTTGGTCCAGCTGGCGGGAGGAAGACGTCTCTACTTGGTGTGGGTTTGTGCAGCGGCGCAGGGTGACGATCTTGCCGGCTTGGAGAGCAAAACAGTCAGTTCTGTTGACATGTCACTCAATTGCGAGACCAGTCGGTGAGAGTTTAGAGACACGCTTTCAATACTCATTATTGCATTTTCTTCTAACGGTAGAATAATGAACTAATTCTTGTGTTTGTCAATTTTCAGTCGAACAAGTGCCTCTTTGGTGGATTGCATTCCAGA
This sequence comes from Leuctra nigra, assembly GCA_934045905.1. NCBI lineage: Eukaryota > Metazoa > Arthropoda > Insecta > Plecoptera > Leuctridae > Leuctra > Leuctra nigra. Next base: position 6,867,617 of record OW203763.1, on the reverse strand, counting down.
TAGCGAACTGATGAAGGGGCAGTACGGAGAATTATACGATAATTTCCAAAAGATTGGCAGTGGTGCTTTTGGTCTTGTGAAGATTGCCCGTGAGAAGAACACGGGCACATCTGTAAGTATTCCTCGGTGAAGAGTTACATCTTAGAGGATACTTGCCAAGAGTCATAGGCATAGCACCTTCTTGGGTTGTATACATCGATTCATAAAATAAATCACATCTTTTGTTTCTCAGGTAGTTACCAAGTTCATCGAGAAGAAGAAGATCGTGCCTGCACTCTTGATGGATGATGGAAACGGTGGTAAAATCCCTCTCGAGATTCAGATCTTGAAGAATATCAACCACGAGAACATCATCAAAGTGCTGGATGTTTATGAAAATGATCGTTTTCATATTCTCGTGATGGAAAAATTCAGGAATGGACTTGATCTCTTCGATTTCATCAACTCGACTCGCACGGATGAGACTTTGAACAGCTACATTTTCAGACAGGTACTTGATATGCTACTTGTGTGTGAGTATATCATCAGGTACTCATATTAATTTATTGATTATTTGTAATTGTATTTATTGCTGTTTCAAACATAAGCTATAATCAGCTTGTGTAATAGAAAAACATGTCATTCGTGCCATTTACTTTAATGATTATACATATGATTTCGAAAACCCAGGATGAGGTTTCTTAAACAGTATACCTACCTATACACACAAAGTGTTTTCTAAATTTAAATGTAAAATACAGTTACATTTTACATTTATGTGCGAGTGCGTGTGTTTTTTATATCTCTCGATTTTCTTCAGTTTGTTGCAATTCTAAACGTCAATAAACCCAGTAATTATTAATGGCATATCAGTTCCTTCATTCCAAGAAATATGATAGAAATTGGTACTCTCTTAAGTTTTGGGTACTCTTCGTAAGATACGCACGACACAGGCACTTCTTATCGGAAATAGTGACGTTATTTCCACGTAGGTTTCTCATGTATCACGCTCTCTATGATTAGTTCTTGATTGGTTGATTGATTTGATCAGAGCGCAGTGGCTGTGCAGTACTTGCTTTGCCAACCTCCTTGGTTTGATCAGATCGCAGTGGCTGTGCAGTACTTGCTTTGACAACCTCCTTGATTTGATCAGAGCGCAGTGGCTGTGCAGTACTTGCTTTGCCAACCTCCTTGGTTTGATCAGATCGCAGTGGCTGTGCAGTACTTGCTTTGACAACCTCCTTGGTTTGATCAGATCGCAGTGGCTGTGCAGTACTTGCTTTGACAACCTCCTTGGTTTGATCAGATCGCAGTGGCTGTGCAGTACTTGCTTTGCCAACCTCCTTGGTTTGATCAGATCGCAGTGGCTGTGCAGTACTTGCTTTGACAACCTCCTTGGTTTGATCAGATCGCAGTGGCTGTGCAGTACTTGCTTTGACAACCTCCTTGGTTTGATCAGATCGCAGTGGCTGTGCAGTACTTGCTTTGACAACCTCCTTGGTTTGATCAGATCGTAGTGGCTGTGCAGTACTTGCTTTGACAACCTCCTTGGTTTGATCAGATCGCAGTGGCTGTGCAGTACTTGCTTTGACAACCTCCTTGGTTTGATCAGATCGCAGTGGCTGTGCAGTACTTGCTTTGCCAACCTCCTTGGTTTGATCAGATCGCAGTGGCTGTGCAGTACTTGCTTTGCCAACCTCCTTGGTTTGATCAGATCGCAGTGGCTGTGCAGTACTTGCTTTGACAACCTCCTTGGTTTGATCAGATCTCAGTGGCTGTGCAGTACTTGCAGTCGCAGTCCATCATCCACCGTGACATCAAGGACGAGAACGTGATCCTTGACGACGGCTTCCACGTGAAACTCATCGACTTCGGCTCGGCGACGTACATCAAGGATGGAGATCTCTTCTCCACGTTCTACGGCACAATGCAGTACTGCAGCCCTGAAGTGCTCAAGGGAAACAAGTGAGTTTGTATCCGCTTAGTAAAACCAGTAAAGCACTTTAGGGTGTAATTTACATTTTGTAGAATACCCCCAGATGCCCATAGTGAACCCTGCATGGTATCTGCGTTCACAAACATGATGCATTTTAAAAGTAAAATAAAAAAAAAATATGAAATTAAACAAATATGTAAATACAAATTATGTGTATACTAATGACGTAATGATGTAATGACTAACCCTTTGCATGTTTTCAATCTCAGTTTTTCGAAGACTCTGGACTTACAGTTTCCTACTAATAGGCCACGACTGCCACCTTCTCAAAGTTACAGCCAATTTTTACTACGCAAGAGCTTCCTACCTACTTGTTCAAAGGACAAGTAACTTTTTGAAAATGTTTACTTTCTTCAAATCGGTATCATTCCCATATTTCCATACCTTTGATATTTGATTCCTCCATGAAAGGTAAAGTGTGATGCTACGCCATATTGTGATAATGTGATACTTATTTCTCTGATACATTGCTTGTTTTGTTTGAACTTTAAGTCTGATTTTATTGTTGTGTAAATATGTTGTTTTTAATGTGTTTTTATTGTATTGCACTTGTGGGACCCTTGGGTCCCGTTGTCAATAAATAAATAAATTATTATTATAATCATAAAATAAAAACACTGCTAAAATAAAACCATATCTTGATGAAAGCTGTCCCTACATGCTCAACAACATCTCTGTGAAAAGGATAACAAGAAGAATACTACATTTTGTTCAGTAAAACAATCCGGCATTTATTTTCAGATACGCTGGTCCCGAACAAGAGATGTGGTCTCTGGGTGTGACCCTCTACACCATGAGCTTCTCATCGTGTCCATTCGAAACCATCGAGGAGACCATCAAGAGCAACACCCTGTTCGACCCTGCTACGGGGACTCCTGCGACCGAGGAGCTCACAGACTTGTTGGGGAAAATGTTACACCGTGACCTCACTGTCCGATGCACCATCGACGACATTCTGCTGCATCCCTGGATCACGCAGCCTGTGCAGATCGAGAACTATTCATTCCATGATATCGTGGCTGCGGGTAGGTTGCTGGAAGAAGGCTGTTGATTTATCACAGCCTATGTCAAATCCGAATAAGAATCGGGAAATGTAAAATTCAACACATATTTGCTAGTGAAAAGTCGTACATTTCCGCGTTGGCGTTGTTGCGTTGGCGTTAACCATTCAAAAGCTGATTTCTCAGCTTCTACGGAGAGCAGCTTTGCTCATGAATACTCAACGCTACAACGCCAATGTGATACGTGGTTACGTGCAGGCGCGTAGGAACTTCTTTCATCATGGGGGGGTGGGGGGGGGGGGGGGGGTTGCGATACCCGGAGGGGGTCTCAGTTTTAGCCCCGCGGTGCGTTTTTTTAGAATTTAAACAATTTGGAAGTGATTCTGGGACGTTAAATTTAATTGTGTATGGTGAATGAGATGAGGGGCCACACTTCTCGTGTGGTGGGGGGGGGGGGGGGGGGGAGGGGGATAATCCCCCATTCCCCTTTCTAAGCGCCTGTTTACGTGTGATAGTAAAGTAGAGAGTAAATATTAGTAGACACTAATGCATAGTATTTTTGATAAGGTTCCTGCGTTGCACATTTTAAAAATATGATTGAAAAACCTAACTTACTCTCTCCATAAAAGCTGCATCTGTCATAAAGAACAACCTGCGTGTTGTATAAGTAATCTTGCATTATCTTCCAGGCCTCCACCCGAAGAAAAGTTCCAGCGGCTCTGACAAGGATGTTCGCGGCTCGACAGCGAGCGACGTGACGACGAACAACTCCACGACTGTCGAGAACTACGACTCTGACGAAGTCGTCAATCTGGAGTTCATCACCGAGTTGACGAGCTGTATTCCGTCCCGGCCGTCGTCGCCAACTCTGACGACCATCTCCAGTGAGGCACACCAAGCGACCGACGACCTCACGGACTACGATGTCGACGGATTCGTCGACGACGAGAACCACGGAGATTTGACTGATGATGAAGTTGTTTGGGCTGATGCTAGCATGAATCTGTGATTGAGGAAGTGATCTCAATATCGACATAGTACAACGAGTTACAAACTTTTGTCCTTTTGAGCTATATACTATTTTAGTATTTTTCTCTATAATATGCATCCTTTTATTGACTGTGGTGTGCAGGATTTGAGAAGTAGAAAAAGCACTGACTGAAATGATTACATCCTGCAGATTACTTTTACAGAATCACATGAAGTAACATTTGCCTAATTATTCAGGTAAAATCTAGCTAACTTCTACCAACTAAACCCACAGCTCAATTAATAATTATATTATTAACGAAATGAAATATTATAGCATTTATTATCCAATTCCAAAATATCTTGAACACAAGCCTGTATAGAGTCTTGATTGCATTTAATAATATTACTATTACTATTAGTAATGCAATCTTACTATTCCAAGCAAGTGAATTTATTTCTCAAGATTGATATTTAATATTTATCCCAATGTTATCAATTATTGGGACTTTGTTTTTCATACATAACATGATCATGCCAAATAGATGCAACCAAAGTAAGTTGATCAATTTGTCTAATTGGTAGCAACAGTATTGATTATGTTAAAACTCGATAGTTATTGTTTTTATTTACGTTACGTAAAATGTAGCGATTATAGTTTATTGGCATTACTGAAATCTTTTCGGAAAGCCTTGTCGGAAAGTCGAGACATTGTTATAACAATTTCATACAAATTCCAGTGGTATAGTACTTATAAAGAACTATTACTGCAAGTTACTGTGAATTGTTAGCGATGATTATGAGAGCTGAGATTATTTCACGCTTACTACTAGAAACTATTGTGATAATTATAATCTTTGACTTAAAACAATAATGATAGTAATTTTTGCATGTCACTGAAAGAAATGTTGAAAAGTATGGTATTTGGGTGCTGACTTAAAATAATCGTAATTCCTAAAAAGTCCAGGAATTAATGACACCTAAAGAAAGGATGTTGATATTTTTGCATAATTATTACTTTATCACATTATCACTATTAATATTAGCGACCAGTATTATTGGCATGGTAATTAATTTATCCCTGAGAATGTCTGAGAAATTAACTAACTGAAATTTGAAGTTTTATTGCCTGAATAGTTTAAACAATATGTTAACACATAATTTTAAAATGAAGTATTTTTGCTTTTTGTTCCGTATTTCAAACAAGAAATATTTGACTATTGAAAAGCAAATTCCATGCTTGCAGTTAATTTTTACATACAAGAATAATTCAGTTAGATTTTCTAAGTTGGACTTCACACTCACACACATACACACCAATACAAGAAACTTTTAATATTTATAAACGGTAATTCCAAAATATTACATTTCGATTATATTTCGATTGTTAAACACGCTTGCCTTGAATGTTGTATTTTGTGGAGTGTAAGAAGGTGCAATTGAAGTGCCTTGTGAATTGGTGTGACTATTCAGTGCAAAGCCGATGATATCGACCATTAAGTTTATTGTCGCCTATGAGCACTAACTTCCAGTGGTCACATTTGTTTGCTGTATTTATTATATTCCATACCATTATGCTAGTTAGAACTGGCAACTTTCCTGCATGGACTGCGCCAGGAATTTTTGCTAGGGTGGGCAGGAAGCGGCTGGCAATTATTTGGGGTGGGCAAAGTCCCGCAAGGATACTTTTTGGATTTTTCAATCAATAGAAATGGATTTTAGACGCTGAAATTACAATTATGGGTTAAAACCCATGAGTTGTAAAGTAAATGAGTAATCTAAGTACCTAAACGAATGAAGGTTAGGATAGGAGATTGAATGGTTCGAAGTGTATGAAGGTGGATTGTGAGGTACCAATACTGGTTTGATCTGTAGATATTACACATTTTGAGGTGCGGTGTAAAAAATTTAGACAAATATTCTGACGGCGTTATTTCATTTTTCATTTATTACCACATATTAAAAAAATAAATAGAATACTAAAATTAATTTCGGCTATTTTTGGGTGGGCAAGAACAATTTTTGGTGGGCGCGCGCCCACCCTCGCCCATCCCTGGCGCCGTCCCTGCTTTCCTGATTACATTGTTACTACATTGAACTGGGCTTATCAGCAAACTGAACCGTCCTATTAATGTATTGCCTAAATTATGTTAGAAATGGTTAATTGTTAATTTGCTGTACAATGATTTAATCAATAAAGATTCTCAAAACATTCTTGATTATTGTCTGAGAATCAACTGCCCACATACAATGTTACCTACCATAGAGAATATTTTGACTGAAAATAATCTCTTGGCGTAAAAGTGTTTGGTTGCTCCAGTGATGGGTGCACCGTACGACTTGGCTGGCGTGGAGCTACCGCTCCACTAGATTAGTTTAGCCCGGCAGATATGATAACCTATACGGGTTATCGTCCGTATGAGAAATATGTGTTCAACAACATTGATAGGTAAATTTAGTAAATTGAAATTAATTTAGTTGTCTCTAAGAGATGAGATAAATTAAAGAGCTTGAGGATGGAATTCAAACTACTTCCGCCTCTCTACATTCTTCAAGTGTAGACCACTAATTTGCATGATAGTAATAGACCAATTCAGAAAATATCTAGGTGGCTCTGGTTTCTAGATAAATTCACATGCAGTTTGGATTTCCATATATCTATTTGTGTTGTACAACAATGGGCTACAATAAGAATACACACTTGGAAAATCATACTGCATGTGAAATTCATTAGAATCCAGAGCCATCCAGATAATTTCTGAATTGGTCTATTTCAACGGATATTGGTAGAGGATTAACGGTAATTAATAAACATATCAAACATTTGAGTACAGTTTCTAGCTTTGGGTTCCGGTGTACAAATTACCGGTAGGAGCTTAGTGGTCGCAGGATGTATCTGAATTAATTGATCAGTAAACGCATGATAAACAGTACTGTTGGTTGTGAACTATCATCGCATTTACCTTTGTAATTGTTGAAGTCCGTGACAGAACTGTGTTCCGGTTGATCACGTGGCATCTGGTATTCCGAGAGACAGTCCAATGAGTTAACCATTGAGCCAACTGTTCCGGTTACCGAATTAATGTGGTTAGTTAGTGACTGCCTTGAAATATAGTATATGTTATAAATAGACTGTGTTTATTACTGATTTTATTGCCTAAATATTTTGCAAAAGTTTGCCTGAAAGGACTCGTGGCGACGAATATGTTGTTAGGTTCACAGAGAGTGATTAAGTTTTTCCATTAATCTATTTGTGAAAATCAGAAATATTTACTCTAATTGATCGATTTATTTCCTTGATTATTTATAAAGTTTACTGTGGTACAGGGACGACGCTAGGATTTTTATACAGGGGGGGCCTAGGTAGGGCAATGAACTTATTAGGGGGGGCAAACGTATTTTCACATGTATTATCATATTGTGGCGTGGGAATCAGGCGCGTAGGAACTAAATTTGCAAGGGGAGGGGGGAATAATATGTAAAATAACTTGAGATGGAGATACTAGTGTCCACGAAGACAATGGGGGTCTGGGGGGAGGGCCCCCCAGTAAAATTTCGCCGGAAAATTTCCGGCGCACAGCCCCGGAAATTTTTTGAATTTCAGACATCAATTTGGTGCATTTCTATGCGATTTTAACACTTTTTAAGCACATTTTTTTCTTGACACATAGGGAGGGGTATTGAATCAGAGGGGGGATTCTCCCCCATCCCCCTCCCTTCCTACGCGCCTGGTGGGGATAATTAAAAAATTGAAGCCTTCAAAAAATTATCTCTACACTAATTTTTATGAACTGTCCTCTCACCATTTTTCGTCCCTTACCATTTCCCAAGACTCTCCACTTTTTCCACAGCCAACTTCACTCCACTCATCCACTTCGTTCGCGGTCTCCCTGCCTTTCTTTTCCCTCCCATTGCTGCTCTATCTGCCTTCCTTCTCGGTATCCTCTCTTGTCCCATCCCTTTCAATCGACCAAACCATTTCAATCTCTCCTTTCCTAGTTTGAAACTGTCTCCATTGCAAGATCTTTCCTTATTTTTGAGCTCCGTATCTTATCCAATTTTTGTCAACCCTGCTATACTTCTTAGGAACTTCGTTATGTCTGGCATACGAAAGTCGCCTACAGTTTGTTCAAATCTTCTTTACAATGACTATGGTGGTGAAGATGGCAACGCAAATGATGTACTACGCTAGCACCAACACAACAAAATGAAATCAGCTAGAACTTAGGTGGAACATTCAAGTTAGCGGATTTACTTTGGAGAGTTTAGGTTGGCAACAGGTGGAAGGTCTGTATGGTGCTGCTTAGTTACACCCTAACGGCGTTGTAAGCGTAAATTGAACAGCCTATAGTTGCAAACATAATGTCAGCTGATGTTTTATTTGATAATTTGAACAGTGCAAAAAATTGAAGAAAAGTATATAGACTTTCAAGATATTTATTTTCCCACATTTGGTTTGGGGGGGCACAAGGGGGGGCCACGTGAGTGTTTGGGGGGGCCGTGGCCCCCCCAGGCCCCCCCCCCCCCTTAGCGTCGTCCCTGCTGTGGTAGTACTTTCGTAGAAACAATCACTAATTACTCGCATAGTTATTAAGCGAGCGGAGCGAGCGTCTCCACTTGACTCTTGCGGCACTTTCTCTGTGTGTGTGTGTGTGTGTGTGTTTTTTATTATTATTATTATTTTATTGATCAGTAGGATACATACATGTTATATCATAGTAAAGAGACAAAATGCTTTTACAAAAACATGGCATAATATAAGATATAAGTTCACCAATACTTAGTTGCAGTTCAAGTCCTATGTCATATCTTTAAAAACACCTGTTCATATTTTTGGAATTAAATACATATTTATATTAGTACACACAAATTTTGGAAAAAAAGGTAAAAAACTTTCTTAGAAAAGTGTGTGTGTGTGTGTGTGTGTGTGTGTGTGTGTGTGTGTGTGTGTGTGTGTTTTTTGTCGCGTCAACCCAGGTCGCACCGGTCAACGGATCGATCTGAAATTTGGCACACACCTTCATCTCATACTAACTTAAACCTGTATAGTTTTTGAGAAAGATCCGTCAATAAAAAAAACAACATATTTTCATAATATGGTAGTAGGTTCAAGGAGTCCGTTGCGGCCGCTCGGTGCTCCCCAATTCAAACGAAACGCGAAGGCGGCAGCTGCCTGTACTAATCAATGAATTATTGTTAGAAATCGTAACAATTATTACATGACTGTTAGTTATAGTTAGTTTACATGCGTGGTTGTATATACCTATATATTTTTTATTTCCTTTGCTTGAAGAAGAGTATGTAGTTATTGTTTATTGGAGTTTTTATATTAAGCATTTTTTCATTTCATTCCTTGCATTGGCTAGAAAACTCTTTGTCGACATGCGAAAGCTATACATTTCTTAGTTCATAAAACGTTTGAGGTAATTAATCTCAATACAGACAGGGAAGTAATGACTGTTTAGATAATTAAAATTTTTAAAATATATTTTTGCTCATACATTTAGATAATTTTGTATGATAAAAATTACTGAATTTTTAAATTATTTTTTAACTTTTCAAAATAAATTTAATTTGTTCAATATTCTTGAGTGTGGCTTATACTAAGTTGATTTGAAAATCAGGTGTTGCAGTCATATTTTATTATTTGACTGGATTATTGCAGTGTTTTAGGTAATTTTGATTCGAAGTGTTGCACGGACCGGTGCTCGCTTATAACGTGTTACACCGAGCGTTTTCCTAGTTTAATTTAACGATGTACCTACTACAGGTAAGCAGAGTATATACCGAACTCCACTCCTTCCTCATTTCAGTTATAATTAAATGAAAGCTATCTTAATAATTAGTTTAAAGATTCATGAGTCATGAATGTCTTGTGCTAATACGAATGTTGTGATTGTTCTACTACTTCTGCCTGACGGCGCCTGGCAGCTCCGTCACTCGCGGCGCTCCGTGCTCCGTGCTCCGTGCTCCGTGCTCCGTGCTCCGAGAGTCAGTCGTCTGGTGAATCTCCGCAAGCTCGGGCGCGCTCGGCTCACCCACCAGCCACCAGCCACACGACCGTTTCGTTCTTGTATATTTGCACACATACTGTGATTGTTTATGCTATACGTTGCAGATTTAATAAGACTTTATTAGTAACTTTTATCAAGTGATTATTTTGTGCTCGAATGAAAATATTCAGGAAGTTAATGTAGTACAAAATTATTATTCATTGTGTAATGATCCGTTTAAATTCTATTGAGAATGTGATTTATGGATTGACAAATTGAGTTCGAGCCGTTATTCAGTTCTACGTTGTTATATGCATTCAATTAAATCAGAATGTTTAAATCGTTATTTCCTAACATCGTGTGAATCTGTAATTGATATTTATGGCGTTAAATGAGTAAGTACTGGTGTATTTTTTATTTTTATGGACGCTTTTTAGGGAATGAGTATCCTTAAACTCGCTGTTACAGAACCACGTGGGCTTGACATTTCGGAACGATGGGGAGAGTTAACAAAATCAACACAATTTTAATCACAATTCATATGTTGATGTATGGTTATAAATTATGTATTTTTTCCGTTATCAAAGTATAAACAATTTTTAATATTAAATTGATTTACGTAAAAATACAGAGTTTAGCATATTGTTCATGAAGCCGAGTGACTCTGTTTTATTTTGTCAATCAACGTTCAATTTTTTTTCAATTTTCAATTTCAATGTAATTTTATTTCTTCCAAAACGTTTTACATACAATTTTACGAAATCCATACACATTCCTTGCGCTATCCAGCGCAAACACTATCCATACACTTTGTTCGCTTACGCACTTTGAATAGCTGAGCCTACTTCGATTTCCAATTGATTAATTTTGGGGATTAAACTATTCAATGGATGAGCAGTAAATGTCCAATTAGTTCAGTTAGCTATCGAGAGAAGAATTTGTGTGTGTTTTGTAAAGAACAAGGGGTCGAGGAGATAGGTTAGAAGATTATCACTGAAATGGTTCGTATCATTTCGACAGTGCTAATCATCCAGGGGGGACTTCAATGTTATATCTACTTATTAAAGAAACTCAACACTGAATTCAAAGTTTGGATAAAATATAATTTTGACCAAGTTCATGATTGAATTTTAGAAACATCTTTTCACATTAGCTTTCAAGTGATTTTCTAACGTGACACACACGTGTAGTATACACTTCGTACTTACACCACGTAGACACATTGTAAATTCTAGTTTACACGCTTTAATGTTTCATTCAATTCATTGAGTTAGAACCGGTTCTATATTGCATGTATTCACGCGAGTCCAAACCCCGATTTAGTCACTACTATAATTGATTGAATAATATGTTTAATAATTATAAAGCAAGAATGGATATTGAATGCATTAAATGGCTGCATTTTGTTTTGTTTTCTCTGGAGATGTTCAATATTAATGGAATTGATATTCCGGCTGTGCATGCTGCGAAGTTTTCTTCGGTGACGCTTGATAATGATCCTGAGAAAGGTCGAGCCGATGACGATGTTTTGGTGAGCTTGCTGTATCACCAAAGAGTTTCTAGTAGGCTTCGGCTGTCACCATCTTCAGGCTTGATGTCGCTACTGGCCCTTCGTAGGGCTAGTATTAATGGAATTCAATTAATTAGGCGATAACTAAGGATTAACTTAAAGTCGCTTACACCATTTCAAACTAAGACCGTGCAATACATAAATTGAACTGTGAAAGACACTACTAACTTAGAAAAGTATAGCTTCCCTCAAAGGAATCCCAAGTAGTAAACGTATCAATATTTGCCCCATTAGAGTACCTAAGTATAAGTAGAGTTCGTTGTCTACCAGTTACTTACCGCAACTTTAAGGTATCGGTATTTATTCAGGAACGAAGGGATTCTTTTCACTTACTACAAGTGTTTCTATTTCTTGTACCACTTGGTATATGTGCTTTCGAACACCTGACCTGAGAAACAGCATCTCGAGCGTCAAGAATGAAATAAATTGCTTTCAACTTTGCTCTCTTCTTCTTGATCCACCTTTGAACCTCGAGCTCTCGTCTGAGCCATAGAGCAGATTCAGAACGCGACTTCTAATGGAACTCCATTGATACCGGATACCCCACACAGTCATAAAAATACAATTTAAAACTCAATTTTCTAGTCCTTCAAAGTTTCGCCAGAAATACCTTTATTGTTTGCTTACAATTCTAATACTATAGTCAGCATTGAGATAATAAATTATCTTAGAAGTATATTTTTGTCTTCCTTGACAGCTTTCTTTTGACTGATCTTTTTATACTCTCTGAGTTTTTAAGTTGTTTTTTACCGATACAGAAAATGGTAAATAACTAAAGTGTTGCGGACTGTGGTTCACCTCTGGCAAAAAAGGAATAATCTGCTTCGTATGAGAATAATAACTTTTGTTCTAGTTTCAATTATCTGATGTGTTACCTACACTATGCAGTATCCATGTGTTTCGTAGCATGTCCAGGAATTATTCCGCTGCAAATCAGAGATGGATTCTTCGGAAATTGTAAATCACACGATCCATGGTTCCCATCGGATGCTGTGACGTGAATCCCAATTCCCAATTCAACGGTGATGTCTTGATTGAACTATTATTACATTTGGCTGTGAGTGTGAATCCTCAAGAAGATGGAGAGAGTTTCCTATATTAAACAAAAACAGGCGTAATTTCATTCAACTCGAGAGGAACGGAACTCGGTGTGATGAATACCACACATTACGAATACGTATTTACAAATCACAGTACAAATTATTTGTATGCAGAAGGTGGACATGAGTGAATTATTTACAAGCTAAAGTCTGTTTTGAAAGTAATGATTATCTTTTCAGATGCTATCGCCAAAATACTATATACTTTGCATGGATTCTACTTGGCAATACATCTCATCACTGCCACGAATTTAAAAACTTTAAGGAAATAGAATATGGATTCCGATGGTATAATTTTATATTGGTCAATAGATTTTTAATCTATGGGATTTTCAATTTTCATCACATCCAATGCCATAATTTGAAATTTACGATTGCATGCTATAGTGACGATGTCTACCTATCCCAAAACCCACAAATATGTTTAAAATGTTTTGTAAAATGTAGGTTTAAATTATTATAAATTTTGTTACTTTGCAGGAAAATGAGTACCTAATTTTCTTTAGATAGCTTTATTTTGGACGGTAATATAGCTTGAAACAATATTTCATGGGCTCTGATCTTGGTCAAGTACAAAGATTAATATTTCAGTTCTGCAAAAACACACCACAAGCTCTTGTTTTCTGTCAACAAATGGTTTTAGCATAGAGTTAGCAAGTTTTAGTAGTAAAATCATTGCTATCAATGATTTGGTCCGTTCGTTTTGACACAGATGGTAGTGAGCGTGGCCTTGAAGAGTTTTTTAATCGATTTTTTCAATATCTTTTATAAGTGTACCAGTGTAATTGTTATTAAAATAAGGCTTTGTACGAGTCTTCAGAACTGTTCAATGAAAATTATTTCATAATTTGGAATGGGTTATTAGTTTTATTTAGTCCTACAGACCCATCAAGTGCCATATTTTTACTAATTTTCAGGCACTAAACGTCTGTAGGACAAAATAAAACTAATACGGAATTATTTTCATTGAACTGTTCTGAAGACTCGTACAAAGCCTTATTTAATTAACAATTACATTGTAAAAGATATTGATAAAAATCGATCAAAAAACTCTTCAAGGTCAAACTCACTAATCAGCCGTCTTAAGAACTTTTCTTACCAGAGTAAAAGAGCAGCATCAACACATGTTCGATGCCATCAATTTATAAAAAAAGACCTCCAATATGGGAAGAAGTTTCATTCTCTTTTTTATGATAATGGTTCATCAATGGTTATTTATTTTGAAATATATCGTCTGTTAATGTTATTGAAAACAATGTTTTCAAGCTTTATTACAGATTAACAACAAAAATATTGGGTGCGTTAAGGCCCCCCATGTGTTGAAACGCACCCAAATATATTATCGGTTGTGATAATTCAATACAATGTGACTATGCTATAACTAATGGATTCATGCAATCATATTGGTAGGTACCTACATTTATACTTACGTGTACATTATTCTCCAGTAAAGTGTTCCGCACAGTTTGAGATGAAATTAAACTGAATATGTGTCCGACCAAATTAATTTTCATCGCGTTTTAATTTTGTTATAGTACGTTGTCATGCATAAATTTCAAATTGTATAGAAAAGCAAGAGGTAAAACGTGTTAGGTCGTTAAAAAATCTCAATTTATCTTAACTTAATTTAGTTGATAAAAAGTCCGTCACGGCAGAAGGGAAAGTTTGTTGCATGGTGGATGGTGCACTTAAAAACATGGCTTAACGACAGCATTAGAAGCGACAAGAGAATTATGCACTTCAGTTTGTCTAGATACTATAATACATCCTATAAAACTACTAAACAAAAAGAACGGCATTTATCGAATACAAATCCTTCTTCTTGTGCAAATTACTTAATTTATTTATTTTTCCACTAAATTTGTGAAAGTATCATAGGACCCGTGAACCGATTTTGTTGACTTGACTATGTAATTAGGGGCTGTAATAAATTTATGTGCGAGACTCGCCTGGACAAATGTTTGTTATTGTTACTGCTTAGTTTGTCAGCTATCACCGCACGCCTTCTACCGTCACTTACGTCAGATACTCAATGTTTTGACAATTTTGAAGAAGTGTGAAAGAGTTTGAAAGAAATGTGTTATGTAGTACCTATAATATTATTTAGATCCATACTTTTATGCCTTGGTACTATTAGGAAGGATAATAAGTTTGTATTAACATACATTTTTGGGTTTAGTTGTAGGTGGCCATGATAAATAAAACTGTGTTTATATCTATTGCATGATCACATCAAATTAGCCAGATTGTTTCAGTTGCCAGATAAGAATCGATTCTGCACTCAGACTATTGAATTGATAAGATATGTTAAGTCGTCAGGCTGACAAATCTCCTCTCCTTCACTTTTTCTCAATCTCCTTCACTTTTCAAATGCTTTATATTTTATTAATTTGCTTACAACAGATCGCAATATTTTCATTTTGTAAATTTGATATAATTTTAATGATAAAATTTTCATTAAAATATTGTCGAATTACAAGTTGATGATAATACAAATCCTTGCCAATGATCTCTTATGGAAATGTCTCCTTTTATAGCTGTTGGTTTATAAACCATCAACATTTGATGTGTTGGTTGGGCTTGGGCTATAGAGAGCTATGAATACATTTCCTTGGAATAAATGTGAGCAATGTGTATGGCTGTTGTTCTCACTGGAAAGCCAAATAAGTGAGAGAGATTGACAAGGTGCAATTAGAAGAAATCCTAGAAATCCTCATACAGCTTTGTTCTACAACCAGCCCTTGGGCTATCAACAAAGTAAGTTCAATTTGATCCGAGTCTCGCACCTCTTTTAAGTTGTCACTTAGCATATGATTATCACTTATCATATCACTTATCATATGCTTGTCACTAAGCTTCCTTTATTCATTGGCAAGCCACAGATGCAAAATTATTGAATTTGTGACTTGTGTGTGTGATGGTATATCAGGTAGAGTAAACAAACTCAACAAATGATAAAACGGTACCTATGTGAAAGAAATGGATTGGCTGAAAAAAAATGTGAAGCATCATTCTATGAAGTATATGCTAATTCGTTATCTAACTCTAGTAGATGAGCTCCGATTTCATTGATAATAACAAGGATTATTTGTCAAGAAAAGAAACCTGCCTAACAGCCAATCCGTTTTCTTCAAATACCGTTTAATGATTTGTTGGGTGTACCTACCTATTCGAATTAACAAAAAAAAAGATTTTTGGTGATTGGGATATGGGATTTGGGTTTTGGCCCTGACTTTGCTCCTACTTCAACTTTTTCCTACACTTTAAGACGTTCCTCGGTGTCCTCGAATTCTTAAAGATCTTAAAGTGTGGAACAAAAGTCGAAGTTGAAGCGCAAAATCAGGCGGGGGCGATCCAAAAAAAAATATATATAAATAAATTATAGTCTTGATTTTCCACTATCGGCGGTCCGTTTTAATGACTTACTCGTTTTAAACGCTGTGCAAACCCGTAAACATAAATACAAATTCAATAATTTTGCATCTGTGGCTTGTCAATTACTAAAGGAAGACAAAGGAAGCTCAAAGTGGCAGCAGTTGAGATGTGTTGAGTTGAGTGAGTTGAACTTACTTTGTGGATTACTCTTGTACATTGTACACCACTAGAGTAATTTTTAAATGCTATTTCATGTTCGTCTGGACGTATTATTAGTGTTAAATAATAAATATATCTGGTTCACCGATTCTGTAAAATTATATGTACATTTACATTTGAACTTCCCTATTCTCATCTGGCTTTTATTGTTGTGTCATACTTAAATGTTCGTGTGGGTACTTAAACGAATTTAATAATGTAGAACTGTAAACTGGGTTTGAGAACAGACATTGCAGCTCAAAATGATTCATTCAATTCTTGTTCAATTGTCCAAGAGGATTTATTGTTCAAGTGAAATGCAAATTGAAAAGAAATTGTAGGAACCAATTAGAGTAATCAATAATCATATTGTCACGTGGTTTTGCTCATATATTATTTCTTTTTTCTGTATGTGTCTTAAAATTGTGAAATAAATATGATTTGGCCTAAGTATTTTTGATTCTACAATATGATTGCTTTCATTCCATTTTCCTTATAAATTAGCATACAAACGTTTACCGACAGGAAAATGATTGGAGATTGCGAAGATACTTTTATTAAATTATTACTTTGGAATGTTACTATTACTGTTTACTTTTGAAGAATAACCAATTATTTTCAAATTCTATGATAAAACGAAATTTTCGGAAACAAAGTTCGAAAATTTATTTATTTAAATTAATTATTGACGTTGGCAAAATTGTAACATTACATTACTAATATTCGTTACCAAAAGATTTACCAGACATTTCTCCAATAAATTGTGTGCTTTTATCAATTGCGGCTATAACATAAATGCCGAATTTCCTTTCTGGATGGTTCTCACTCCCTTAAATGATAAATGTCTCTTGAATTAGTTAGTTGTAAAGCCTGGGTTGTGCAGCTAGCAAGGACAACAAAAGGTGTACAAGGTTGCAAAACGTCCTGTGTGGAATAGGCTATGGCTCAAAAGAGCCCTTCATCACAAAATCAAGGCGTGAGTATATTTGTTGCCGGTACTGTTGGTAGCGAGGACACACGTTTAGTCAGGAATCAACCTCTCATGTTATGCATCGTCCATATCTATTCAATCAACAGTGAACATTCTTAATTGTACTGTCTTAATTATCATATCCTTATACAGAGTTACTTGTCTTTTTCGATGATTCATTTCTAAATTTACGACTCCAAAAAACCAAAAGTATAAAGCATCATGACATAATAGTTCTGATTTATTAGTACCGACTAAAGGGATGAAAGTAGAATCTTTTCCCACTTCCAAAAGTTCCTATACCGGTTTCCCATATACCAACATGGGGATTTGGCCGGCTTCTTTTGACGCTGACCCTACGTACACTTGGCCAAACAAAAATTGAACGTTGAACAAATTTGAATGACTGCTGGTCATGTCCTATAACCAATCAAAGCTTGTTATTATCATTGAAATGTGAGGCCACCTACTAGAGTGAGTCAATGAGATCGCTTAGACTGACTTCTGATGGTGCGATCTTACATTTATCAGCCAATCAGATTTATTGAACGTTCAATTTTTGTTTGGCCAAGTGTACCATCGAAGTCCTTGCTCGTTATTAACCTCTCCAAAAGATGGCGCAAGCCAACAACAAATCGATGTGCATATTAATGTCTGAACCGATAAATCGATTGCTTCTACTTCTGCTGGAATATTCAGTCGCGATTAACCAATTTAAAAATTGAAGTGTCTTTATCGGGTTTCTTATCAGACTAATCGACTTGATACACGATTTCACTAGACTTTTACTAATCTAGATAATTGCTAAAGAAGGAAGCACCTTTCCCAAGATCATGTTGATATTAGAGGGTGGAGAAACCGTATAACTTATAATGTTGATATTAGAGGGTGGAGGATCCATTCTCACTTTAATGTTCATATTAGAAGGAGGAGGAGCCGTTCTTTCTTACTGTCATGTTGATATTAGAGGTTGGAGAAACCATTCTCACTTTATGTTGATATTAGAGGGCGGATGAGCCATTCTCACTTTAATGTTGATATTAGAGATCAACATGGAATGGAGAAACCATTCTCGCTTTAACGTTATATTAGAGGGAGGAGGAGCCATTCTTAATGTCATGTTGATATTAGAGAGTGGAGGAGCCATTCTCACTGTCATGTTTATATTAGAGGATGGAGAAACTATTCTCACTTTAATGTTGATATTAGAGGGTGGAGGAGCATTATCACTTTGTTGATATTAGAGGGTAGAGGAGCCATTCTTACTTTAATGTTGATCAGAGAGTGGGGGAGCCATTCTCACTATCATGTTAGTACTAGACGGTGGAGGAGCCATTTCCCCTGTCATGTTGATATAAGACGGTGCGGAGGAGCCATTTACCCTGTCATGTTCTTATTAGAGAGTGGAGGAGCCGTTCCACTATCATGTTAATATTGGACGGCGCGGAGGAGCCATTTCCCCTATCATTGTTATAAGAGAGTGGAGGAGCCGTTCCACTATCATGTTAATATTGGACGGCGCGGAGGAGCCATTTCCCCTATCATTGTTATAAGAGAGTGGAGGAGCCGTTCCACTATCATGTTAATATTGGACGGTGCGGAGAAGCCATTTACCCTGTCATGTTCTTATTAGAGAGTGGGGGAGCCATTCTCACTATCATGTTAGTACTAGACGGTGAAGGAGCCGTTCCCACTATCATGTTAATATTGGACGGTGCGGAGGAGCCATTTACCCTGTCATGTTCTTATTAGAGAGTGGAGGAGCCGTTCCACTATCA
Source organism: Leuctra nigra (assembly GCA_934045905.1). Classification (NCBI taxonomy): domain Eukaryota; kingdom Metazoa; phylum Arthropoda; class Insecta; order Plecoptera; family Leuctridae; genus Leuctra; species Leuctra nigra. The sequence goes on along the minus strand of OW203763.1, from coordinate 6,848,688 downwards.
TGTTAATATTGGACGGTGCGGAGAAGCCATTTACCCTGTCATGTTCTTATTAGAGAGTGGGGGAGCCATTCTCACTATCATGTTAGTACTAGACGGTGAAGGAGCCGTTCCCACTATCATGTTAATATTGGACGGTGCGGAGGAGCCATTTACCCTGTCATGTTCTTATTAGAGAGTGGAGGAGCCGTTCCACTATCATGTTAATATTGGACGGTGCGGAGGAGCAATTTCCCCTATCATTGTTATAAGAGAGTGGAGGAGCCCTGGCTACGTGAATATGATTCTGGTCATCGACTTGGACAATATGTGACGGAAATGTGTTGAAGCGAGGCCCAACCAAATTCAGACACCATATTCTTCTTTATTGTTTACTATGCGTCTCGCGCTACGTTGTCACAAGATGAATATCAATGAATTATTGATAGAAAGTACTGTGCAATCATGTGCAATAGCCGAGAGAAATGCCAAGGCGAACTGACTGAGTGCTTTGGAATGAGCAATTTAAATCTGAGATGGATTTTACGAAAAAAAAGGAACCCAATAAAATCGATAGTTCTTCAGAACCATCTGTTCTCAAAACCATTGGCTATAAAGCTGTAAGATTTCTCATGAATTGCCTAATTATTGCTGATTTTGCATAAAGGTGCCATTTTACATAGAGACTACACTGATAATGGTAATGTAATCAATTTATACGAAATGTCATTTACCTGATGAAGTGTAGTAAAACTAGACGAAATATTGATTATTTTAATAATGGTAATGTGTTTTCGATTGCTATATTTTTACGAGTATATCACTCTTCTGACGTAGGTACCTATAATACTTATCGTGTACAATTCAACTCTGATTCTACTACCCTGATGGGACAAGATTATCTACTTGAAAATGTCAGAGCTCCTCTTCACTCAATTTCTACTCGAATTTATATATGGACTAAAGTCACAACCTTTCAACGCTCAAAATAATGTTGTTTACTCTATAATATAAAGTACATTCTTTTATAATACTGTTATGAATGAGGGATTGAAAACTAGTTCCCAACGTCTACCACCCAAAGGGTACTAAAGGGTACTTTTACCCATTCCTGTCGGTTATGGCGTCACAAATACATGGGCTATCTCACCAAAACTTTATGTTTTTTTATAGTTTACGCTATTTTCATTTTAAATTTTTATATGGATACTTAAGAACAATTTAATTTTATAAAATCAAAATATTACAAAATATTTTGTAAGAATACACTATCTTAATTTTTTAAGTACGATATACGAGTTTCTATCATTATTCTATAGTCAGTTTCATTTTAGAGTGACCCAGAGTTTTACATGGAGTTATACGGTTATACCTTATAATCTAATCTAGACTATTAGAGAAACATGACCAATGCGCACCAGTGGGGTATGCGTAAAGTAGATCAGATTGAGTTGAGATATTTGGCATCAGAGTGTGCGTCGTTAATAACTTGAGCTAATACACACGTAACATCGTTATCATGACTAAAATGCCCAACAGAATACGAAAATTAGTAATGAAGGAAAGCAATTTAATCATAACTAAGTATTATGGAAAAGCTATTTCAAATGAGTTTCCAAATGTTCATCAGATAAGTTAAAAAATTAAGAAATCATTTCGCCAGCCTTGTTGCATTGTGATGACCTATTCTTCATTTGTGATATAAGAAGGTTAACTTATTGTGTGGAGGCTGGGTTTCATTCTCTCTGAGGTAGAAGGGAGGAAGTCCATTTTCTCAATTTTGCGTTGCACACAATTTTAATGATGTAATCAAGCTCTTTCAATTACCATTTGACTGATGTCAACAAATACAGCTATATTGGAATATTCTCTTACTCAATGACTCATGTCACCTAAACAAAATTATGTTTTAAGAAGTCAGAAATACTGGTTTTTGAGCTCACCTCAAGAATAATTGAAATAGACTTCCGACCTTCTACTTCTAAAACACGGACAAACTATCATTACCCCATCTGCTTTTTCGATCATGACCACCGTGATCATGACCGAATAGCAGTGAGGCATGTACGGCCACGTGACAGCTGTCAACCAATGAGAGAACATTCTTCATGTAAACTGCTTTTGCTTTCACTTGATATTCACTTGATATGTATATTGTAAACAATAAATATTGATGCTAAAAACAGGATCAATAGACACTCTCCGTCCTTATCATGATACCACTAATAAGAAACGATGGAAAAGTACATATTTACCAAAATAAAATATATAACAATTTAATCGGCTTTGGTTTGATGATTTTCACGGCCTGATGTAACTCAGAGATAAGAAAATTAGAATGTCAGTTTGAACGAAGTTGGCGGCATCACGTTTTCTATGCAAAGTACTTAATTTGACAGTTATTATACATTAGACTAGATTTGTTACAAATACAAAAAGATAAGGAGTGATATTTAGGTAATTATTTATTATTTATTTATTATTTATTTATTTATTTATTCACAAAGAGCAGAAGATGATATTTTTGACATGATTTGGGCAATGTAACGTCGTCCATTTTAATAAATTGAGTGAGTGCGCGCGCAAGCGTTCCGGACATTCAGATAGACAGACGGACCTGGGTAACTATAAATATAATTATACTCGTATTCACTCACACCTTCTGACAAAACTGTCTTAAATTTAGACACTTTTTCTAAAGTTATAATAATGTATTGTGTATAGTAATGAATCTTTGATTAACACATATGTGTTAATTTTTTGTTTTGTTTTTAAAGCTGAATAAGTTTGACCGTGCTCTTGTGTTCATGAATGCTGCTAACTGTTGTTATAATAATCATATTATAATAATAAACATAATAATCATAATTTTTAATAATAAAAAGAACGACTTAACTTAACAGTTGTGATACGGACGTCTTGTTCACTACCAAATCCTTAGTACTTATGTATAAAATTACACTGGTTTTCTATGACAGTCTGGAAAAAGGAATTCTTAATTGACATGGTTGCTTTATTCTGAACGAAGGTCGGTCCTAATGACAAAATTAAATTTGTCAAGAGATAGGGTGGGTATCTAAAAGGATTCTTTCCTGGGGCACAAGCACAGCAACAAGGCTGCTATCAGCTATTCTATATGTAATGGCAGGTGGATGCCAACTTAGTATATAGGAAGCATTTCGAGAGGTGAAAAGTGGAAATATTCGACGAATGTTGAACGAAAAGAAGAGTATTGGGAAAAGTTTGAGCGGAAAATGAGATTGATGAACATTCTTGTGTAGATACATGAACCTAACATCATCAAATTCTATTAGTGTTCATCCAATACAACACTTGATGGCAATAAACAGAAAATATTGTTCATTAGATTTATTTAAAAAAATTCAATAAAATTCATTTGCAAAGAAACTTATTTTAATATTTATTATTAAAATTTTTGTGCTCCGTATCTACGATCTAGCTGAAATATTCTACTAGGTAACTCAACAAAAGATAAAACGGTATTTGAAGTAATCGAATTGTCTGAAAATGATTAAATCGCACATTCAGAATGCATTGTCAAATGCTTTCCATGGATTTAATAGAATTTCAGATATCAATAAGCCACTTAAAAAATGGCTTCTTGAACAGTGTATTCCATAGTTTTGATGTATCTGTTTTTTCAGTTTGTTGTGTACGAATGCCTTATGTATGTATTGTGTATTGTTTATTGTGTATAGTTATTATTTGAAGAGTTCTTAATTTTTTTTTTAAATATGTGATTTCTGCCCCGCAGTCAAGCCATTATTTGGCTTTGGGGGCTTCAGTTTATTTTTTAGACTATAAATGAAATCTATGTATAAACTAATAAAAAAATAGTCTTTCTTACATCCATCCTGACTCAATGGAAGTTTTCCACAGAAACCTACATTCTCATCGTTCGAGCAGAAAAGCAACTCGTTAATTCGAGTAAAAGAGGGTTGCGCACGCAAGTGCAAGAGACATGGTGACAGCATCGTCACCGGTAGTATGACAGTTCGTAGTGAGCATTCACTACCTTCATTCCATTCTCCTTGGAGATCTCTAACCCTCATCAGTGCGTTGTGTCAAATGTCTGTCCGTCCGACCGGGTACATCAGTTGGTGGAGCTCTCGCCCGGCAAGTGAGAGGTCCCGGGTTCGAGCCCCGGTTCGGTCGGATATTTTTCACAACGCACATCCCTTCCTTACAGTCTGTGCTCATCTAGTGTTGGCATCTAGCTCTAGTAGGTAAGCCCTCATTTCATTGATAATAACAACGATTGATTATTAAAGAACATCGCTACCGTCATTCAAATTTATTCAAATACCGTTTTATGTTATGCACGCACGGACTCATAAATTGCTTGCAAAATTCTAATGGACCTGTGCGGGTAAAGCGCGTGGGAAAAGATGGAACTAAACGAGAGAACGTTTTGGGGGTATTTGGTCGTGTAGCGTGGGCTTTTGCCGTTTGCGACCGTGTGGCTATTGCTGTTTGGCAACTCACGTTTTGGTGTTAATTTATGTTTGAGTGATTATTACAACTTAAAGAACACTTACCTATCACTTTTCTTGTATCCTTTCCCTCAAATCACTTCCTCAAAACCACCCAAAACCTCCAAAATGCTTTAAAACAATGTTTAATATCGGACCTGTCATTCCTCCCGCCGCCATCTTTGACCTTGGTAGAAAACAAGTAGTGTAAGACCGCCAACTTTTCAAATAATTCGTTAATAAAATATTTCTTCGTTAAAATGCACTTAAACTGTATTATAATTGTTTTGATCCTTACCATAACTTGTACTAATACTAATCTATACTAGTTACAATGTCTAATCGCCAATCGGATCAAAATCATTATTATTTTCTATATTCTCAACGGAGCCGAAGCTCCACAAGTGAGAATGTAATAGAGAAGGAAGGAGAGGAAACCCGGTACCGGCATGTAGCCTACTCCTGACGAAAGATACCAAGGGGGCCGAAGGCCGGTGTGACATTTACAGCACGGGCCTCCACAACCCGCGCCGTCGAGAGACTGATAACAGGTGGAGGGAGGTCGTCACACTAACCCCCAAACACCCCAGTCTCTCTGGCCCAACGGCAGCTACCTGGCAAGGCAGAGTTGAATGGTCATCCATCCAACAAGAACCGAGGTATCCAACACACTAGCTGTTCATTGAAAACAATAATCAATTTTGAATTAGCCACACGGTAAAACCAGCGATCGTAAAATCCACGCTACACGATTTAATACCCCCCAAAACCTTCTCTCGTTTAGTACCATCTTTTCCCACGCGCTTTTCCCGCAAAAGGTCTATTTCTTATTTCAAAACTCGATTATTCAGATGACAAGAGAGAGGTCAGGCAGATGGCGAGCATTGGTTTGGAGTGGATGATTATGAGAACCAATCAACCACCTCATACCAAATAATTATGTACCCATTAATTGTTTTGTAAGAGTAGCTATTTGCTCTCAGCTGCTGTTAGGTATTCATTTCTTTTATCACATTTTGACAATTGTATTCAGATTTTTTTATGCAAATGCTTAAAATATTATTTAAATTGAAGACCAACTGAGAAGTCTTATGGTATTAGTAGGGGTAACCATAACATAAAAAAACACTCCGTGTAAAAATACCAGCCAAGTCTCTTCACCTATAAAAAAATAGAAGAAATCTAAAAATTCAGCACTGAAAAGTAGTGATATCAAAAAATGAGCCAAGTCAAAACTTAATTTTAAAAACCAAAATATACTTGGCGCATCGTGTATATAAATATATAAGCATTATGCCAAAAATCAAATGTACCTAAATATATATATAATATACCTATAATGCCCTTAAAAACGATGCGCCAAGTATATTTTGTTTTTTAAAATTAAGTTTTGACTTGGCTCATTTTTTGATATCACTACTTTTCAGTGCTGAATTTTTAGATTTCTTCTATTTTTTTATAGGTGAAGAGACTTGGCTGGTATTTTTACACGGAGTTTTTTTTTATGGGGATATCACTTATTTTTTTAGTTTATTTACACAACTTGTAACACACATCGAAGCAACAATGACTAATTACTTTAAAAAAATACGCCATTTCCGAATTGGTTAACACGCAAAATTGTGTTTGGTGCTCAATATACCTAAGCTTAAAGTGATATTCCATGAAGAATTGCGAAAGCTTCGTTCCAATCAGTCCAGCCGTTTTCGAGATATGGTATCACTTCCGGTTTTCAAAATGGCGACTGAAATTACTGCCACCTAGAATTTATTTCTATAAATGTTATGTATCATTATAAGCCTTCTGAATATGTAGTTTTTGTAGTAAGAAGAGGTCATTAAAATCTAGTTCTTCATTTTCATGACGTCATTTCCGGTTTCGGTAATAGTACATCTCTACTTTAACTATTGATATTCCATATAGATGACCGTCTGAATCATTTGGCGCTGGTTTAATTCCTAACGGTCTAGCCGTTTTCGAGATATGACGTCACTTCCGGTTTCAAAATGGCGGCTTCCTGTTGGTTTTATAAAAAGGCACCTCAGACGCCAAAAGTGCACATGTGGTAAAAATTTCAGATCGATCAGCTCAGCCGTTTAGGCTGTGGCGGTGATTGCGGTGTTTCCTGATATCATCATCATCATCAGATCAAGATAGGTTTTAAAAGGGGTGTAATTTCACGTTTTTCACGGCCCTCTAGCTCGCAAACGGCATAACATATTGTTCCCTAATTTGGTATGTGTAGTGGGGTGGGCCATAGCTCGAAATTAATATATATCGCAACAATGTGAGATATTCCAATTTTAAGATCCAGTAGGCCGAAAATGCCATGTTGTTGCGTACAGTAAAAGTGGTTGGTCTGCTCCTCAGTTTATTATGCATTTACGGTATGTTGAGTGAGTGTGAGTGTACGGTACGACTTGGCTGGGTGGAGCGACCGCTCCACTAGATCCCAGAAAAAAACACTCCGTGTAAAAAAGGCAGCCAAGTCTCTTTACTTTAAAAAAAGCAACACCGAAAAGGAGTGATATCAAAAAAGGAGCCAAGTCAATGACATTTCCAAATATTTAATCGTATTTTTGAAATAAAAGAATAAACACCGAGAAATACTTTACAAAAGGACTTGGCGCATCCAACCAACCAATTGGTTGGCACAACCAATGACAATCCTCGAATGACCGATTACAACTTAACTACTGGTTTAGCAGACTATTAAAAGACGGGCCCTAACTAGACTTATATTTGTATCATAGGGATGACTTGCAAGACTGGCTTTATCATTGGCTTTTATCTCACATATTATTGAGGCGCTAAGGCGCTATACATACGAAAGTCCACGTACAAGAAAATCGGACGAATTCCCATTACGATTTGTTTTTATGTTTTGTTGTCATATAAATTTCCTTTTAGATGAATATTGTCAAGAGTATGTTTATAGCTCTTTATTGATTCAATTATTTAGTCGACTAAACTTTATGAAATTGTTTCCGAGTTCTGGCCTTTTCTCAACACGGGGCCCAAAACTCTAAACAAAAACATCTTTTACACACTGGTTAGTTAAAAGATCTACTAATCCTTTTGAGATTTGAAATCAACCCAGTCTGAATTTCAATTCAATGTAGCATTCAACTTCCCTAGGAGAATTCATGTATGAATTACTTGATGACAAAAACGTCCTTCTCCCTCATAAAGTCAACATTCGCTTTTCGGAGATATGTCTCTCTAAAGACTTCGCCGTTGTTGGTTAATTTAGATGCTAGTTGTAAATGTATGCACACTGCAGAACAGTTTGTGCTGTATAGGCTTACCTATTAGAATCTGATATTAGCTGGTCTTCAGTATAGTACAGTCAGTTGGCATAAAGCCAGCCTTTGCCACGTTTTCTCAATTCGAGGAGCAATAAACAGAATGACAGTCACTGCAGGAGTATACGGGTATATAGAAAATCATTAGCAGTCGAAAAGAGTTTTCGAAGGTTTCGGTAAAAATATAATGTATCAAAGGATACGGAGTAAACATAGAACTCGAAATAAGTCTCTTTGGCGATTTACATGAAAAAGTGAGAAAATTTGTAACGTTAGGTTTCTTTGAAGAAGTTCGTGAAGACTTATTGATTGACGAATACGTACGTCAAATGGCAGAATATTAGTTGCGGGAAACATACTCTTTTAAATTAAATATACACATAGTTTGAGTTCAGAACAAGGATGCTACGACGAAGGTTCATTTAACGAACTCCTCACTGTATCTTGTGGATGTATGCATTGTATATTGTAAAGAACAAGCTAAACTCACTCTATTTGTAAAACCATTAATTCAACATAAATATTTGAGAGAGATTGGTAGAGAATCGTATAGATTTTTTATGGGTTTCTTGAAAAGAGATCGTTGATGAATGAATACCTTCTCGGCAGTTTTTCATCAGTGAGTCTCGTTTACATAAATAAATGCTGGGATCTCATTTGATTTCTTCGGGTGAAATGAAGTTTAACTGCCATTGCACTTGGCCACTTTGAATGCCTTCATTAAGCTACCAATTAAACCGTCAATTGCGAAATTAATTTGTATTCACTTAAAACAAGTAGCTGAACCACAACTTGAAATCATCAATGCTTGGATAAGTGTCTTTCAAGTCCCGTGTATAGACTAATTCAATTTTTTCTCTAACGATTTTGCTTTTATTTAAAATTATTAAAATACATTACTGTGGAGAAGCAGAGTTGGGTACTTTGATTAGGAGTAAATTGGGTTGGTTTTTGTCTCCCCATCAAAAACTACTATTACTACTGTTCTTCTCGCAGCTCTACATTTAGTCAGCGGTGTTATTTCCAGACTTTCAACTATTGAACAATTAATTAATGCGGATTGCGGAGGTACTATTTAAAAAAGAAATATTCACCTTGCACATATGAAGGAGAACAGTACAATTATGGATTTCTAAACATTATCTAAACATTTTTCATTTGATAAGTAAAGAAGTTCCAAAACCACAAACTTGCTTAAACCTAAACAATACCTACGTACTAAAAGCAATATCAATAAATACCAGAAAGCCGTTACAACTTGCAAACACTTGTCTGTTGCATCATTAGTGGTTTCCACACTTTTATGACCAAAGTCCAGAATGCTGTGTATTGTAACAAAATGCTATACACATAATACTATCTATTGATCATAATGTACCGCAACCACGATCAAGAAAATCGAATCTGTACTTTATCACTATCAGCATAAAGTAGGGAGGGTAGCGTGTGCATGAAATGTTCAAGCTATTAACATTCGAATCAGGTATACGATGCAAAGTTAAAAATGTTGTTCTTACCTGTTGGGACATATTTTATTATCTGCGACTTTTGATCTATTATAATATCTTTATTATCTTCTTCATTTGTTAGATATCTGCTTCACTGGGAACAAAGTTGCTACGTTTTATTTTGTATCGGAAGCCACACAATGCTAAGAGCTTTTTCGTCTCAGTATATAGTTGTAGTAGTATAGTTGTCTATGGCTACAAGTCAATTCTCACGGGCAATGTAACTCATCATAGCAAATTACCCACACATTATTTGTGAACTGATCTTGCTTAAAAACTAAACTATACGGGTCTCTGTTAATGTTTGATGTAATGTGTCATCTGTTAGTGTCATGATCATAGCACCATAGTCCTATGCCAAATCTAATTCAAATCGAATGGAATCATTTGGTTTGCTGTCACTAAAACTAGGGGGACTCTCTATGTAACGCGTTGATAAATGTGCACCGATATTTGCAACACCTCGATTTCTGATGTAAATTGTAATATTTTTGTATCATTAAAATTTTCCAAGGCGAATGAGCACGAAATTAAAAATATAAACCATTTCTTTTAATTTTCAGTTGATATTAATTTCTGATATCAAATACTATATCAAAAACGCATTTCTTTAATGAGCTTGCGAATCATTAATCGTTCAATTTAAGAATAAAAGGCGTGCCACATACCGTGACATTGTATTACCTAACTACTATACATGTATTACACGTACTCATTACCGAAATAATAATTGTATCATATCTATTTGTCTCAGGCAACTTAAAATTCACAGTTCCTCTTTAAATCTAAAACATTGGGAGTATGTGTTTACCTGGAGCATTAGAGCAAAATAATCAAGATTGTATTATTGTTTTCGCTGTAATCTGTTAAAACAAATTAGCGGACGATCTCTAACGCAAAACACAACAAATTGTAATTGAGACAGCGAGAAAACATTGATCATTAAAACTAAAGCTTTCCATTATGTTTACCAGAAGCATGTCTAATTACATATATGCTAATAGGTCGTTCAAGACTGGGTATCCCAAGCCTAAACTGATGGTAAAGAAAACCATTTGTTAGTGCTGTCAAAAGCATTAAACCGAGCTGTCAACAAGATCGCAAGAGTATGTTCACCCTGCTACATGCACTCACTTACAACTCTCTTACAACTCTCTTACTAAATCAATTCCAATCGACTGATGACTTTAATCATAAAGTAAGCTTTAGTGTAAGCCGAACAATTAAATGACATCCACTGAAGCAGCGCCACAGTAAATAGAAATGAAGACAGCATAGCTGAATTATTTGAAATAGACAATTTGGGTGTACATTACCTTAATCAGTAGAGAAGTTGATGATGATTGATCAGTAATAATGATTCTATGTACAAATTAGTTCAGTTGAGTCTGTTTTTTTCTTACTTTCAGTGAGGTTTAACGTCGTACTATTCTGCAACAAAGGCTAATGGCGTCGGGTGAATGTTTATAATGGTTCTAGTTAAACGATGATGAAGAATGGGTAATGGTAATAATGGACGGTAGGAAGGAGATGGTCATGGCTTATTGGTTGCGAACTTTTCCGAGCTTCTCCGTTACAGAGGAAACTATACTCATTAGTCAGGAAGGTCGGCCGCGGAATTTTAATTGTAATAAAATCTTAGTAACCAAGTTAGAAAAGGTATAGTTTTTAAGCGTAATTAAAACGATTGGCAATCCAATAAGAGCGACAAAGTAACAATTCAACTAAAATCGTGAATAATATCCCTGTAAAACACTCCATGTAAAGAAATAGCCAAGAATCATTAAAATACACATTCAGTTCTGTGGTTTAAAAAATCAGGAGTCAATTAATGGTGAGAAAGACGTCAAATTAAAGATTATTTTAACAATTCTCCAATAATGTTCACATATATAAAATGTTGACGACTGCCCAATATATTTCAGTCAGTTGTACTCACTTTCCACACGATACGTCAAACATGAATATTAAAAATAATAAACTTGGCACTTTTTATTATCGAAACCATTCATTTTCTATGTGAAATACTGTTAGAGTAAGTGACATCACTGAAAGTTAACATGAACATTTCATTCGACTTCTTCTCAAGAATGTTTTAGAAATTGAATTAGCTTCATGACTTCATTCTTCAGGAGTGTTAAATAGGCTATTATGTGCTAGTCTGACGTCCTCTTAAGGGTGTGTGTAAAAGACCTATACGCTCCAGTCTCAGAGTTGGTGTGGTAATTTAAGTCACATCAAATGCACTGCGACATGTCGAGTAGAAGCAATGAAAGTCTAAGTCACATCCAGACGTCCTCGGTAGACGCATGCTCAAAACACAACAAATCACAAAATATACACGATAGTTTCATGTAATTACCCTTAAACGAACTAATTTACTGAGTAAATATTCGCCAGGTGTGTTGACTTTCTCTGTCAGTAGAAAGATCTGAAACGGAAAGAAGTAGTTGGCTCCGGGAGTAACACTAGAATTGCACTTCATAGGTCCAGGATTGATTCCCTCTTCTGGCCTTCCTTACTGAGGATGTTTTGTGGTTTCCCCCAGACGAGAGTCAAATGATGGGAAGGTTCTATTTTAATAGTCCCATCCCACTGCCAATCAATTCTTCACTATCATCACCATAATTCATCCGTTGCCATTAGCCTGGTGTCAGAACAGTGCAGCATTACACGACTAAAATTAAAAACAAATTGAGGATGTAGGTTTCTGTGGAAAACTTTCATGCAGTCATGATGATAGGAAGGGATGTGCGTTGTGAAAAATATCCGACCGAACCGGGGCTCGAACTCGGGACCTCTCCCTTGTCGGGCGAGAGCTCTACCAACTTAGCTACCTGGTCGGACAGACAGATATTATGCACAACGCACTGATGAGGGTTAGAGATCTCTGAGGAGAATGGAATGAAGGTAGAGAATGATCACTACGAACTGTCATACCACCGGTGACGATGCTGTCACCATGTCTCTTTGCACTTGCGTACGCAACCCTCTTTTACTCGACTTAACGAGTTGCTTTTCAGCTCGAACGATGAGAATGTAGGTTTCTGTGGAAAACTTACATTGAGTCAGGATGATAGGAAGGGATATGTGTTGTGCAAAATAATTATCAGAAAATGCAATAAGAAAATATATAAAGACTTTTATCTAGAATACCTGGACAGTAGCTGTGCGCAGAGTCTCTTCGTCTTGATGAATGTTTTCTTGATTGATTCTGTCTTCTTAGCTGCAGACATAATATGCAGCAGGCGACGAGTGAAGGAAGCCACGAATTTCTGCACACGATTGCAATTCTACTCGATCACAGAAAAAAGCAAATCGAATGCAGCTATTCGTGGACGTAATCACAATCTGTTGAAGCTCATCGTTGGGAGTTGATTCGTGATGGGAAATGTCTTCGATTGATTCTCAGATAGCATTTATTATTTATTCCATTAGTTCATCAATTCCTGTTTACAAAGATTGTATTGTATCAGAAGATGGATCATTGATCAATAATTTATTTGAGAGTCCTCGGGGTATCCGTAATCCGCTGGCCTTGTCAGTACAATTCTTCCCGCTTCTTCCTCTTCCTCGTCCTCCAGCTCTTCTTCCACGTCTTCTTCCTCTCGTCACAGCAATCTGACTTCATCTTCTCGATCACTCATCACCATTCTGTGTGCTCTTTCGTTCACATCTACTTCTACTGCCTTCATCAACGTTGTGCTTGGTTTATTAATAATACTATTTCCTGTACTTAGCTCATGTACAATTTTGGACTTTTTGAGGCGGAAGCAATAAGAGGTCATGAGTCACCTCCCACACACTTATCAGAGGGGGCCCGCATTATTCAATGCATTTAAATATAATTTGAGTTAACCATTTTCTAAACATTATTTATTATTTATAATTTATATTATTTCCACTTTTTATATTTTTTTTTCACCTTATTGTAATAGTACGACGAAGGTAAGACGTAGGTATACCTTTGCTTACTTCACTTATACTAGACTGTACGCCTCTGATTGTAATCCACAATCATTGGCGATCGAACAAATGAACACTTTCACGCTGAAGTTTTTCCTATGCTTTAAGATGAACCACAATTACATTCTTTGTTCACTGATAATTTATGCACACATTCCGAAGAAGACATTGTTCTTCTCTTATTACCTGTGCAACAGAAGGTAATACCACACTTTCCTTCTCTACTTCCCTATAACCACCGACAACCCATAAATAAACTCTATCTAGTAATCTCTTCTGCTGACTTGACCGGCCTTATGATGGCAGATACAAGTCTGCTGTAATGCCGCCAGTATAAGGGCCCGTTGGACCCGCTCAACATAAAAAAGAACAATAAGTCATGACCGTAGAACCCACTTATGAAGTACAACCTGGCTCCCAGAACTTTAAAAACTATTATTGTATGCTGAGTGGTTTTTAATTTGCATCCGATTCCTATAATTTCAATATATGGGCTATCATCATATGAACATTTTCAAATGTATACATTCAAATAGAAATAACAGTTAGTCAACTTTAAATGAGAAGTAACTATGTGTCGTGCCGTTTTCCAATTATATATTTTATATACCACTGTTTTCTCTATAGGCTGGAAATTTCCGACTTTTGATTTGCTACGTATACCCATTTGAAATGGCGAAATAACAGTAACAAAATGATAAACGTGTTTTTGTATCCCTCGAGGTGGCGACACATGAAACACGGAACAAGATAATTAATGCAACATCAACATTCAAGTGTCAAGTCACTGACATGGGTCAAGATAGTTTTCAAACTTTCGAGCTTTCGTTCGAGCTTGGGCTATCTTGACCGGCGCTTTTTTCACAAATACAAAGTGAAGTTTTTGAATTTTTTTATCATTGGTTCACCCATAATTGAATTATAATTATTATTATGAATTGATAACCTTGTTTTACATATTTGTACCTATTTCCGAACGATTACACAAAAAAATTATTTAATGAAAATTGTTAATTTACCTTTTTCTTGAACCCTTATTTGAGCAAGATGTTCATGAAATGTATGATTTTTTTCTTGTTTTAGAGCCACAATTGCTTTTTTGTGAATGGTTGCACTCACGTTTCATATGTTATTTCCCAATATGTGTTTGAATCAATCTGGATTAAAGACCAACAAAATGGTCATCAAGAATATGTAGGTACTAACGTCCAACAAATCACTTTTTGCTTAAGTTTTGCTCTAATTTTGTTGGAGCAGCTTATGGTGAATAATTAAACATGATTTACTTAGTTACTATTATTAAATTTGAGTTCCGATTTTCCCATGAAAATAATAATATCAATATTCATCAATATTATTATCAATATAATAATAATATACAATCCTATTAGGCGTGTATGTGCTTGGCAGTAATTTTACAAGTTTTTGTTTTTGTACAATATAATAATATACAGTACCTACTACAGAAAGCGAAAATAGGTTCCCCAGATGTTATGGGAAAACTTACAAAATTAATGTTATTTTGTCCTTCCAGTGACACAACCACTCATGAGCACTAGTATTAATATGGCTCACTTGACGTTAAATAGCTGCGTTTCTTAGTTACTTCTGGCCTTTTTTTGACACAGAGTGTACATACCTCGTTACTGTTGATGAAGTATTACCTACCTACAATTGGTAGAACTTAACGCTGATGTAATCAGCTGAGCGAGTGAAAGATGTTAACAGCTGTGAAGACGAGGCCTCGATCTTATTAATTAATTTTCAACGTCGGCTGAAGTTCATCCCCTCTCTCACCTCCCTCCTCAAGCCCCCTAGTGCTATCAGTTCTGGCGATCTGCCATACCCTACCTGATGTCAAGTGTTCAAGGTAAAAAGGTCCTTTATAAAGAGCATCATATAAGGAGTGCCAAAAATGTGTTGGAAGAGGGTATTTTTTCAAAAAGATGATGAGTTATGTCATCAAAACACATTGACACTTATAGGATCTTTTTTGCTGTCTTTAAAACGTTCACACTTCATGGTAGTCAATAAAAAGAAGTACAAAGGCTAAATTGTCAAGATCACATATTTTCATCAACTTCTTGCGTATGGTGTAAATTGAGCTTTTGGCATACACGATTTAAAGTATTCAACAAAGATCGCTGATTGCTGTTCTTCATTATACTTCAATTTCTTATTATCTGCTATCTCTATTTTCTCAACTACCTTATTTATAACTAAGTGGGCATGCAACTGTCAAAGTTCTGTACTTTAATAAGTAAACATATTGAAAGAACATCCTAGCATTTGGTTTTCAGCAGTGAGAGAGAAACCAGCAAGATTTCTGGCTGTTTATTTTCTCGATCATTTTATGTGGTTTTCATACCTTGTAAATGAGCATTGCTTGTGCGGTTGAGTTCTATTGATAATCCTAGATTATTGCATGCAATATTGTTCTTATATTACCATTAGTTTTTCTTGACTCACAGCGCAATATGTATTTTACCCTTAATATGCTAGAAGATTATAAGTATAACCCAGTGCCTCCTCCTTCCTTGTTCCCTCTCGTCTGTTAATGAGACAGCTAGATAGAGACATGCTTTCTCGTCGTCGATAACTTCCAAATCTTATTTTTCTTCGATCAGTGTCTCGCAGTCACTGATCGTCACGATCTGGTCATCACGTTATCTTTTAAATATTTTGTTTCTTCTGTCATAAGCATCTTATAAACGGGCATGACAGTTCGATTTGTCATCGATCCAACAATATGAAGTATTTTTAATGTATAGGTTTTACTCTTCTATACTTGCATGAAAAAGAGGATAAAAGTTAGATCATATCAAATTAATTTTATCTCTACTAATTTATTATTCTGGTGATGCTTTTGGGTTTTCTTATGTCTCATTTCTTATTCTCAGTAAATTTTATAATAAAACTAGCAAACGCTTAAATATCATGTGATTACTATCTTCATAATATCTACATTCATCAAGTATTTGAAATACTATAACTTATAAACTTCAAAATTAAATTTTGATTTAGATTATTAAATAGCTGGTGAAGAAAATATAACGTCCCACTTCTGCCACCATTTGTAATTTTTTTGTAAATCTAATTGATAGTAAAACATTTAAAAAAGCGAACCGAAGTTAAATAAAATAAATTGAGTGATTTATTTTTATTTGATATGAAATAAAGCACATGTTTTAAACATTTTCACATTTACATGAGCTGTTATCTGTTATCAGATCAGATGAACACAGTCTGTGATCAGACTGTGATCAGATGTTATATATCTCAGTGCACCGTTAAAACTAAGTAAGTCTAATAAATTGTTACAGCAAAGAAAAATGAAATAAGAGGACAATTGTATAGTTATTAATATACAAGAATCTTAATGTATTACTAAAATATTGTATTGATAGTACGGCATCTTCATGATTAGAATGAACAGGAACTGTTTTGGAGCAAAAATTATTTTGTCTGCTACATGACAGTTACAATGATACATAAAACATATAATTATCTAAAATGGGTTTTCAATTGAACTGCTAAAATTATAGATGAAAATAATACTAAATTATGCGGAAATCTACTTCATAACAAAAAATACAATGTGTATTAATTTTTCCACCAATGGTATGTTATACGAGGCGGTACCGAAAGAAACACCTTTGTGTTTAAAACTTTGCTATTAATTGAAATATATCGTTCAAATTGCACAATGTGATAGAGTCATCTATACAATGATCCCATTCAACATTGCCTAAATCACAAGAGACGCGTTTGCGCGATCTTTGAACCCAACTCTTCATTAATATTCTGCAAATCAGCCGCATATCAGCCGCTTAGTTTGAGAATAACAGAGGAGTTCGGCAGATTGAGCGAGTCAATGAGTTCCCATCATGGTAGAAGAATATTACTCTTTTACGACGGAGTGATCTTTACATTATGGTTCCCATACATGTAACTTTCAAGTCTTACTCCTTCGACTTCTACCTTTTGGTTTAACTAAGTGCAGTCTTTGGAAACACGATTTGATTACACGAACAAAGTATTGACTATAAAGAAGGGGGTACTACCGCCCCCCACACTTTTTTCCTGAATATTATTGTAGAGGTGGTTTCAACGATCGTGCTAACGTATCTCTTGTGATTTAGACTATATTGAGTCATACCGTTGAATAGAGGATATCACCATGTGAAATTTGAACGATACATTTCAATTAATAGCAAAGTTATGCCCACAAAGGCGTTACTTACTCTCGGTAGGATCGTGGAAAAATGTGTCGATCATCCCTACGCTTATACTATCCCGCCATACAACGGAGCGCTGGTATACCACTGTACGATCTCCGTTGTATGGCGGGAGGGTATAAGCGTAGGGATGATCGAGATATTATTCCAAAGCTGTACAGCTCTCGTATTTGCTATATAAGGACGCTGGCTATTAGCTGGCCCAATACCCTTGGTATTGGGTAGCTGTAATTTTTTAATAATACATTTCTCTCTCTCAAATTGCAGAAACGTCAGCTTCTGAAAGAGAAGTCTTGAAATATTTAGAGATTTGACATTAAATATATTCCTGAATGATGGAATTAAAGGTGAGAACAATGAAACCCGAATCAACTTACATTCTGAGACAAATCTTCTTTCTGCCCATGCCGTGAAAACTTGAATCATCTCTTTCCATTTCCTCATAACGAGGTACTATTGCATCGAACATAGGTACATTATCTAGTATCTGAATATGGCATTCCGATTATGCGCATTGCTTCAGGTCCAGATGCGAGTTGAGATCCTGGAAACAGCGGGTGCTCCCTCGAGGATCTGTCAAAAGCTGCATGTGGCACGGAACACGTGACAAGTTTATTATGTGGGGTTGCTAATGACATTGTCGAGTGATATTGGAGTGATGGAGATGGCACAGGAGCAATAAGTGTGATTTCAAGGAGAATTAGTAGCTAATGATCTTATGTGGAGCGTCCTAGTACATTCTTTACAACTGAAATACTAACGAAAAAACGACCGAACTACGGGGGGCGAACACAATTTTCCGATGACAGAGACTTACAGAAAATAACACATAGGTTGGTTATTATAGAGTAGTCTCCATATGTTCCAAGAAACATAAAGCATAATTTGCACCTGTTTCCCCTCTTAGTTTAACTGGATTAAATATGAATTCAATAATCGCTTGCATTTTGATGCTTGTGAAACTGTCTATAATACCGACGATGAAATGAGTGTAATTCATGTTAAAATGGCAATTTATTGACAGTCGTTGGAATCAAACCCAGGTCTCTGTCATTTACCCCCTATACAAGTAACTATGTATGCATGAAGCTGTGTCGATTTTTAGAAGTTGATGACTCAACAGTATATGAATGGCATCGTATAAACAGTGTCGTGTATGTGTGTGTTGACTTGAGCGGTGGAAGATATGTGTGCATCTACTGATAAGGTTACTGCTGTGACGTGGGTTCTTCATGGAGAGTGTTAAAGGTCGTTGGATGAACACGACCCTAACTCCAGATTGTTAGTTAACACAGTACTTTATTCGTAACACTCGAGAAAAGAAACAATTAATGTATAATTACTAAATGCCATTCAAATCAATTTCACATTTCAGATGTTAACATTTTACTTCGTCTTCTTAGTCCTCTACTCCCATTTACACTTTTTTACTAGGTAACCATTGATTTTTGTACAAATGTTCCATTTTTTATACAGTAGGTATTTTAAAATTATTATTCATCTGGAATATTACAAAATAATATTAAATTAATTTACAGAGTTAACGTATTTATTTACGAATTTACTTACGGCTTTATTTTATAAAAACGAAGTACGAATTTACGTACGAATTTATTTAGTGTCATGTTGTCATATTTATGCTAGCTTAGACATAATATATACTATGTAACTTTTATATTCCCTAATGTATCTTCGCAATATATTTATGCATTATGTATCATGTTATGCCCTGACTCATGGTAACCTCCTGACCTTCTCAGGCCAAAACCATGTAAAAATGTACACATAACTTTGTAACGAAAAAAAAAGATACTTACTTACTAACTTACTTACTAACTTACTTACTTACTTACTTACTTACTTACTTACTTACTTATTTTATTACATTAAGGAATATTATTAATATAGTATGACCTAATATAAATATTTGAGTCGTTATTTGACCATAACATTGGTGTATAAATGGATCAGTCTCAATTATTCTCTTGCAATGCAGAGCCGTGCTGAAACGCCTCACACCCCGCCAGTCGTCTGCGCCTGCTAGACAACGTGACAACGCAAAGGTACTCACGTTCCTCTCCCTCGCAACACCCCCACACCTCCCCCGCGAACAGTTGAAAGTGATTGAACTGACATCGACACACAGGTTCTATCCCCCTCTCATTCCAATTCTGTTCTTCGCATTTTCTTCAGTTGAAAGGTTACAATATGCTTTGTTTTCCGAGAACTAGAATATATTCTAGTGACGAAATCCAGACAAAGATTTTCATATTATTTATACTGTTGGCAGAAAAGGTACAGCATTATTTCTTTGTGCCTGGAGTATCTTTTGTCAGGTCTCCATATTTGGAACTTAGATGCGTAGATCGGAAAATGACAGGTTCAACAAATTAATCAAACGTTTATATCGTGGTATTTAAATATTATTCATTGACAATTACACAAAGGGTAATTTCTCTCATATTTCTGCTTTATTGTTAAAGTATTGATTAACTAACAGCCTGTTAAAATGTTTTTTCCCGGTATATTGTTCGTTGTTATCGTAACAATTAGTTCTAATCAGCAGCTAATTTCACAGAGCATTAAATAGGTAGCCCTTAAAATATTTGTGCTAAACAACATTGATTCGTTTCAAATAGAGCATCTGACACCATTTGTAATTTCATAAATAGTTTTATAAATGTCATATTTGTGAAGCTATGAAATACGAAATCGCAGTAATTCTTTTAAAATACTTTATAGAACAATGGCGTTGTCAATATATATATTTGTTTTACAAAGAGAGCAGAATGGTATTTCAAACGGAGAATGTGGCATTTCTTCCACACTTTAAGAAAACATCTTTTTAAAGAGGAATAAAAAACACAAGATTCTATCCTTTCAATTATTTCCTTTTTTACAAAGAAATTAGTATCCATGGACATAGAGGGTATTTAGCTGTGTGATTTTACGTTATTAGTCTTTAAATAATGTATAATAAATAATAAATAAATAATAAAATGTGGGATATCTCAGAATAATTTTAAACTTGTGCATATAGTTTCAGGACCTGTTCCTTTTTACCCAACTATTCACTAAAATATTTATATTCGGTTAATCATGATAAAATATATTTAAATACAAGTTAAAACTTTTAAAACAATACCTTGTAATTTTAATTAATAGATATTATCTAGAACAAGATATTTATTTAGAAGTCGAATAGAATACCTAAGTTTATTTGTCGAATACGGTGCAAACTATCTAGCCGCTAACCGCTAATAACTTCTAGTGGAAACATTTTTTTCAAAAGTAGTCCACACTTTGAAAGAGTAATTCATTCTCTACAGTTTCAACTTATTGTCTACTTCAACGACACGGTTAAAAACTGAAAAATTGCAGAATCCCTCGAGGGCTGTCCTCCAACTTAAAAACGATCTATTATCTAAAATAGTATACATGCTCAGTTTGGACATAACATTGAAAATGTATACATCAACTGAATGTTATATTGCACGGTTGATGTGTGAATTGTTACCACGGTAATGACAGTGAAGACGGTAATGGCACTGTAGCCGATCAGGACTCAGTGATAGATATATTTGTCGGGAAATAAACGATGGAATGAACCATTAGTTGATTTTGAGCTAACACACCTTGTCTCAATGCTTACAACATGGTTTTTAGGAAATCTTCTGAAATATTTATACCGAATTGTAAACATCGCACGTAGAATACAGCTATTTTAAATAATTTATCAGACTATCAAGGTAAATAGAAAAACAAATTTGATAATAACACGGATAATTCTATACTATGAAGGTGTGGTATTAGTGAATTACTGAGGTTACATGAGACGTATCTTTTAATAGATTTTAAGAGAGAGAAAACATATAAAGATGTAAGTGCGTTCGAAGCACGTTTCTAATTATTATCTTTTTCTGTTACAAGCGGTCGTTAAGACGTCATTTTAAATTAAAATAGAATAATTTCGCCGACACATGCATATCTTATTGTTTCTTACAAATTCTTCGCAAATCGATATCGTCTAATCACAGAATAGATCTCCACGTACTTCCTACATTCTGATTAACAGCTACGTAGGTATGTCATTGAAATCATGGTTGGACAAACAAAAGCTAGATGCACAATTGCATTAAATTCCATTATGCATGACGGACCGTTGTTGTTAGAAGGGGAGAATTTGCATCCATTTACAGTCAATCGAATTCCATTTCCATGACAAGAAATTCTCTGTGTTGTTATGAAGCACCTTTATTTAGAGAAAAAAAAACAGAAAATATTATCTTTACAATAAAAAAAACTATTGTGACCTAATTATAATTTTGACACATGGCAAAGTACTCCGTCTCCTAACCAATTAAAATGATACAATGAGCCTTCATTGCATAATGTATCCAACACCATTTACCCATGTTAGATAATTATATGTTTTGTTAAAAGATTAATTAAAAATATTTATCCTCGTCAGAAGGATTTAAAACAAATTGAAAGCCGCTCTACCCTCTTGTTTCCCTCATATTTTAGGGAAGCGCATTGCATCGATTGTTGGCTTAAGGTTTAGTTGCTTTTGATGTTGCTTTTTCATCATTGTTAATACCTCGTTTTTTAAGGAATTTACAAGCGATCCTATGATATATGAAACTCACGTGCATAATAATCTCTAAAAAATATATTTTTGTGTTTAAAAAAAACAATGAAATAAGTATGTACCTACTTAAATGTATTGTATGTATAAAATATGTATCTCAAGTATCAAGTAGGGTCTCCCATTAAAAAATGAGATTTTGCGATATGGCTTATACTACTGATTCAGAACTAACCTTAAGTTAATATCAATTCAACCACTCACTTGAGAATTATTTTTACTTGTGATTGTAAATCTTGTTTGGTCGAGAAGATTATATCAGTATAGTTTATAATTCTTGTAACCGGGTGATGATACGATTTCATTTGATTTTGATTATTTTTCAGCGATACATAAAAGAAATATACAATTATAAAATGCTTTTCTCTCTAATGGAGAAATCATTCAATCATTTGCGTCAACATTTTATATACAGAAGTTGTACTTATACTCATTTTATGTGTACAAGTTGGTTAAAAAATTAGAACTAAATATTATTTCTTGCTAGACCAATCTCTATGGTATGTGATCAGTGTTATTTCTTAATTATGTATCAATTAAAATATTATTATACTCTGATGCACCAAGGTTGGAATTCGACGCCGAGCCATTGATTTTAGATATGAAGTCTTCCCTCGAATGTAAAATCAGTGTGGCTGGGCAATATGCGAGTCGAGAGTATACCAAGTAATTATATTGTTTGGTTTGGTCAAGCTTTGTCCGGGGGGAATGAGATTGTTTGACCGCCGGCATAAGAAGGGTTCAAGCAGCTTAAACTATTGTCCGTCGGCAATCAATGATTGTGTTGCTATATATTGGAGTATCGTTATACACCTTAACATAATTATGTATTAGTCATGATTTACAGCAAAGCCTATAATCAATTATATATTTGAACTAATTGATTTGCCTATATTGTTTTGGAATTTAAACTTTTCAGTTACCAATTAATCTTAATTTAGTAACTTTTGCTCTTAAAATAATAATATTTTTAATTTTGTTTAGTAATATTATCTATAGTAATTTTAACAATACAGATAAATCTTTCTTCCTATTTTTCCAACTTATTCTGACTGGATGATAATCTTTCTAAATTGTTAGAACGCTTGAATTATCTTTTAATCGCAATTGCCGCTCTCTGCTTTTGAACTCGAATTTTGAATTCATATGTTCATTCCATCTCCTACAAGTTCACTTGACAATTTGTCAAAGGTCCACGGAGACTCTCAACAAGGAGTGATATTTGACTGTGATCGTCTGAATTGCGTTGTTGACCCTGATAAGGGCCTCTCTGTAGTTCCGTGTGTCAACATCTTCAGCGAGGTTGACTGTATAGAGAGATGAGCAAAGCACTGAGCATTGATTGGTAAGACTTGTGTTGTTTCTCTTGCATCTGCATATCGCTGACGTTGTTCTCATGGAGAATGATTGCTCTTGGGTAATGGCAACTCGGATCATGGGTCAGGGATGTTATTTTACGCCAGTTTACCATCGAGACCATGATCTTCATCACGTGGTCGCAATGAACCTCTGTCATTTCGAAAACATCCCAGATTTAATGCACTCGAACATTTTACAACATTTTAGATTCTCTACGACCAATGGATTGGTTGGTTAAACTTGAAAGTGAACAAAGCGTGTCCGAGCTAACCAACACGAATCAACGTGACACTCATTCATTGACTTCATAAGCTACCGAATGTCTCAATACTTTTTTTCTGGGACTTAACGTCGCACTGTTCTGCAGCGAGGCTAATGGCGACGGATGAATGATTATGATGATGTTTGGAAGATGATAGCGAAGAGTAGGTAAGGATGGAAGGTGAGAAGGAGGCGGTCGTGGCATATTAGTAGGGTACCTTCCCAGCATTTGCCTGTCGACTGAGGGAATACCACGAAAAAACCCAGTCAGGAAGGGCGGCTGCGGGAATCGAATCCGGGCCTCCGGAATACAAGTTCAGAGAGTTACCACTCAGCCATACCTGTTCCGTTGTCTCAATACTAATTTTTAAAAAGCTTTAGGATTCTGAGCGTATAAGTAGTCTCCTTTTTCGCGCACACTACAAACGACAAAAGGTTATTTTGGATCAGTTTGATGTAGATCGTAGCCCATCGCCCATCGTCTTTCATGTGGAAGGATTTTGTTCTTCACTGATGTTCTACCCTACTAGGAAAACGCTCAGTGTAACGCGTTGTTGAGCGAGCACGGGTACGTGCAAATTCTCGAACCGGAAATGCGTACACAACGCACAGAAAACATATACATCCATATTGAATTGATTATGATATCAACTTAAAAGTGTATGCTTTTCATCGAAACTTTAAAATAGCATCTAAGCACCTGGTTCATAAAGCAAATCAGAATCAATTTTCAATTGGCACTGGAAAACATTCATTTCGATACTTCATTACTGACAGATATTAAAAATGTAAATAACTTCATACGTTCTTAACTGATTGGGATGAAATTTTGTAAAATGAGAGACAATATGTCTTAATGATCATGCAAAATATGAGTTTGATCAGAATTATCGAAGACCGTTTTCATTTTTCAGCCTATAAGGAGATATTTATTTAAATTTTAACCAATGAATCTGAGTAACGCGTTGATGAGCGAGCACGGATACGCGCAACACCTCGAACCGAAATTCTGTCTATCAAAAATGTCATTAAAATCCAATAATTCTAAAATTTCGCCACAGATTTGTATAGAAATCTCATTTTACATTCCTAAAATATTGGTCCAAATAACCATGCAAAGCTTTAAGTTGATCGATTGAACCTTTATGATTGAACTGTTCCGTGTTAATTTTCAAAAATCACAGGATCTCCTTCAAAAAATATACCTGAGACCACTCATATGATATAAGTGTGTCTACACAATATCAGATCGACTGTTGAACGGTCATTATCAGTTTCATTTGCGTTTGAAAGTTTCTGCTCTAACTACCTTGCCTTGAACTGAAGAGTCGAAGTCGCCGTGAATTTGACAGCCAACACGCAAATAGTCCGTAAAATGTCAATAACGTTTGGATTTAAACACAGATTAGTATGAAAATTGTCAAAAATGCAGATAATGTTGGTCCCAACCATCATGCGAAGTTATAAGTTGATCGTTCAATCGGTTATAGTTTAAATTTCTAAAAACACAGGAAAGATGGTTTTAAATTTTAACCAATGGGAGGATTTGGCTGAAACTTTGTTTGATTGGGTACAATGTTGGGGGTAATGACTTGTCAAAATTTCAATTTGATCAAAACAACCAATCGAAAGTTAATTTTTTTTAAATTTGAACCAATCAATGGATTTCAAAAAAATTAGGGTCTGCAACAATCAGAAATGTTACGTACATGTGTGCAAAATTTCAGCTCGATCGAAAAAAAAAAAAAAAAAAAAAAAAAAACAGAGGTCCGTGCCAAAAGAGCCAAAAGGAGACGCTCGCTTCGCTCGCTCAATGATGTTGGTCTTGTTCTATACATTCTTATTTCATTTAGAATTGTATAGAAATCTATTGAGGTGGTCGCCCCACGCCAGCAGGTCGTACGATACAACACTCTATTATCAAATATTCTAAAAGCCTATTACCATATCGCTAAACTGGAAAATTGTAAAATACAAAGGCTGGGGCTCTTTTATACAAAGTGTATACAAAGCAAACACTTTTACGCTAATCATCTATTTTGCATTTTTGGTCTCCCGGATCTTAAAATTGGAAAACCTCACATTGATCTAACAGTGCTTTATTTAATAGCTTTTAAGTGTAAATTTTGTAAATAATTTTATATTATGTATTTACATAATATTTATTATTATAATAATTTTTGAATTATATACCGGGTGGCGCATAAAAAACGCACAATGGCCGAGTCATCGCTGTGACGAAACTACTACATACATCGGGCTTAAAACTCGACACAATATAAACAACATACTGAGGTTTAATATGTGAAACTTTCAAAAACATTACTTTTGTGCGAAAAAAGTTACAGCAGTTCGAATACAGCAGTACAGCGGTTGTCGAAAAATCGGTTACACGGAGCTCAAATAGGGCGCGTGTAGAAAACGTGCATTGGTTGGGTCGCTGTTTTTTCAAAACTACGCATGATAACAAGCTGAAAATTTCATTCATGATTGAAATTATCGTGTGTAATAAAACTTAGAAATTATGTTCTGCTTTTAGGCTCAACTTGAAGACACCATAACTTTCGTTCCATTGATCCCAATGTATTGAAAGTTTTACATAATTTATAGCAATATATTTTGCTTAAAATTTAAAATGTTCAGATTGATATCGGAAGCAGTTTTGAAAAAACAGAATTGACGTTTTTTATACGCGGGCTATTTGAGAGCTCCGTATAATCGATTTTTCGGCAACCAAATTCAAGCAGCTGTAACTTTTCTCGAACAAAAGTAATGTTTTTGAAACTTTCACACAATAAACCTTGGTATTTTGTTTATATTATGTGAAATGTTCAACACGATGTATGCAGTAGTTTCGTCACAGCGATGTCTCGCCCATTTTTTTTTTAGCCACCCCGGTATAATATACCCAGAAAAAACACTACGTGTAAAAAAGGCAGCCAAGTCTCTTACTTTAAAAAAATTCAACAACGAAAAGGAGTGATATCAAAAAAGGAGCCAAGGCGATTACATTTCCAAATATTTAATCGTATCTTTGAAATAAAAGTATAAACACCGAGAAATACTTTACAAAAGGACTTGGCGCATCGTTTTTGGCGGCTGTTTTTAAACGGAGTGTTTTATGGGGATACAAGTTACAACACCATCGTCATACACAAGCACTGGATTCTTCGACAAAAGAGATATGAAAATGCATATTGCCTTTAAACTTGATTATTTCTTCTTTCATGACGCAATTTAACTAAGAAAACTGTTACCGTTTCCTCAAGTATCATAGTATAACTTCTGACTTCATATATCTGTTCTGCTTAAATGAACTCGTCATGTTTATCTCAATATAAAATAATATATTTTAAAAATATTGTGTAATATATTATTGTCAGTACAAATTTCCAAGTGTGTACTACGCGAATTACCGAAATTGAATGTACACAAAGATGAAGCATAACATAAAAACGATGCTCGAAGCTATTACACATAGTGAACGTTACCTAAATTTCAAATGCGTAAAGTCAACGTTTAACTTTTATTCCTTCCATAATCTCTTCGCATGTCGCTTTCTCGTTGGCTGTCAATACAAGCCGGCGCTACGCAGCGTCGGGCGGCGGTTTACTATCATATTCAATAACATACAGAGGAGGTTTTACGATTGTTTGCTTTTTCTACATAAGGCATGTGGCAGTGACATTTTATCTAGAAATTTAAATGTCAAGAAAGAAGAAATGCATGTCATCCTTTGAATTGTTTTCTAGCTAAGTCTGTTTAATGACAGGATTTCTCCTCTTGCTTACTGATTGTTATGAATGCATTAGTATATTTTTTCCGTCTAGTTCGTTCGTTTGAATGATAGGTTTTTGAGCATTATGAATGAATCAGGATTTCCTGATATGCGCTTGATTTACAAATCTCTTATAAATATTTTTTTTTCAGAATTCAGGGATATAATACATTTTATCTCGACAGTGTTGCTAGATTTCTGACAGAAGATATTGCTATGCATAGGTTTAGCCAAGATTAAAATTCCCCCTCCCCCCTCAATCATACTCCTATCTGATTTTGAGTTTCTTCGTCAATCGATATGTCAACTCATCATTAAATCGACATTTCAGGGTCACTCAAATAGATATGGATGTGTGTTTTTCGGTAAAGCGTTATTTGAATCATTAACAAGTCCGCCCGCGTGGTTTTTATTTCGAATCGGATCATGAAGTTCATCAAGGATTTATAAAATCCGCACGGTGAAAATGACGTCATCACGCCAATCACGCGCAACTACGTCACACTCACGTGTTTAATAAGCTGTGATCTGACAGTATCTGGATTGTTTTATAATTACTTAACTTGCAATATTATTCCATCTGATTACTCACAAACTTTAAAAAAATATATGTTTTATGAACTTTTTTGTTTTCCACGTGCATTGTATTTTACCACAAAAACATAAACTTGTAACTAGAATTCAAAGCACCTCCACGCCTCCACGCCTAAAAGGATAGATATCTAGAAGGAGGGTCAAGCTAAATTTTGTTGGACCAATCTGTGAATCATTTCGCAATCGCCAAAACTAACGTTGGGCCTAAATTTGGCATTAAAGAAACCTCAAAATTGTACATGTAAACTCAAATATAATTAAACAGGGTTTAATATAAAAGGTTTAAATTACTTTAAAATAAAATACAAATGATTAAAGAGCATTGCTTTAGAAGAGAGTATCACAACAGTGGCGGTGCCAAAAATATATTTGCTAAGGCGGCACCAAGTGAAGCCCCAAGGCATTAGGAAAAAGCTCATCCTTCCCATTATTATTTCCAGCATTGGAACGATAGACAAGAATCTGATAGAAAATCTAGGTAATGTCGTAACTTCATACAGTTCGACTTGGTTTTTAATGTTTGTAGAAAAATAGTTTCAATAAACTGTAATATGCTTGGCTGTGTATCCCGTATTTACTGTAAACCGAGGATAACTCGCGAAAAAAAATCAATAAAGATATAATAATAATAACGGTACCAAGAAAATAGCAAAACAAAATGTATCACGAAATAAACAGTATAATGGGAATTTAAATTGCTGCAAACTATATAGCACATTATTTTACTAAAAAGGAAACTGACTATAAGTGGCTCTATCATAATTTCTCACTTTTCGTAGTGTAAACAAACCATATCAATTTTGTGCCCACTGCCACTTTTAGAGCAGTGAAACTACTCTTGCACTTCATAAGCCAATAAAGATGTCCAATTGTTTGGCTCTTACTGAGATGACGATACAAAGAGAGCTTGGACTTTGAAAGACTTCAAGGTCTTCACAGTCCCTTGTGTGTTTGAGTCTCTGGGATCTCCAGATGAGCAGAACACTTCTGAAACTAAAAGCAATGTTCACGTGTTCGTTCATGGCATTAATATGTGATTTGTAAGCTACCATAAAGGTAATTTATTATTTTTAAATCATTCGAGGAAATTAATGTCTAAGGAATAAATTACAGCTATTTTAATTTTCCTACATACTCGCTTAAACGCCTTTAAGTGTATAGCACTCAAAGCACTATTATGGAATATTATGGAATTATTATGGAAAAATTATAATTTATTATTCCAGATATGTATTAACGTAACAATTGCATACAGAAATTCGACTTTTATTGTTGTGATATACGCCATTCAGTATTTCAAAATGACATCGGTAAACTAAGTTTACTAATTAAAATAATAATTGTTTTGCGTAAAGTTGGAAATGTTTTATTGTTTCTTTGATTGGTTTGAGCAGTCTGAGTAGTTGAGTGTTCCCCACATAGAAATAAAAAACTTTTTGGCTATAAAAATTATTATGTACTTTAGAAAACTAGATAATAACGCTCGTTTTAATTATCTTTTCAGTGTTCCAAGCATTTAGTTTGTCATGTCTGAAACTTGGACAATGGAGATTCAAAGATATTTCATTAGTGGTCACTTCATGACATATGACCCCGATTTTACTCTAATTATCTCAACTTTTAGAGCTAAGCCACTTCCCTACATCATACTTCTCTGAACATACCTTTATTTAATTATCTAAACAATATAGTACCAAATTTAAATTTGATCACAGAATTCGTTTTCCTCGTGAAACAGTAAGTAATTATTTTAGAATTGAAATACGAAGTGACTGTTGGCGTTCATATTTTCTAACATGTTCTATAATACAATACCTACTTGTTTGTTTGCTTGCCAGTTATTTTGATAGGGTTAAGGCTCCAAGCCATCAGTTGGATGTAGCAGTATTTGCTTCCTTCTGAGCTTCATCTTGGTAGAGATGTCATGAGAGTGAGAGAAGTTGAACACACAGTTAGCTCGTACGCCGCGCCGTTAGCTGAGGGCATACGGGTCTTGCGTTGAGCGCAAAGGCAGAAACTTTGCCATTACAAACTTCCGCATTTATTAGTTAATACAAATACGGAATGTATAATATTATAGAAGCTTTAAATTATTATTTTCCAATAATGAAAGTATCTCGTTTTTAATATTGGAAAATTAACAACGTTCCAAACAATTAATGTTCTAGCAAAAACTTGTATTTCATACAATAAATTTAGTGAATTTATGTATAATATATATGTACGAAATTTTGTGTTAGGATTTCTATTTTACACATTCCATGTTACAACTGGAGGAAACCTCGCTCGAAAATCTGGTTGAAATTGTAAAGCTCGTAAGCAACTCAATTTCGTGTTGAGACCGAAACTTGAGTCGCTTGGGTATTTTCAATAATGAAGCTTTGGATGGGTGACAAACAGTGGAAAACAGTTTTGATTAAATCGACTTGTGTCGGCTTTCTATATAGGAAAGCATCTCCGGTTGTACGTACACCCAGTAGGGGTTGTTGTAATTTCATCGCAAGCACTTTGAGCATCGGTATTGTCTCGCATGGAGTCACCGACTAGTCACATACCAGCACTAGGATCGCCACACTTTCGTCAACAACAGTTCGACATCTTCAAGGAGAATAACATTGACATGTTATAGTCGATTGAATACAAAGTCTAATGCTAATCACTCATAAGAGTTGTCGATCGATAGGTTACACGATCGCGGTACAGATCACATCCTCCCCTCCGTCTCAGAGACTCCGCGACGAAAGCTCAACGTCTTATTATCGATTGAATCTAATTACACGTGTGAATGTCTTCTCGAGTTCAATGTAATTGACAATGTTGTTTGAATGCTAAATTTGTTAACAATGTAAACTTTAATGATGGAGTCATTGTCATGTTATTTATTTGTGGCGACGTATTGATACACGACCAGGAAATCAAATTTGCAACACAGATTGTCAAATCGTTAAGGTATTTGGATTAGACATTTTAGACTAATACGTCTATGTTACGAGTTAGTTTGACAGTGTCCCGTTATAGACGCAACGCTCAGGACTATATAGTGTAAGGAATTAGGTAGCAGTGTCAAATAAATTAAATTGACTTGAATTGACTAGTTTGACTAGAACGATAGCTGGAATCTTTGATCAACTTGATATTTTGTGGTGGGCTAACCTCATTAATATCCAAAGACTTCTATTTTCTTTTATCACCGAGTTATTTGAATAACTTATAAAGTTTGTCGCGAATTAAAAACTTATTCGTCGGCAAAAACGATTCGAGGCAGAACGATCAGAAACTACTTCCAATGGGAGATTAATCTTCTACGTTTTAAAATTTTATTTAAGTGGGCCTCTCATGTTGTGCTATTTTCTTTTAAATGAGATACTTTGCATTCTAGAGAAGACTAGCCAATAAATTACAGCCTCCATGATTATAATCAAATTGGTTTGCTCCTGGAAGAATAAATTGAAATTGATTTTGTAAACTAGATGTAAATCATGCACGCGCATCGTCGTACAGAATTCCAAAAATTTAGTAGAAAAATACTGGAATAAGATCAAAAATATTTTAAGATAACTATATTATCTTTTTATTATTGTTTATAATACTTACTACGTACATTTTAATGCTAGGATCAACAATATATTAATATTAAAAATAAATTTAAAAAGTACCACTTCTGCCACCATTTGTAAAAATGTGATTTTTTAAATTTTGTCTGCAATTACTGAATAATTTATAATTTTACTGGCAAAAAAGCTATCTCCAAAAATATTTTCAAACTCCAGCCATAATAAAGCATTTATATAAAAAAATATTATCTGCATGCCATTAGTAATTATGAATATAATTTAACTTCTTTATCAAATCTCTTCTTCTATTGTATCACTACTCTGTGGCATAATGGGTACGTAATAATGAGTAACATTTTCTCGGGCCGTTTTTCATCATAATAATCCTTGCTATCATCTCTGTCAGTTCGTTGATACGTTTTCATCAGGTTTCTTGGTGTAAATGTTGCAATCAAGTCGCGTCTTTTAGCGTGAGTCTGCTGAGGCGTTTCTCCTATTTG
>OW203763.1:6782317-6816308 GCA_934045905.1 Leuctra nigra | reverse complement strand
CACGCTTCCTCTACAAATTCTTCAAGTTAACTTCTGGAATTTGTCAAATATAATTTGAAAAGCTTTTAAGAGGATTGGATATGAACAAAACAAACAACAAGTTACCTAGTACCGTCTCGGCTGCTTGAAGCTTTGTAAGGTGTCATCACAGCTCAGGTCTGAATCTATCAACTTCCTCATTAATGTGGCTGACAGAACAGCTGAAGAAACTCATTAATGGCATGAGTATTCTCACTTTTCTTTTCTTGTTCGATTTACTTTTACTTTACATCAGAACAAAGTTCTTTTAGACAGTTACACCAGATATCATATAGCTCGTTTCTCTAGATTTACACCTTTATGAAGAAAATCACGTCCCAAAGCCATTTCAATGTGCATAGTCAGTGTCTTCCTGCCAATATAAACAGAGACAAACGCAATACGAAATTATAAAGATTGAAATTTACTTTGCGAGTCGCTAACATTGAAGAGGGAACACATTTTCTCAATATTTCTGTCAAATTTATTTATCGCAGTCAAACAATGTATTGTCTGTTTCTTGTACTATAGATAAAGTAGGCAATGTTCAGTTTTCATTAATTCCAAATATTTTCATATTTTTTTCTCTGCAAAACTTATCAAATTTTGAATTATTTAGAATAGTGCGCTAGCATCGTAACGATTCGCCGTCGTCACCTTATTTATAATGTCAAAATGATGCACATTAATGTTATAAAATGTCATTAAAGTCATAATGTGAGCCATGTACATGAAATATTCATGTAGCAGGTACAGAACTAACGACTGTAGCCGTGTTTTCTAAATCAACGATCCCTTTTGTGCTTAGATGGATCATAATCCAGTGTTTATTAGGATACATTGTTTTTTGGCATTCGTTAGAGAGAGATGTTGGCAGTTATTCAGTAAAACACGGCAGTTGGCTAGCGGACACATTGTTACGTCAGAGTTAAACCTTCTCAGTCGATGACGTAGAATCTGACGTCACTTCAGAACCCCATTGATCCTACTGAATCTGGAGTTACAGAGCGTCAGAGTAAAAGTGCTACAGGAATACATTATAATAAATAGAATATTAGAAATAAAGAACAGGAATACCCTTACACATTTTCGGGCTATACAGTGAAGATGTATACGAATCATGCTCCAGACATGCTCCAGAGAAGTAATGTAGAAATAATGAAGTTCTGGCGAAGGAAGAAGGACTGTGCCAGAGGACCTTTCCGG
This sequence comes from Leuctra nigra, assembly GCA_934045905.1. Lineage (NCBI taxonomy): Eukaryota > Metazoa > Arthropoda > Insecta > Plecoptera > Leuctridae > Leuctra > Leuctra nigra. Next base: position 6,815,084 of record OW203763.1, on the reverse strand, counting down.
TGTTACAGGTCATTGAAATGACCCAACTTTAGACATACACACCCTATTCTGAATCCTGGTCTCAACTGCTGTGATATTTTGAGATATTACAGGTTAATAAAGTGAATACTAAAGTGACACAAGGTATTTTGTAATTCTTTCAAATTTCACTTGAAAAGAAGCCATGTCAAATATGGGATCGAATTATCTTCATTATTCGACTGCGATTGGAACTTTTCTGCTCTATTGGAACGACGTGTCCGTCATATGATCGTATTGATTAATTGATCTAGATGTCGCCGATCATCATTACTGTCTCCTTTTACACTCACGCAAAATCCAGTTTATAATGTTAAACATATTTCAGATTTTAAGGCTTTTAGTATTTTTTAGTATTTTAAGGCACTAGTATAGGTATTAATTATGTTACCAGTCTACAAAGGAAATATATATCACACTTAGAAATCATTTTAAAACATTTCTACAAATTCTTCTTCGCAATTATTAAAACATCAAATCTGGTCAAAAGGTTTTATGAAAAATGTAGAAGGAACTAATACTTATAACTAATTTCATTATCCAACAAGAGATGGAATATGTTTGAGACTTTCTTGTGAAATAAATCCATTACCTATATTGCGTCTCTTTTCTGCCTTTAAAAGCCATTTCATATCAAAATTCAATTTGTGGGATTTAGGTGAGGTAATATACTTAACATTTTATTTCTGCAGTTTATGTAGAAATTTTCCGGTTGAAGTCGTCCATTTTATTTGTGTGTTTTGAGTGAAATGTGGGGAGAGGAGATTCGAAGCCCAGATAGCGTTTTTTTTTTTTTTTTTTTTGCAAACCCACTTTTCATCGCAGCTGTCTGGAGTCGTTTGTCAGTTTATTAGCCTGAGTCTCGCCTGAGTCTATGGAGTTGGATTGGAGTTGGACCGGCTACAAGTGTGGTGTCGGCGCGCCAATGGTGTGCACGAGTCGATCCGATCCCAACCAACTTCACGACTATTCCTTCGGGAAGAAAGTGGGAGGAAGAGAAAGACGGGGAAAAAGACGAATCACTTTGAAACTAAGAAAAAAAGATAGGGAAAATGTACAGATAGAAAATTTAGTATAAAAGACGCCGCATAGTTCCCTGGTCTTCCAACGTTCGCTAAACTGATAAAATAAAATTGAATAACGTTTGTCATTTTTCATGATTGGGTCTCCCTTTTTATATCCAGGTAGATTTCTCGTACTCCGGTAGAGGATAATAACCTACCTAGCTCCTTTGTCTCTTTTCGTCAAATAATATGTAACTGAAAATTCAAATCTATGCCTTCAACAGGAATATCTCCAAGATTTTGAAAGTGAATCCTTATAAACATAATTTATGTTATATGCTCAAAAACTCCAACTACGTAATTTAAGCGACTAAGAAACTAAATAAGTAGTTCAAAACTTATAACTGAGAAAAGAAAAAATACACTGAGTCGATGAAATAAACGTATATGAATAAAATGTACTAATTTCATACTAACATAATTTTGGTGAACTCTTGGTAGGTATCCATTAACATTATACCCTTGTGTTGTTTGTTATCAAATAATTACAATGAGTAATGATAGAGTGTATTCCGGAAACTAAATACTAATGCTCAGCGTGGAATATGCAAGGATTCTAGAATTGATTGTAGATAATAATTTAACCAGCGCTTTGCTAACATGATTCATGACTAAACATAGCAATATGAGGGAGTGAAATATTATTCGAAACAATTCGGGCATATGAATGTCAGAAATCTCTTCATTTAAGTAAAGATACAGTTAATTTGTTTTTGTTGTCTGAATCTCTTAAAAGGGAATATGAATTTTAATTTATTCGCTACAATTTCATTGGCACCGTCAGGGGAAGAGGGAGGGAACGAGCTACAAGACGTCGAAACTTGCCTCTCTGCATGAATTCCACAAAACTCGATGGAAAGATAGAATATTAATACTTAATATTAAGATCCTTAAATATTGCAATATGTTCCTTTTCTCTGCCATACTTTTACTTTGGCTTGGATCTGGTTCCTTAAATCGAAAAGCAATCAAGTTGGTAAATAGACAATGTGCTAACGCGTTTTTGTTTTAATTAAGCATGCCAAATAACTCACCGAACCAGCTAAATTTATTGTACTTAGATGTTCAGACTTCAAAGATAAGACTACTAATCATATTTCCTCCCCTCTCCACTCTATGGAATGTGATAAGACTGATACTGGGCTAATACCCATTCCTTGCCGATGATTGGTGTTGGTTCAAATCAATTGAGTAGGTATCCAATCAACAGTCGCTGTGGAATCTCAAATCCGAGTCCTTGTTGTTCCAGCCATAACTCGAGATCGTGACCAAGTAGAACTTTATAACAAAAAGGTTTATTGACTGGAAAATATAGGTCAAGTGATCTTCACTAGCATTGCACTCTATACGACTTGGTTTATCAACAGTTGACGAGGATTGAAACTAGATGTCAGATCCTCATATTTATTTCTGACTCGAGTGATTATTTTTTTTAGTACCTACATTGGCATAAGCCTTGAATAAAATTAACTCGATTGGTTCTGCTGTTACTAACTGAAGAATAATTCGTTTATCAATTGTCAGGATGGTTCAATCAAGAAGATTCTGCTAAATTTCCAGTAGACGATGCAAGATGTTGGAAGTGTTGATGGACTCGGATGATGCGAGGCTAGGAGGCTGACAGTATCATGCTCTCTACGTTGTCATGAGGTGTTGTTGTGCTCATGGTGTTTCCCTCTAACACCTGGAAGAGAACGTTCTAAAGATAGCTTCTTACAACCCACAGTTTCATACGAACGTTTATTTTGATTTCCGCTTAATTATCGTGAAAGACGATAAGTTTCAAACCTTAGTATAAAAGTTGAAAAAGAATATTTACAATGTTAATCTCTGAACTCCGCCGTTTCATATCAGTAAAAACAGTTTCCTCACATCGTTTGATTTTCAATTCCATTCTTGTTTACAAAACTTTCGGCGTCTTCCTCGTTTTGCTTCTCATCTTGTGGATTTTCGAACAAATAATTCCTAACTTTGTACGCGCAAAACTGAAACTGCGCCGTTAGACTTTTACTGCTGTTACTGAGATATCAATTAACATTGAACAAAGTATTGATATTTAAATGCTGTCACCGCCAGTCTCTATTCCTCGTTTAAGAGTGACTGGCAGTCTCAATAGCTTTGTCCACCTATAATTATTACACGTGAAATATCCGTTAAAAGAGCACACAATGCTACTTTTATGGATCTCACATTTTATGGCACGTTTCTTGATTTTTACTTTATTAGGTTTATCTTTTGTTGTTAATAGAGAGAATAAACACGGATATTATTACCACATGAATTATTGAGCGAGCAACTCCTTTTGACTCTTTTGGCACGGACTTCTGTTTTTATTCCCCCCCCCCCCCCCCCCCTGTTATTGAGGCTATACAGGTCACAGCTTTTTTTTCGATCGAGCTGAAATTTTGCACACATGTACGGACAGTATCTGGGAATTGCAGACCATAATTGTTTTGAAATCCATTCATAGGTTAAAATTTAAATAAATATCTCCTGATAGGTTGAAAAATGAAAATGGTCTTCCATAATTCTGATAAAACTCATATTTTGCATGGACATTAAGCCCAACATTGTTTCTTATTTTACAAATTTTCATCCCAATCAGTTAATAACGCATTAACTTATTGACGTTTTTAATAGCTGTCAGAAATAAAGTATCGAAATGATGTTTTCCACTGCCTCATGAATGGGCTTGGTAGTGAGCGTGGCCTTGACGAGTTTTTTAATCAATTTTTATCAATATCTTTTTCCAGTGTAATTGTTAACAAAATAGGGCTATGGGCGTGAATTCAGAACAGTTCAATGAAAATAATTTCATAGTTTGGAATAAGTTATTAGTTTTATTGTGTCCAATTGTCCAATTGTGTTTATTGTGTACACTTTTCGGGTTCTAAACACCTGTTGGACACAATAAAACTAATAACTTATTCCAAACTATGAAATTATTTTCATTGAACTGTTCTGAATTCACGCCCATAGCCCTATTTTGTTAACAATTACACTGGAAAAAGATATTGATAAAAATTGATTAAAAAACTCGTAATTTTCGGGTTCTAAACACCTGTTGGACAAAATAAAACTAATAACTTATTCCAAACTATGAAATTATTTTCATTGAACTGTTCTGAATTCACGCCCATAGCCCTATTTTGTTAACAATTACACTGGAAAAAGATATTGATAAAAATTGATTAAAAAACTCGTAATTTTCGGGTTCTTAACACCTGATGGACAAAATAAAACTAATAACATATTCCAAACTATGAAATTATTTTCATTGAACTGTTCTGAATTCACGCCCATAGCCCTATTTTGTTAACAATTACACTGGAAAAAGATATTGATAAAAATTGATTAAAAAACTCGTCAAGGCCACGCTCACTACCAAGCCCTCTTAAGGTACCAGAGTCTATAGATGCTATTTTCAAGTTGCAATGGAAAGCATATACTTTTATGATGATTGAGTGGATCAAATTTCAATTTAATATGAATGTATATGTATCTGTGCGTTTGGTACTGAGAACTTGCACGTACCCGTGCTCGCTCATCAACGCGTTACACTGCGCGTTTTCCTAGTTTTATATCCTATGTCCCCATGCAAATAAGTTATATTTTCCTAGAATTTTGGATCTGTGTAATAAAATGAAAGAAATCTCAATTTCATTACGGAAAAACTTCTGGAAAAATTCGTTTACAACAAGAATCCAAACGTTGGGACAAATATTCTTTCACCTTCAGTCCCTTGGTTCAATATTCATTTCTCAGAATGCATATGCCATGCAGTTATTGATAACATAACCATCGATATATTATAGTAGTAATAAAATAAGACGTGTTTGACCATCATTCGAGTTATATTCAACTTTATGACCCGACATAGTCACAGTTTAATAGAAGGGTATTGACGTGTTTTCGGAAACTAATCTTGACAAGAGATGGGACCGGCTAACTGAATGATGCTGGACGGCCTTCTTTAAACTACTTGAATTTTAACCACAGTTCAATCGTTACTTCGAAACCGCGTCCAAGCGGCAGAAGGGTCTGTTAAAAGATAGATGAATGGTGAGTATAAATGGGGAAAGGGGATACAATATAATTGGAAGAAAACAATGGTTTCGGTTCCCCTCAGTACTTTAGATGTAATAGTTCCCTCAGTCCTCAAACACTCAATCTCCATCCTACACAACCACCTCTACAATAATTAGTAAATATACACCTTTAGTAATAGTTAGGTTAGGATAGACGTTTAGTTTAGATATTATGTATCTCTGTATGAAACATGTCAAAAAGTAAATGTAAGCATAAAAAGTAACAATGTAACCATAGCATATCTTCTTAGTCCTATTATTATACAATTGTAAATTTTATTGATTAGTACGCTAGACCTGAATGGTCAACCATGTATGTTGGAAAGCCGTCAATAAATATGATTTTCTCTCAAAGGTACTACACTACATCCACTAGGTACATTTTAAATGATCTTATAAGAAGCAAACGGAAGTGAACGGGAATCGCACGGTTCGTCAGAGCGTTTTTTGAAATGTTGTCTTCCCACTAAATAATTTAAAAAAATCAGATAGTAACGACCCATAACAGCCCAATAGACTAAATAATGCCGCACACTGGAGTTCATTATGACCTCTGGTACGACCTCAATGTGTTAAATACGATATTTGAGGTAAAATCGTATTTAACACTTTGAGGTCACACCAGAGGTCATAAAGTACTCTAGTGTGTGGCATTATTTAGTCTGTTGGGCTGTTATGGGTCGTTACTATCTGATTTTTTAAAATTATTTAGTGGGAAGACAAAATTTCAAAAAACCGCTCTGACGAACCGTGCGATTCACGTTCGCTTCCGTTTGCCTCTAGTTCATATTTCTATATTAATATACTCTTAGTTTTTATTTATACCTGTACATTCAGACAATACCTGTTTGCATAGCTCTATTGCACAACACAACACGACACAAAAAAGTTGACATACATGCTTTTGCACAGTAGTTCCTTCAACACATTGCATTGTCTTTCTTCTTATTTTTGCAATAAGAACAGTTAAACTATAGAACAAAGGAATGTTAGCTCACTCAAAACTTGCATTAGATAGTGGACAAGTAATTTTGAATATTAAATAGCTACATTTTTATTAATATTTCCTCGTTTTCAAATCAAATCAAGCATAACTGTGCTTCTTTAATCTAGATTTTAATGTAACATTAAAACATATACCGGGTGGCGACAAAAAAAAACACAATGGGCTAGACATCGCTGTGATGAAATTACTGCACACATCGGGCTGCAACATACGGTGTGATGTGTGCAAGTTTCAAAAACATTACTGTTGAAGGAAAAAAGTAACATTTGTTTAAATTTGGTTGTCAAAAAATTGATTATACGGAGCTCAAATAGCGCGCGTCCAGAAAACTTCCAATGGCCGGGACGCTGTTTCTTCAATACTACGTATGATATTAAGCTGAAAATTTCAAATATTATTAAAAATGTATTAAGATCGACTGTGTAAAAATTTCAATTAATTTGAATGAATGGAACGAAAGTTAAGGAATCTTGTAGTTGAGCGTAAAATCAGAATATGTAGATCATTCTAAACTTTATTACACACGTTATAACAGTGATTTCTTCCCCTTCTATTCTGTTTTGAAGCTCAACTTCAAGATTCCATAACTTTCGTTCCATGTATTGATTTTGATTGAAATTTTTACACAATCGATCTTAATCTATTTTGAATCAAATTTGAAATTGCCAGCTTGATGCCGTCCGTAGGTTAGAAGAAACATCGTCTCGGCCAATGCGTGCAAATAGCGCACGTTCAGTAAACGTGCGCTATTTGAGCTATAATCGAATTTTTGACGACCAAATTTGAACAGGTTTAACTCTTTTCCTACAATAGAATTGTTTTTAAAACTTCCACTCATCCCACCGTAGTATGTTTTTTATCTTATTTTAAACTTTCAGCCCGATGTGTGCAGTTTTTTTTGCGCCACCCAGTATGTATAAATATACATAGAAACTGTACTTGCAATTGTAATTTGTATATACATTTACAAATTATGTTTTACATTTAAAGCAAATATAGCAATAGGAAAACATGATTATATTAAATTTAATCAAATTGAACATTATTTGTAATTACATTCAATGAATGTTTAATAGATGTACTTAGTGGATTTACTATTATAAATGTGAAAAACGTGAGACAGAAAGTAGTGAATGTAAATGACTTGTTGCCAGCGCTCTCTACGAGCACGCTGTGAACTACGACTCGACGCTTCTGCCGCATCACTGACTGTGTAGTTCCGAGTTATGCCGACGGGAGGCGCTAGGCGTGTGAAACCAAAGACGATTGGAAACTGCTTCTTAGCGAAATATTCTGTAGGTTCTTCATTTTTTTCCAACTTTAAAACAGTTCAGATTTACTTTACCTACTGAATCATAAAGTTATGACTGTAATCCATTATTGGCGGATGAGAAATACTACTGAAAAAATCTACCAAAACTAAGCAAATGAAATGAACAGCTTTAATTGTTCTTTATGTGCCTATACAAATGAAGATATAAACAAATTCGATTTTAATATAAAATATATAATTACAATTACAAATTTTGATGTATAAAGTTTAGATTGAAAGTTTCGCCACGCAACTTGATTTCTCCTACTTATAGTTCAACATATTATTAGACCTACCATTTCCTGGTAGCGTAATTAAAATATCATCAGCTCGATGGATACGTTTGATTGATGGCTGATGTAATTAACAGTTTGCAAACTTCAATCTCAAATAACACAAACTACCACATGCTTGTAGAAGCATTGACTGTAGTTGGCTGAATAATTTCATTACATTATAAACTCACTTTAAGTGTTTAAAATAAATTATTTTAAAGTTTTAAAATCAAACAAAATATTTATAAACTACATTTTATCTTTAGTGCAATATTATACATTTGATTATAATATTGAGTAAAATCATTCAAACATTGAATTAACTCTACGTTAAAAATTACTATGATAGAGCTGTGTTCAGACTTAATACAAAATTAATTTTAAGAAGTCACAATCCATAATAAATTTAATTAATACGTTTCCTCGTATCATATTCAGAACCACATACTGAGCTGCACATATTTGAAACTTTGATCCTACGTATAAAAATAATTGTACCAACAATCGCTTTCCATTTCAAATATTCCTTATTTCTATCAAAACGGAGCCAGGCTGGTTCGAAGGATGTGTATATATTCCCATCAGTCCCAGATTAGTCCAGTTTTAGTTATTATCAAAGCAGCCCAGTACACTTTGGATGGCCATTAGTGGTAGGTAGAACTTCCAAGCGATGAAGGGGCTACAGTCGTCTGATGGTTTCCTTTTATCAACAACCGCCGTAGTATCGAACCAACACCTTCACCTTTAAATTATACCTATATAACTGATCAACCAATATGAGACAAAGCGGCTCTCTGCCAAGACTAATATAAAAATTGTGTAATGGGATCCAGGGCTATTTGGTGGCACCCCCCCCCCCCCCAACCCCGCCCCAGGGAAAGACTTGCAGAGGATCTACATCAAATTACAGGCTACGAACAAAATACAACGGCTAAATATTTTCAAAGTTTCAAATTGACGGTTTGTCTCCAAACACGGCACGAAATTATATCATAATTAAAATTAGAAAATGCGAAATGTGTCCTACTTCAAAAATTTTTTTTGTGTGAAGGTTTTAAAGTTTATTTACAAGCTTTTGTGTTTAGTACCTATGTTGAAAAATCACCTTTTAATCACCGATCGTTTTTAAAAAATAGCTATATAATCTAGTTTTGTGATTGTAACTCGAGGGGCTGCAAATTCTTGATAACGTTGGACGTTGGGTTCGTAAGTTCGATATCATCAATGAAGTGCCATATTAGATCCCTATGAGGCAATGAGATATTTATTACTCAAGTTTAGACTTGACTATGAAGCCATCTTTATAGACGTGAAGACTCTTCAAGTGCGCGGCATGGGCAGTAAAATTGTTTCACGATGCTTCAGTCAAGTCACAGAGCGTAGTACGCTGTGAAGGACAGTAGTAGACGTGTCACAGATAGAAGTAGAGGTGTTACAGATAGAAGTAGACGTGTCACAGATAGAAGTAGAGGCATCAGGGAAAGAACTAGAGGCATCACAAAGTTGTAGAGGTGTCACAAAGAGAAGTAGAGATGGCACAGAGAGTAGTATACGCCGTAACGGAGAGTAGTAGACGTGTCACAGAGATAAGTAGAGGCATCAGAGATAGCATCACAAAGTTGTCGAGGTGTCACAGATAGAAGTAGAGGTGTCATAGAGAGTAACAAAGGTACACTATTTTTCATACATTGAAAGTTTGACAGAGTTTTACGTTATTGGCAAGTGGTTCTACTTGTTGTAAGTGGTTTTACACGACTTTGGATTTATTTGTTTCCTATTCCAGATTGATTTGGAATTCATGTGGCGTCTTGGGCTATGCATTTTTCTATGCTTTTATTTGGTTTTTCTTATTCAAAACACGACCTTATCTTGAGACAAATATTTTCAAGGATATTTTTCAGTTGACGTTTTATAGCATATCGCCGTCTTTGAGGTAAAACCTTGGCTTGTAATGTCTCGGTTCCTCAATACTACATACCCAAATAAAATTGGTATTTCCATTTTAATAACACCATTTGATTGAAATTTTCAACAATGGAAGTCAGAACATATAAAGTTCATTATTAGAAATGCCACCAATAAAATTGTTATTAAATGATTTATGTGATGTCCAGAAATAGGCACTATAACGTTAGTATTGAATTCTATTATTCTTTTCCTTCATAATAAGAAGAATGCAGTGTTAGATCTATAAAACTTTTTTTTGTTGAAACATTTTACAACTCTCGTAAAATATCAAATTTTTGATGAGCCCTGAACTTTTCATACCAAAACCCTTATTCGTTATACATGTTGTGTTCTGACGGAAACACTGTATACAGTTTTTACAACCACGATGAGCCTTATAAAGAAATATAGCAATACTGATATTTAGAAGTCGCATTAAGATTGTAAACACGAGATTCAAATCAAATTAAATTTTAGTTTGATTTGTTAAAACAACAAAGTTGTGAATTTAATTACAACAATAAAATATGGAATGAATAGTAAGGAATAACTGTGTTTTTTCTTGGATTGCAGTTTTTGTGTGAGACTACCGACTTCCTGCGAGCTACCACAATCAAGTCTATCCAAGTTACCGCGACCACAGTGCAAGTTACCAGAATCAACGCCATGCAAGTTACCACATCCGAAGCCTTACAAGTTACCGCGAATGTTTGATAACCTGTGAGAAGTTAAAACAGATGATAATAATACATCGAATAGTTGAGAGTGTTCAGATTGAATATACAACACAAGATGGATTGAAAACAGTATGGCAGTAAACGTTTGATTGATTGTTCAACGAAGTATGACTGGCATAATCGAAGCAACTATTTTAAAATCCGTATTAATGCATTCGTGTTTCGTCTACGTTCAGTGCGAAAATGAAAATGTACTCGAGTTTCATATTAAATTCTGTGATCTCAATACATTTGTAGAATTTTGATCTATTTTTGACACAAATTAAATTAGATTCCTTTTCATAAAAAATAATTGCGTACGCTTTACAATGAGGTGTTCACAATTTGTAGTGACGTCTGGTTCCACACACATATCGCGAGTAAATGTGTTTCATCTGTCAAGAAGATCACGCAGCATCTAGCTGCGAGTCGGTCGGGGATGATAGGAATATCTGGCAATTCAACTGCAGACGAGTTGACACAAGATAGATTACACCGCTGCTATCAAGATCCAGCATTGATACAACAATACTGAGGTTGACACCAATGCCAAAACCTCAACATAAATGTATCAAGAGTTAAAGAAAACTGGGATAGATAGATCTTAGCCATACTTTTTTTCGTTCAACTCATATCAGCGTGGTGCATTTGTAGCTTTAAAATTAGTAATGAAATCGATTATTTATTAGATGTGTTTCCATTATGTTTGCTTACATCATAAACTGCGTCTTCTCCAGAAGGTCTTATCGAACAAATCGTCGTGTACTCCCGTCTACAGATCATTTTCGAAGGAATAATAACAAAGTGATACTCAATGAGCGGCGTCTGTTCTATTATTATAAAGGAAAAAGAGGGTGACATTCAACGATATGTGCATTTTTTTAAAGGTTGCCTGAGGTTGAACTTATGTAGTGACTTTTCCATGCTAGCGCTAGCGAGTCAGGCAATTTCAACTGGCAGTGGGTCATAATGACATCTCCTGCCTTATCTTATCTAGTGGAGCGTCTAAATGGAAGCAGACATTAATTCACGCCAAATTCATCTATCTATTTCTTTTGAAATTCTGGTAACTGAATCTGATCAAGTTGAGACACTAATCAATATCACCACAATACTATGTGGTTTAATTCCATCCAATCGTTTAGTTTTCCATTTTCTCACGTTGAAACAAGTTGTTTTTCTCGCGGCGTACTGCAATGTGGCAACGTGTCGCGCAAATGGCAGCGATGGCTCAAAGGCCACTTCTAGATCCGCATGTTGCCGCCGAGACGCCAGTAGCGTCGTGGCAGCACCGTCGTGGCGAGGCGTCGAGAAACCACAAGACGACGACGTCGAGGAATCTCGGACCGCGTGTGCAAGTAGTCAGATTTGAATTGTTGCCGATGGACTCGAATAATCGGGACTGTCTCAATTTGAAAACAAATGAAAATCAAGACATTGAGGATAGCATGAAAAGAGATCCAGAATGGTGAGTTTTCTTTGATATTAATTTATATCTTTTTAGAAGTTATCAAATAGTTATTTTAATGGTACAATTTATTTTCGCGCTAAAATGTAAGAACTTCAAATTTTTCTAACAGGATTAAGCTTATTATTTTTAAAGTAATGACCAAATGCCATACCTATTAATAGCATTATCAATATATCAAATTATCAAATAATATTTATTTACATTTAAAAGACGACTGTGCATAGTGAACCTTTGTACATTTATAATATGGAATGTTTCTAATCCACTTTTTATAGGAGATAATAAATGTGGTTGTGTGAGTAATAATCGCAGATTGCATTTTATGGTTTTGATTGGAGTCCGTTAAATCTCAATAGTAAAATCACGATTAGCTAACTTCGTTCATAATATTAGTTTAAAGGTCAGATTGAATTTGATTGAGAAAAACATTCTCATAGTACACAATCTCTTATGATTCTAAGCTATGCGAATCGTATCGATCGTCTTAAGTTTTTAATATTAGCATTCAGAGTAGAAGTGTGTTAGTGAAAATCTTTGTTCTGATTATTATATAAATGTTCCATTCTCTCTGAAGCAATAAAAGACCTGACATGCGATTTTGACGAACAATATCTGGGGCACATACACAGCCAGGGTTATTATTATTAAACATTCGTTACAAATGAAACAAAAGATATTTTAATTGGGAAACTATTGATCGAATACAAAATAAAGCAATGAAGAATGCAAGGAAGGAAAGAGATCACACACACACACACAGGAAATGAAAATAATGATATTGCATTAGTTAGAGCTACTTGCATCGAGCTTGGTACAATTCTATTATCATACCTTTCTTTAGCTACACAAGGAGAAAATAAGTATTTGGTAGTCAGTTTCAAGATCACATTGACTCTTATATTAATCCATCCTGAGATATGCACAAGATGGCATGCTATATAGAAATTTGTTTATTATGATGAATATGACACGTTTGAAAACAATACACTTCAGTACAAAATGTGTTCACTTCATTTTTGTGTTTTCAAAATCATATTATGAGCTAATTTATTTCCTTTGCATCAAGCCATAATTTTAATCTAACTTAATATTTTAATCGTGAATTCATATAAAATCAACATTCTTCCCACTGCATAAATGAAACAAGTTTCAATGAGAGACTTAAAAATGTCTCTTAGTTCCTAAAAGTGAACTGTGAAGTCTTCGTATTTAAATATCAAATGAATAGGTACGTTATATAATATGCAGTGAATTTCTAACAAACCCTTTTCATCTAATAAAGTTTCTTAGAATATTAAGTAAACTAACAATGCGGGAAGTAAGTTGAGAAGTAGTTATGCCTCGAGGTTATGTTTGAGCGTATGATGGGGGTATTCAGTGCGCCACACTGGTGTATCACATATTTCATGCAGTCAAATATATAGGCATTGCTCTAGCAAGCTAAATCTAGTACAAAAATAATTAATTTACTGGAACACATTAACACTGTTTTAAAAGCTCAAATTATTTTTCCATAAACTTGTACAAATATCTATCTCTATCCTGAACTTCCATGCATGTCTTATAATTTCATGAATACGAATCAGAACCAAACACGATGACTAGATGTCAGTGCTCTGGACTTGGACTCTGGGGGTCCTGGGGTTCGATTCCAGCGGTTGTCCTTCATGACTGAGGTTTGTTCGTGGTTACCCTCAGTCGAGAACGAGAGACAAATGTTGGAAGGGTACTCCCCTAATAGGCCACGATAAGCCTCCTTCCCACCATCCATCCTACCCCTGTCTTCATCTTCATCTTATGTTAATAGTATGCGAGAATCGGATGTGACACCTGGAATCGAAATTCCCTAAAACTCAGTGGTGTACACCAATTACTAAGCTAGTTGAAAGCATTACACGCAATCCATCAATATAAAATAACTTCTACATAATATCTGATTCTCATTGCAATAAAATGCTTAGTAACAACCATCCATACACTCTTGAGTAAAAACAAAATGAAAATTTAAAAGAAATCGATGGGTTGGGCATTTTCTTTTCGCTAGATCAAATTTTCCATTAAGCTTAAAGTGAGTGTCGATAACTCTTCAGGTTAATTCCCCGATATCTCCAACAATATGTAAAATATTATAGATTTTTGGTCACCGGGATATGAAAAATGTTAACATAATATGGTAGTATAGGTAGTAATATTGGTAGTATACATATACATATACATAATATACATAATACATAATATAGGTTGTAGTAATGCAAGCTACAAGATTTGAAGAATTTTAAAATTGAAATCATTTTGCAATGTCCAAAATAATATGTCTTTCCGTGATAGTACAGCGTGTTCGCACGTTATTACAGTATATTATATTTATTTAAATGTTAACAATATTTACCTATTCTGGAACTTTTTATCTGATGAAAGTATTATTTTAAAAAAAACGGCTTTGGTTGTATTGTTTCACGGAATAATCTAAACATCTTCTTTCTGCAGAGGGCTGACTTGCAACCCAATTCTATTTACAATTTCCAAGAGTCCAATCGTTATTTTTACGCCAGTTTCTTGAAAATCTGTCGGTTGTAAATTATCACTTCAACAATTAATCCCCCTTCTGTTATTGATGATCTAACAATAATGATTTACGCTTGTCAATATGATTTTTATTATAACTTTCACTCTGTAATGTGTGTGTGTGTGAGAGAGAGGTGGCGAACACTGGCTCGGCGACGCTCGTGTAGTTTCGCCGTGATGACGTCGTGGCGTCGTAAAGTTACGTCGGGACGCTCAGAGAGACGCTCAGTGACGCTGGTGGCGTGTGCAGCGCCAGACCGATGCAACAAGCATCTCTCCGGGCCTGTCGAAATCACGAGAGAACGTGTTTGTAGTTGCGGTGTTCGAACTGAAAATTAAATTAAATTTTAAAAATAATAAGAAATTAAATAAATATTTGTAACGATGTCATAGTCGCTTACATGTGAATTTCATTACGAGTTTTTTTTTTATTAAATCGGCGATATGCGATTATAATATTATATAATTGTAAGTTTTTCATTTTCAAATAATATATTTCGTTTTGGAAAAGAGTGACAAGCAATTAGTGCGATTTTGTTGTAAATAATAATTATTATAAGATATTAAGTACCTACTGAAGATTTTGCATCATTTTGGTCACCTGCTTACAATTCTATACATTACTTCTATACGATAATTTCTAGTTTACAAACATTACGAATGTATCATTTTGGCTTGATGAAAATTACCTACTATTAAAATGTATCTTTTCTAAATTTCTAACTTTCGAGATAAAGTGATGTAAAAATGTGGGCATTTACTACATCTAAAAAATACGAATTGAATTAAATACCTGCCATGCTTGGAGAAGCGGCCATATTATTATAGAGTGCAGTAATCTTCGAGCATCTCGTTGTTAATGATAATCGCCCATTATGTTAATTGAAATCTCCGATTAAATTAAAAATTAAATAAAATAAAAATTAGTTCTCAAACGCACTACACAAAATAACAGTTCAGTTTCATTGACTTGAATGAAACAATTTGGAGAAATGAATTATCTATACGTTTTCTTAGCAATTAGTGCTCTAAGTTGCGATTAACTTAATCAATTATTACAAGAGAAAATTGTTATCGATTTAAAAGTTTGGGAATTAAGTACGAATGAAGATCAATAGAACTGTACATATAATTTTCCCTCATATGTGAGTTAATGTTGTGTTTAAAAAAATTATCTTTATTAGATGACGATGAAAATGTTTTGTGGACAACATTCAAAACATTTTCTTGACGCGATCGTCACGTCGATTCAACAATCAGATATGAAAATGTACCAACAATGGAGACATTTAAAGAAAATAAACGGCAACTGGAGTCCCCTGAAGAAGTTCAGTATTTTATGCTGACGAACTTTGGCGTTCACGGTGAGTCTACTTGACATTGTGCAAGTTTACAAGTTTAACGTCGATGACAGGTGATTTCTGATTGATGGTTTACTGCAACATATAGTATTTTAGTGATCGATGATGCCTTTTGTCGTTGTCTTCTACCCTGATTTATTTGACGGTGAGTTAATAGAACAGTTCTGCATTAGATAGGTTACTCGACGAGCTCATTTGTTCCAAAAGAAAATGCCTTCATTTTAAACCAATTAGTGGTAGCGAGAAAAGCTCATAATACGAATCTGCAACACCTAATTTCTTTTCTATAAAAAAAAAGTAAGTAATAAGAGGACCAAAACTGCGAGAACGGAGATAATAGACGTAGATAAATCATGGAGACTTGAAACTGTAGGCGTTATAGATCTTTTTGAACGACTTGCGGAATCTCCACCGTTAGTTTTTTTAGTATAGTATGAAGACAATTAAACGCTACGAAAAAGTTTGCTGACACTTCATTCTGCCACAGAGTTTTCTCAAAACTTGAATTTTTTATAAAACAGTTAATTTTATATTTCAAATCTGAACTTTCATTCTCAATGATTCTAATAACAGTTACGAAATATTTACTTGATAATTCATAAATAATTGGTTGATAATTTATGATCAAAATTCTATGCTGTAGTTTAATCATATTATTTAATATATAGGTACTAAAATGTTTATTTTATTTTATAGTATTTCAAAATAAACAAAGTATATTTTACATAAATTAATAAATTGTATAGGTATTTAAATTTTATGCGAACTTTCATAAATCAATAGCAAAAATTGATATCGACCTTTATTAAAAATCTTAGACTACAATAAGTATTGGCAATTTCTATTTTTAAATGTTTGGTTTTTAGTTTTCTATGCATCGTTTACTGAAACGTCGACAGGATCAAGTAATTTGTTCGCGCTTCATTAAGTAGCAGAAAAATATACGGGAACATGCAGCAGTTTCGATGTCAACAATCTGTAATGTTTGGGAGTGACTAGTTGAGTGTGATCAAATATGAGAGATTGCATGCGGGATTTTGGAGGTGATTCCGAGTCGTATCAAGCGGACAGAACTTGCCGGACAGCTCGACTAGATCGTTTCAAGAAGCCACGGAAATCAAACTTCACAAACGATCAAGAATTCGAGGACTCGGTTTAAGATTTTACACCATTTTCAGAATAAGGTCTCAACTCAATTATACCATGTGACTAGTAAACCATGATATTGGTAAAATTACTGCACACCACGGGATCAGAGGGTATTTTCATTATTATTTATGGAAGAGATTTCACAACGTCCTCTATCCCTCCAATATTAATTGTATAAGAAAAATATTCGATAGATTTGTAAATGTGCATAGGAGATGCGATATACGTCACAGTACTTGCACTACAGATGAGAGGAGAGCCTTATTAGTTCATGAAGTCAGCAAACCAGCGTTCAAATGAGACTCTAATTAATTAGTAATATTTTACTACAAAATCCTGTATGTTCTTATCTTGTATTTTATGATAGTATGAAAATAATATGAAAACTCTCTCCGTTACTGTATAATACACATAAATATCCACATCCCGTTTTACCTCTCTTAGAAGAACGGTTTAACAAAGTAACTTTTAGTAAGTAAGTAAGTAAGTCAGTAAGTAAGTAAGTAAGTTTAAGTATCTTTATTTTTCGTTTCTTACATTTTGCTAAATCCCTTCTCCAATCTATGCATTTTACACATATGTAAATGTACTACCGGATTTTTATATAGCTTCCTAAAAATTGACTAATTTCACTGTTACCAAGTATATTACCAACTCCCTCTAATAAATATGAAGAAAGCATTATTATACATTATCGATACGTGACCTTTGTAAATTTGGATAAGTAAAATCAGGCCAGTAAGCATTGTTCAAGTAATGACTAAAATCATCATCACAGACTCGATACGTAATAATCATCATGCTCATAATGATGCTCATAAGTCTTCTAGTTTTGTTACAACATTTTTACAGTGGTCGGTAATTTCATGATTTCTCACATAACCTATGTTTTAATTTATGTTCTGTTTCCATTTTCGAATAGACTGTCAGTTATTTTACTTTCCAATGAACTTAATTTTCTTCTCAAGTTTGGTTATAGTGGAACGTTTTGAATTTTCTCTGAATCTTTCCCAAAACCGTCGATCGTTCAAAATTAGGGTTGAATATAATTGACTATCACCAGGTTACTTTTTAGTTTTGACGACTTTTGTGTCTTTTGCCACCTTTTAGTCATCACAAAGCCACTCAAATCTGCAGTTATAACAAAAGACAGTAATTACGGCCTTTTGATGAGCCAATTGTATTTGCCGTGGAGAACGTTGACTTGTGAAGGGGGTAATGAGAGGAGAGCGATTGGAAACCGCCACTGGAAAATAGGATCGCCCTCACAGAATGGACATAATTAAGCATCACAGGTTCTCATCTGAATCAAGTTAGCGATGAGGTGGATTTTAAAACTGAAATGAAACTTGAATAATAACTAGATCCTATTTTAAACTTATAGATTGTAATGCTGACTGCATATTTCAATATTTTATACATTTCGTGTATAAGCAGTGACGAATGACAATACAATTAATTACATAATGCGGTTTTACAACATAAATCAATTTAAACAAGGCGAAAAGTGAATCAAAACTAAAACAATTTATCTAATAATGACAATGATTAAATGTTTGAAAATAATAGACGATAATTGAAGTTGGAATCGATGGGGAACTGGGTCGTAGCCGGAGTGCTCTTGCTAGACTTGAGTTGAGACGAATTACAGCACACGACAGAACATAACATGGCGCATACTGCGAGATCGACGGACATATGTGATGAATCAGTCAGTAGGGAAGGCATTATCATAAATATCACAGAAATAAGTCAACCTTCATTTCCCTGGAATTAAAGAGTGGCATGCACAACTGAAGGCAGCTTTCAGTAGTATGGTAGGCACTTTGAAACAATTGCGTATGGATATAATCTTAAACACAGTTGCAAGAGAAAATAATACCATTGCCCTTCACAATTTGTAAGATTTATTTTGTCTGATTAATTTCGAAGCAAAAATTACAGTTTTTTCACCTGAATCACGACTACATTGACCACAATATTTAAAAAAAATTATTATAACACACCATGATATTAATGTCATACATTACAAGTAATTGAATGTTACTTAATTACGTGTAAAATTCGTAAGTAAAAATTGCGTAAAAATGGTGTAAAAATATGACATATCTTCTGATTTTCCTCTCAAGCTTTGAATCCGACGTTTGCCATCGGTTCTCTGTTGAAGAACGAAATGTTTCTTTAGTTGCGTTCATTTGGAACTTTCCGCAATGCCAAGAATCCTATCTTATTGAGATCAATTCTACCTACTTATGACATCTCACGCTAAATGAGAAGCAAAAACACATCATTCACAGCAGTAATTAAATTGGATTAATATGCTACAACACTACACGGTTAACTCGAGTGTGCTTATTTCTGGTCGTGTTTTGGGGACAGAGATTACATTGAAGTTTCGTTTAATGGACCATTTACTTTGGCTTCGGCACTATTCAGTCAATCTCCATGACAGCACAGAAATAGCAAAACTGATTTCCACAGTTCGGTGCTTAGCTCAGCACAAACACAGCACGTTGCTCTCTTTCACAACACCTGGCTAAGTGTGGAGGAAATACCTAGGAACACCTCGGAGAAATCTCCGCAGATATTAGCGCAATTCCAGTGTAATGAAAAACACATGACTTAGATATTGTATTGTTAACTTATTTTGCGGTCGTAGATTATTTTAGTGAACATTTCCCTGAATAGGTTTTAGGTTTGAACTTCGATCATCTATGGTAATGTTTTACGTGTTGAGCTATCTCAACCAACGTTGTGTTAAGTTATTTTATTAAATTTATTGAACAGCTAAATTTCGAAATTTTGATTAGCGAGGAATTTGCACCAATTATGCACCTGTTTGCAACCCTCTTTCTATATTTACACCCCTACGTCTAATGAGATATTTCAGGATAAAAATGGAGAGCTTAAAAATATTTTTTATTACAATCCTATTAGCCAGGAATTTTGCATCAATTATTTATTGCTATCCACCACTATATTTCTTATTTTTAATCCCCTACAGAATTCTAAAGTACAGTGCAGGGGTAGTTATAGCATTAAATTGCGCATTCTTGTTTTCATGAAGTAACTCTTTTGGGTAGGGGGGCAAAAATTAGAAACAGTAGTGCAAAGTGGTGCATTATTAGTACAAGATTCTTAAATAGTCAGAATTCGAATATTTTTTGATGGGGGGAGGGGGGGGGGGGGGGATTGCAGATATAGTCACAGGAAGGCGAGATTAAATAGCACATATTTAACAAAGCAAAACTGAAAACGTATCTCGTAGTGTCACACCCTAAGGCTAGCTTTCACGGTTTTCATCATACATTGTTTATTAGCAACATAAATGTTACACGTTCGTTTACCTTCATAACTTCGGTTCGACGTGCCTATAATCTAATTTCCAGACACAGGTATGAAAAGGTTGAGCATAGCTAAAACTCAATTTATTTTAATTTAAAGCTTTATTAATAATACTAATACAAATAGATATTACAATTGTTTTTAAATACAAATTAAAATTCTGTTCAGTGATGTTTCATATTAATATGAATAATTCTACAAGCATTGCCATTTATCAATTGGGCGAAAGTATTTATTTCTTACATTACAGAAGAATGTTGCTAATGGGAGTGCGTTCTTAAGACGTGTAGCTGAAGACAAGAGTGCCAATTCTCATGAAGTGAGAGCGCATGGCTCTAGATACTTCTTCAAGTTCTCGTTATTGAGCTACCTTATGGGTCTTCCTCAACTCATCTGAGACGTCTGCATCAGTTTGATTAAAAGACGGGTTCAGAGTGTGGAGCATTCGATAAAAATAAGAAACGAAAGACACATCGGTCGGAATTCTATAGGCATATGTCTTGATGAAATGGGATGGATTCCCAGTCGGAATCTCTTCTGATATACTTAGTAAGAGATGCCCGGTCGGCATTGGCTTTATTGCGCCGCAAATATATGCAGGTTCGCAATGGAATCGTTTTCAAATGATACATTTTCCTCTTATACGTACTTCAGACAGATTGTTAAAGCATCCAGCTGATTTTGTTTTTTTGCGTATTTTTTCCCAAGAATTCACAAACTATCAAACACTTAACTTTATTGAAATACAAAATGCATTTACAAAGGGCAATATGAATCTGAACTAAATGGGAAGGTTTCATCAGAGTGTCATCACATTTCTAAAAATCAGACGGAGAATGATGTGAAAATCTAAAATGAAAGAAAGTAAAATTACGCCACATGAAAGCGATAACTTTCATAATTAATCTTAAATTGTGCTTTAGGTAGATATATAATTAAACTCGATCTTTAGATTGTATTCGATTTGAGAGTTTCAAGTATTGTTTTTCATAATGTTTTAGTTTGCTAAGTTAAATGCATTATATCTACCCACGCCAGCTGAAGCAATTAAGTGTTATTTTAAAAGAAACATATTATTTATATATATCTTTATTTTGCTTTTCTCCACTAAATCAGCAGGTATAAAATGTGCAAACGATTTTTAGGCAAAAACAATTTTACGTTTAAAATTATATAAAATGTTATCTTGAAATCTACAAAATCTACAAATAGAACAAAAGATCCACAATAATCGATAGATTTTCTAATTCTTGGTCGCATTGCTCGCTTTCTTGGGTACTTTTAATTACTCCATAGACAAGAACTTCTTCTTGATGCAGTGTTTGCAAATGAACAAGTTAGCTCTACACTTACACCCTTGAGACATTTGTCTCCCTTCCCTTCCCATTCCTTTCCCATCTCATTCCAGCCCCAACACCAACCAAGCTGCTAGAAACCAAATCCCGGAAATCAATGCAAATTAGACTAAACGTCCCGAAAGGGAAACTAATCTCTCCTTCGTTCAACTCAATGGGAAGGAAATATCTCTTATAAATGTGGCTTTCGGAAAGTTATTAGCGGACAATGGTCAAAGGATTTACAAGCTAATTTGATGTTTCAGAAACAAATAGAATTGAGAGTTGAAGCGGAGATTTCTAATGAACTAAACGGAGGCTAAATGAGTGTGGTCGATTGTAGTAATTGCAGACAACTGCGATAGCGGCGAGTGGTTAATGATTAACAATTTTCTTCACACGCCGATCAATTATAGAGCACCGTTTACTAATTCTTTGTAATTAAATGGCGCGATGCAGTAAATTAGCGTTTGCAGTCACGTGTTCGCAAGTTGAGAGTAGTTTAGAGGGCAGCAAATCGGATTTTGCAAGGTATCAAGGTTGTAAGAAATTAGAATTTCTCATTGAAATTAGAATTCACAACATCACTTTTAAATTAATACGTATAGGTTATTATTATTAACATCACTACAATTTAAATTTCCTTTTCACTGT
This sequence comes from Leuctra nigra, assembly GCA_934045905.1. Lineage (NCBI taxonomy): Eukaryota > Metazoa > Arthropoda > Insecta > Plecoptera > Leuctridae > Leuctra > Leuctra nigra. Next base: position 6,792,779 of record OW203763.1, on the reverse strand, counting down.
AGGTACATTTAATTATTTTCACGTTTCAATCATTCACATTTGCAGGGTACAGGGAGGAACGATTCAAGTCCATTTGATACATTTCGAAAATAAACGCGTCTGAAAAGTGAAAGTCCTATGCTTATGCATTGAAATCCCAACTTTAAATGTTTTTAAGGAATTGTGGGAATAATTCCTCCAAACCAAGAAGATATTTAAAGCTGATACAAAACACTACCAGATGATACCTTCACATTTTTTTTCCTCAAAAAATGGACTTGTATCGTTCTTCCCCTGTACCCTTCATTTTTTTATTTATATAAATTAAGAAATGCAATCGCAAATCACCTTTCTTGGAACAATCAGTGAGTGCGCAGCCCGTAATGATTCGTGCAGTAGAATGCATTGGATATGACATTTTCACTCATCGTCTTTTGCTTTTGATTCCGTTCCCAGCATTGTAACCGAGAGCCTAATGATGATGATAAAATCAATGATGCTGATGTTCGAAACACAATGCACAATTTTACAATATACACTGTGGTGCTGATGAAGTGTGTTAGGATAAAGGTGCTTGCTTGCCCTGTCTCATTAACCTTTTGTTTACACTTCAAAACAATAAGAATGGTTCACATTAATGATTTTACCCCAATTCGCAATTTTCAATAGTAAAACGCCTTTTATGATAGATTTAATGATGGACATAAAAGATAATTATTGCTTGTCTAATAGAGATAATTTCCTGATGGGAAACGGTATAAATCTTAGTTGATCCTGGTCTAATATTTTCTTAACACGGTTTTATCAAAACAAGCTAATTTATCTTTATTCATTATAATAATATATTAATAATACATGTTAATATTATTATATAATTATAACTGTTGTTGTTGTCGTCGTTGTTGTTGTTGTTATTGTTGTTGTTGTTGCTTGTTGTTGTTGTTGTTGTTGTTGTTGTTATTTTGTTGTATTTATGTATTGTTGTTTTGTTGTTTTGCTGTTTTGTTGTTGCTACTAACTGGGAATGTTATTTTAAAAGAAACATATTTAAAATTTACAATTACCACTAGTTCTTGAAATGTACAAGATCTACTTGTGTATAAAAACGTCCACAAAAATCACATAACACCAAACCAAACATAATGTTTGGCAGGAACCAAACTTATAACTATCTACAAGATAAAGCCAGATGTTTCGAGAAATCTTCTTGGAAAGGATAGCTGCTGTGATGTACGATAGAATTGACATGCAATACAGATAATCCAGATGAAACGTACAGCTTGTAATACTGAACTATGCAGAGTATGTCGGATAAGATAATATTCTGTAACAACCAGCTCGTCCATTGACGTAGAAATGAACATGTTGATGTCAGTGTTTCAGCTTTCATCAAAGCAGAGTTTCTCGAATGAAAATGCATTTCCATTCTAACCAGAAACACAGAATGGTAATAAAAACTGGCTAACAACTGACTTGTGACTAGAAGAGTCATAAAGCATTGCATGTGCTTGTGATGTGATATTAACATTATACCTGGCAAGCCAAGCGACTTGCTTGGTTCATAATACGGAGTTATTACTGATTTACTGTTCACAACATTTTTATTAGGGCGATAAAACTTGCAAAATACAATAATCTTAACATGAAATCATTGCAAGAATATCAAATCTACATTTTTTATGAAATGCCGTCGTCAATATCATGGATTTAACCTTATGAAAGTTTCCAGATAAAATTTATTTTCCATTTCCAGCAAATTGCAATGTTAAGAAAAGAAATCTGCGCCGTATCTTGTAATAGCATTTCCAAACAACAGTGTTGTTGGTTGGAAACAATTAGATACGTTATTGCATTGACATGTTTGATTTTTGAACTGATAAGAACAATTTCAAAAATACAGCTCCATTTTATAAATAAAATATTAAAAAGTCCCCGAATAAAATATTAAGTCGGTAAGGTATTTCATACCAAAACGAATATTTGATTCTGTTAAACCCAAATACAATTATAATCCGGGTTATATATATCGTAAAGTCAAAACGTAATTTAAATTTTGAAATTTTAGGCACAAATTCCACTCCATTTTTTGCAAGTGTCGGAAATGTCTTCCAGTGTCGCCATGAATATAGGAATAGCTCCAATTGATAAAAGAAAACTGCAACAAAATAGTAGATTGTGATATGTTAAGTGGAACATAATATACCTGTATCACACTCTGTGGAACTCAATGCTGTCAACTCTCTAGGCGGTAAAGTATAAATATATTTATGAATGTTTGCTTGCACGGCTGAGTGCAAAAACATACAAATATTTAATAATGTGATCCTGAACTACATTAACCTTTAAGATCGGCCGGCACACATTTGATTCAAGTCAGAAACATTTATCCAATGCAAGGAACAATCTCCATCGGCGAATTCAGTTGTGTATTGTTACAAGTACATAAATCTTAGAATCAAGTGCATATCAAGCACTTTACAAGCACGAAATCAAGTGCATAATAGTAGATAGGATTTGTAAGCAAATGATAGAACCAATTTAGAGTGAACAAAGTAGAATATTGATTTCATTCCGAGTTTTTGTCGGTCATCCTTTCGACTCATAGATGATTTGACTTCATTATTCTAGAAGGCGTAGTCTTGTTTAATGAACTAAAAATCTTATCCCTTGAAACTAGTTTATACTATTCTGTAACGACGTATTTATCAAATGTGAAAAAATCAAGCAGTGACATACCCATTTGGTCATATTAAAACACCTTTCCATGCGCTATCCAACCCCGCCCTAGAGCTATGCAGTGGATAGAACACGAAAGAACAATATTATGCTGCCATTTACAATAACCAAGGATAATAGGTTTGCTTTTCAAACTTCCTTCAATGTGTAATTCTAATCAAAATGCATGCTGACACTCTTGCGCCGTGATTTTTAATAGTGTTTACTTCTCTCCATGCTCATGCAAATTGGAACTTGAATGATTCTTATACTCAATATTAAGTCCCAACTGCTCTAGTTCCACGTGAATATTAGGCATTAACTTTGATATTCTTTCAACGTGAAGCCAATTATTTGCCAATTTGTGGATCCCTTCCCAGCGCACGACACAGAAACCATTGTAACATGTTGTAAAGAAGACTTAATAAGTTAAAAGCAATCAAAATCCGTGTTGCAGAGAATACCGTCCATTAGGCCAATCAAATTTACAGTCTTTGTCTCATACACAGACATAGTCGGCCTTTAGAAGTGTAGTGCACAGTTTACGTTTGCAACACAATTATACATTATCACATTTTTATATAGCAGAAGGCCGATAATCGAATAGAATGCATTATGACTTGCAAATCTGTTTCACAGAAAATTGAATGCTGCTTTTTAGTAAGTAATTAGTAACGGCATGAAACTGGGAATCGATTGAACGTGTACAGTTGTCGCTTGTAGTTATAAAACAGGAATATTAAAGTTTGAACACAGAGATCGGGACTTTTGATATTTGACGAGAGATTCTAATTATTATTCTCGAGAGTTTTTTGTTGTCTTTAAGAAATTTGCGTGCTGGCAAAACTTTTTAAATGTTATTCCCATTTCAACTCGGATAACCTTTCTCAACTGGTAAACAGAAAAGTAATTAATATTTTCCCTTTTGTATAGGTACAATATAAAAATCTCGGGTGTTCAATAGTTGTATTCTAAATTGGCATAAAACTCTGTTACCGACTGGATAATGACTAATGAGTACTGATGTGGGATACTGATGTGGGAGTACTGAGCTGGGATGGCTGTTCATCAAATAACTAATGTGCAGGCGCGTAGGAAGGGGGGGGGGGTGGGGGGGGGGGGAAATCCGCCCCCTCTGATTCAGTTCGCCTCCCTATGTTCTTATACATTTATGTCAAGATAAAAATATGCTTAAAAAGTATTAAATTCGCCTAGAAATGCACCAAATTCATGCCTGAAATTCAATTTTTTTCCGGGGCTGTGCGCCCCGGACCCGCATTTTGTTGGGGGGCCCTCATCCCCCAGACCCCCCATTGTCTTCGTAGACACTAGTATCTCCAGCTCAAGCTCTTTTAAAATATTATTCCCCCCTCCTTGCAAATTTTGTTCCTATGCGCCTGCTAATGTGCCTTTCTTGCTTTCTGATAATTGCTCATTTCGTCAACGAAGAGAATTTAAGCCCGAGCAGTTGACACTTGTGGTCGTCATCAGTTTCACGGTTCAATCTGACATGTGACACACCATTGAGCAAAGTCGAAAGTCAATTGACTGGATGACGTGACAAGCTGAATTTCTGTGGCTTATTGTGGAAAAAGAAATTCCATTTTGACTTCGATTTGCTTCAGAACTTGAGCAACGATAACTCAAAATGAGTTTAAAATGCTAGACCATTTTGGTTTCGGTCTGAGATGGAGTGTAGCTACTCATAAAGTTGCCCCAAATGTCCTCCCTTACACTTTTACTTCAAATTGCTACAATATGGGGAAAACTCAAAATAATAACTCAGCGTCACAAATCAGCTAAAACGCTCTCAAGACCTGGTCTGTATACACATCAAGCCATATTTTAAACGTCAAATGAAAAGTTTACTCAGAATTACTATTTGTTATTTTAATTAAGCTGAGTTTCTTATTTCCCTCTTGAAAGAAATGTCCTTTAACTTTTCCTTCATATTTCTGTTTAATAATACTATTGACGATGAAGTGGTTTGCTTCACAGTTGGTAGACTTTGTTCAATATCTTGTCACGTTGGCTGTACTGTATAAAACGGGCTTAATTGTACCTGTCATTTGCAACTACATCATTGTTTGCGTAACGACTTAACCACCTGTCTTTTCAAATCGTCGTAATCAATTTTACTAACGCAAATGATTACTCTATCATTCTCATAGCGAGACATCTCCTTCGATCAATAACTTCCTTGAGATATTGTCTATTAGAGTGTACATCAGAAAGCGATGATGTCTTTAAGTCTTTCAGTCACGTATTTGCCCGAGTATATTGGGGCTATTTCATGTTATATTCCCTATTCCTATAGGCCTACTTCTCGAACTTAGATTTTACTCATTTCTTCCCTCACATAAATGTGTAGATTGGATTGCAGTGGAAAATGTGATTGGGATTATTTTACATTCTGTGGTGTGTTCGCACCACTCAACTATGGTGTTACACCACCCACCAACACTGTGATCCTATCAAAGTACTTTGGCTATACGCATTAGCATTAGGATTTTGGCCTATTGACTCATTATTGTGAAATGTATTTGAGATACGGTCCATCCGACGATTCATAAAAAATTTCAAATTTAGAGTTTCAAGTCTGATTTTATTTTTCACATGGTAGGTATTTTTCGTAAGCGTCACATGCTATAAATGCTCCATTTAAGCTTTCTTTTGCAACTTTCTAATTAGATGTGAAGTACAATGTGTGCTACATGAACTTCTGAATAATAATCAGCTTTTCCATCTTCTGTTTAAATTGGCTGAAATCCAAATACTGGACAAACGGATTTGAAATTATCTATGAGCTTTCCCACCGGAAGCAGTTCAGTACTGCTTCACATAAAAAATATGTATGATAGTACAGCATTATGTCAAATCTACTTTCATAGATTATCTTTAAACTTTTTCTGTACCCACTCTGATCATTTCTGAAAACGATGATCAATTCCAATCGCCAGGTCATTCATTTCTCAGACCGCTACGAAAAGCCACGATCAACGTTATTTTCAAAAGCCAACTTTTCGATTTGTCCATGGACACGCTTCGTGGGCTCTTCTAATCAAGAAGTTTCCACGAAGAAAAACTCGTATCCAAGCAATGATACAGGCAGAACTAGAATATTCCTTTATTCCTTTAGTAATATGCGTCATGCTATCATGATAGATTTTATATCATTACTAAGTTTGAAAAGTTTTGCCCTATTTTCCGCACTGAACATAATTACAATTTGCAGGAAAATTCAATTAATTTGTTTGTAGGCTGCTTCATAAAAAGAATTGCCAGGTACGGTATCTGGAGTCACGCGACTGTAGACTTGTATTCAACATTACTGCAGTGGCAGTGCGATTAATTATTGTTTTAAAAAGGCAATTAATTAAAACTGTGGATTCATGCGTACGAGTGTTTGGCGTTTGTTAAACATGCTACGGCTATTGAACTATCTGCGCTTAAATGAGAAATTTGCACTTCTGGACGAGTAATTTAAAAGCAGAAACAATACGGTGATATTTAAAAAAAAATAGAAAGTGGGGTTTTAAAATTCCAAAACATTTAGTTCAGTGCGAAACGCACTGCGGACTCTTAGTTTGATTCCAGCTATGATGTTTTTAGGAAACACGTATAATATCACTCGTCAATCATCCGCAATCACTCGTCTTCAGTCTTCCTAATCATCCGCAATCAATCACTCGTCTTCAGTCTTCCTAATCATCCGCAATCACTCGTCTTCAGTCTTCCTAATCATCCGCAATCACTCGTCTTCAGTCTTCCTAATCATCCGCAATCAATCACTCGTCTTCAGTCTTCCTAATCATCCGCAATCACTCGTCTTCAGTCTTTATAATCATCCGCAATCACTCGTCTTTAGTCTTCCTAATCATCCGCAATCACTCGTCTTCAGTCTTCCTAATCATCCGCAATCAATAACTCGTCTTCAGTCTTCCTAATCATCCGCAATCACTCGTCTTCAGTCTTCCTAATCATCCGCAATCACTCGTCTTCAGTCTTCCTAATCATCCGCAATCAATCACTCGTCTTCAGTCTTCCTAATCATCCGCAATCACTCGTCTTCAGTCTTTATAATCATCCGTAATCACTCGTCTTCAGTCTTCCTAATCATCCGCAATCACTCGTCTTCAGTCTTCCTAATCATCCGCAATCAATAACTCGTCTTCAGTCTTCCTAATCATCCGCAATCACTCGTCTTCAGTCTTCCTAATCATCCGCAATCACTCGTTTTCAGTCTTCCTAATCATCCGCAATCACTCGTCTTCAGTCTTCCTAATCATCCGCAATCAATCACTCGTCTTCAGTCTTCCTAATCATCCGCAATCACTCGTCTTCAGTCTTTATAATCATCCGCAATCACTCGTCTTTAGTCTTCCTAATCATCCGCAATCACTCGTCTTCAGTCTTCCTAATCATCCGCAATCAATAACTCGTCTTCAGTCTTCCTAATCATCCGCAATCACTCGTCTTCAGTCTTCCTAATCATCCGCAATCACTCGTCTTCAGTCTTCCTAATCATCCGCAATCAATCACTCGTCTTCAGTCTTCCTAATCATCCGCAATCACTCGTCTTCAGTCTTTATAATCATCCGTAATCACTCGTCTTCAGTCTTCCTAATCATCCGCAATCACTCGTCTTCAGTCTTCCTAATCATCCGCAATCAATAACTCGTCTTCAGTCTTCCTAATCATCCGCAATCACTCGTCTTCAGTCTTCCTAATCATCCGCAATCACTCGTTTTCAGTCTTCCTAATCATCCGCAATCACTCGTCTTCAGTCTTCCTAATCATCCGCAATCAATCACTCGTCTTCAGTCTTCCTAATCATCCGCAATCAATAACTCGTCTTCAGTCTTCTTAATCATCCGCAATCACTCGTCTTCAGTCTTCCTAATCATCCGCAATCACTCGTCTTCAGTCTTCCTATTCATCCGCATCTCTCGTCATCGCAGTCGTTATTACCTCGTTGTCCATATTTAAAATAATCATTGACTTACAAATTTTAAATAAGTTATTGAGATTAGATGTGAGTTTTCCACCAAGATAAATGTATTTTGTTCAGAGATTGGCATTTCAAAGTCAAATATTATGCATGTTTCAGTCCTAAAATAACATAGAAAAATCTGTTTTCAATGTATAACTTTTTGAAGGTGCAAAACGTAGTCGTTAGATATAGGAATGATCTTGAGACGGCTTCCAGTTGCCTAGCAACTTACTCCCCGCGGATTCCCACAAGAGATTGTCTATCCAAGCCAGCTTAGTTATCACCGAGAGAATCGAACCCAGGGCATCGGCAGACAACTCGTCAAACATGATTCGACTGTGAACAAGGCTTTCGAGACAAATCGCATTCAATGCATTCTATTATATACCATTATCAGATCGAACTTTATTTTAGAGTTAGCACAATTTCCGGTTTTGTAAGGGATGCTAACTTTTGATTCTTGATTCTGATTATGAGTAACACGTTACCTATCAAAGTGACAGCCAAAATATTGTAGAATAATTTACGGTATCCTAAAATACAACTTGCTAATAAAGGGTTGAAATTAATTTGCATTTTGTTAATAGTTGTATGATTGATGATGTGTTGCCGAGCTTCATAAACAGAAGTTGCAATATCACATCCGCGGTTAGTTTTGCAATGTCCTAGAACTGTTTACATCCTTCGTGTTGCCAGCGATCAGTTTTACCGGGGTTTACTTACTCTGGTTTCCCTAAAGGTCGTACTACGCCGGTCTAGGAGAAAGAGTCGATATGAAATTCTCGGACACAGATACTTCGCTGATGAAATTGTTCTATTTTATGATAGCCATGCAGTGTGGTTGACCACACAGAATAAGGGAATTACGAACCTAAACCACTCATCGAGACACTTGGCTGGATGTCTTGACTCTTGGAGACATCGAGGATGTCGACGAAAGCAGAGAAGAAAAGATTTGTTGTGGTAGTGGATGCCAGAGTTTTAGTTTATCCTACCAATTTGTTAGTCTCATCCAATTACTGCGGACGCTGTTAATACAAAGTTGAACATAGCAAATATTTTAATGGAGCTTTTAGAATTGTAAACGCTTTAGAGAAAGAGTTATCCTAACTGAAGTTCTATTTTCCGCAAAAGTATTGTTTTCAAACACATACACTTAAATATTCATGAACTGTTCACTGACACTGAGAGCAATGATTTGATGACATGCTATCATGATGTGTTCCTTGTAAAAACCTAGACTAGAACAACACTAAGGGAAAACTGCTGAAAATTGTTTATTTCTTTTTGTTTTGTAAATAAAGAAAACAATTCCCTAAACAATTCCGTTCTACAAGCAGTGATATGGGCAAAGCAATTAGATTTTCGACCGGGAAAGTATTTGACGCTGAGTTATCTTTTCTCTACGGCGTCGAGGCCAGAATCTTCATAGTGCTGTGGATTGCACTAACCCTAGAGACATCCTTATAGGGATGAAAGAGCCCTCAGGTGTAAGTTCAAAAGAGTGAAAAGCGACCCAAGTTCAGATCGGTTGAAAGAGTTTCCAATTTTTGAACGAAAACCATCTGCCTTTGAAAATTTGTTTACTATCTATAATGACGTTTACACCACAGGGCACGTTGAGTAATATCCGTACCGATTTCTTGAATAGAACACATTGAAATTACGTGAACAATATTTAGATGGTTGCGGAAGGCACGGATAATATTATTACTGTATTATTATATCTGTTAAGTTCCGACTTCCATCGCAAAGTACATTTAACAGTAATAACAAGTACTTAATCTTTTTTTTGTTTAGTATGGAATATATGGAGGTAGTTTGAAATTTCACTTATTCTCAAATCTACATCGCTTAATATAAAGAGAAGAATTTTGTCTTGAGCTCATAATTGTGTGCACTTTTGAAAGCACAACATGATCAGATTCTTTGCAATTTCTCTGCGAAGAATTGCATGCACGTGGAAGGAAATAGCTTCTTCGGAGACATGCTGTCGACGGATTTACTTCTTGACTCGGGATATTCAAGTACCTACAACGAGAAGTAGGTTACAGAGAGACCAAATCTGTGACCAGGGCAGGAGAACCAGAGATTTGCATAGTTCCTTTCAAATCTACTGGATAAAACACGGGTCTGACTTATTTTTGGCAAATTACATCTATCTGGCTTTGAGGCTCTACAAAAAATATTCAAGCGTTATTGAAAAAGTATTTCTAAATCAGAAGAGAAGTGAGCCTCCAACCAGTCATTGCTTCCAACAGGGTTAAGCCGTGTTTGAGTGGTCTTGTGAGTCGCGTGTGCGATCTTTTAGGAAACGGAATTGGACCAATTTCCTTCATTGCACGCCCCTGTCAAATTGTCGACTCCCGCTCACCAAATTACCAAGCAACTGCAAGAAATGTTTCTTCAGATGATATTACAATTTTGAAACGTTAGTCCTCGCGGTTTCGGCTTCTTGATATTTATGATGTTAAGCGGTGTGCAATTTGTCACTTGTTCGTTGTAAGGCACGAGGCCCAGAAATAAGGCCCTCAAAAGTTTGTGAAATCAATTAAAGTGTGAAGTGCAGTGTATGGGTTTATTTATTCATGTTACTTATCTTTACCAACCATATTCTGGATATAGGTGTAGCGAATGTCATGCTACAGTATACCTGTGTATCTGAGCATTATGAGTTATGTTATTACTCAACAAATCATAAAACGGTCTTTGAACGAAACGGATTGACTGCTGGTCATGGTTCCTTGACAATCAATCCTTGTTATTTTCAATGAA
>OW203763.1:6756247-6782117 GCA_934045905.1 Leuctra nigra | reverse complement strand
GGAGGTTCTTAAAATATTCTGCGGGAAGCCCCAAAATCTGAAGTTACGCCAATTGTAGAAACACTACATATGACATTTAAAGTATTCTTAAATGAATAAAAGTTGAAAGTGAAATCGTCATGTGAAACAGGGCCAGCTATTATATTAACTTGCCAGCTCAATACTAATCTGCGCAGCTCTATTCTAGCCTAACAGACAGTGTCGTCGACTGGTCGAATAGAATACCTTGTTCCAACTTCAAAAATAACAAGCGAGACGTAACGAACCCCCTGGCAATGTTGGAGGCTGTTGTCACCAAAGATACAATAAGAAGTTCCGGAGAATCACCTGAATTTGTTATTCTACGGAATAATAAATTACATTAATAAAAGTGAATATCGTATGTAATCTTGATATGAAAATTATTAAACTATGGAATACAATGTTTGGTAAAAAAAATAAGAAATTTCTCGCAATAACGAAAGCATGACGTACGATTCATTTTTAGTAAAATTGCAAATATACATTTGTCATTGTCATTTACTTCGGACACCTTAAGTGAGAACGAAGGTAGAAATATCCTGGAATGTGTGATTTGGTAGAAGATTATTCTTAGACACTTTTGCATTGGGTGGGGGAACTGAAATTGAATCTAGTTAGGATTTTATTTTAATTTATCATCGGTGACTGTTTGATGTCGTTTGATTTCTTTCTCATAATCATCTTTATATGGATCCATTTCACAGCTGCTTTATATGTTAGTAAAAATGAAAACAATTCAATTTAATTTCAATTGATTTGTTTTTTGAAAGTAATTGATTTCAATGAAAGCGTGTGTCCATACACACTGCAGTATATAAGTCAATTATTAACAAAGTTGCCGCTCAAATCCACTCGATTCGTCAAAACGAAAACCATTTAGAGTTTAAAGCCTGATTCGGTCTCAAACATAGTTTCCGAGTAATTAGTGTTGTAATAAGTCGGTGTTTAATTAGTAAGTATCAATAAGTATAATTATTTCCACAGTTTTAACAGCTCTCTAAATTGAGAGTAATGACCATATTTGGTGAGTACAATATACTTATGTATTCATAATTTAATTTAATTTGTTGCAGAACATTATATTATTATTTTTATGCTCATTTTATTATTGTTATTTTGTGTCTTGTATATATTCCACAGATAAGCCATTATATGGCTTTGTGGCCCTTGAGGCGAATTGTGATTATTTTGTGTAATTTCTTCAATAAATTAGTACTACTACCTTGATTTGGACAATATCATAACTTGCATGCTTATTTTTTCCCGTATTATCTTTTGCGCTTCACTGTTTCTCAGATAAAGAATTGCGTTTTAATTTTCACCGACAACTGAGTTGTTTGCAAATGAGGTAGGAAGACTGTTAATGCTCTGAACCTGTCGACTGCTTTCTGTAATTTTTGGTGCCAAATGAACAGGTCGAGTTGCATGTTGAACTGGCAAACGTTTCGACGTGGCTTTATGCAATGGAGGTGTAAAGTATTCTCATCAATTTATAATGTTCAAAGACTATTTAAACAGTTGGGTTGATTGATGCAGAAAACAATGCCAGCAGTCATTGTACATACCTACATATTGGGCTACTCTATACTACATATACCAATAGAATATAAAATGTGGAAATTAGAACAGAATAATCGAATATAAACTAAATCTCTTAACAGCTGGGTTTGATTTCGACTCATTAAAATGCCGTGCATTATTTTAACAATAAAATGAGTGAAATAATGGTTTTCTCGAGGTATTAGGTTGTGTGTATTTGTGTTTATTTGTTTTAAATTTACTTTCATTCCAACTGCAAATGGAGTAAAGTAGAGGTAACCAAATTCGAAACTACCTCTAAATGAACAATGAGCAAGTCCGCTGTACGCCATCGACTTATTTTGAATAAATTATTAGAATCAAAATCGAATGAAATCATATTGCGTTTTCTCCCTCGAATTATTTCATGCCCGTGATATACATTTCCTGTATACTCTTATCCACAGTTTAACTCTATAACTCTTGTCTTACCAATGATTGCATTTCTCTTGTGTAAAAAATCAAGTTGGATGTTCTTCCACATTTAAGAATGAAAGCAATGAAATGTTGAACATTATCCGTCACCATTAATGCGTTGTTCACATCCGTATCTTCAGACGCGAATAAGAGTTTAAATTGAGATTAGCAACGGTGATTAATACAAGTCGTCTCTGCGGCGAGTGGAACGTTGGAAGCGAACGTAGAATGAATTCTCAAAGAAAATGAGAAACAAAAGTAGCAGTTTACATATGTAGGTGAAAGAAAAGGTTGGTGACTACAGGGAGAGAAAAAATGTTCGCGTAATCTATTAAAAGCTTCTGACTTAATTCAGATGTTGTTAGTGTTAAATGGATACTACATTCAGCCAGTTATGGAGGAGTTTGGGATAATTTTGAAGTGTGATGCATCGTTTGAGAGATATTTTGCGAGTCCTGGTTTACTTAACTTGACCACTTCCTGTAACTCCATGAATACAAGGGCATAGCAAAAAGACTATCTAGTTTGAAGTGGCTATATGTATTAAACTATTTCACTAGCAGTTGCAGCATTGGTTTTGGTTCCAAAATACGAAGAAGGGATGAAACACTTTCCACAGATTGAAACATCTTTTATTTATTATCACTTGTTGCCCAGTTATCACTTATTACAATTCCATTAGGTATGTGAACTGGTATAGGTGTTATAAAGCCCCCAGTTTTGTTGGCACCTTGGTATACATTCATTGAACATTAGAAAACGCTATGCTAGAACTATACACTGGTAAACTGAGAGGCCATGCAAAGCTCACGAACAACTTTGGAAATGAAAATGAAATGCATGATTGGTTGTATGACTGGAAATGTAGGTACACAATAAACTTGAAATTCAATTACCACGTAAACAAAACTTTCGAACCCTCTTTTTGTTTGAGTTCACCATTATTTGGTCGCTCTGCTTATTCTAAGATATGTAAAATTTGTGCATTGGTAAATAGTGCTTATAAATATATTCATGTTTATTGAAAACGAATTCATGCATTAATTTAAACTAAGAAGTTCAAGTTCATTGTGTCCCAATTATTAGATTTTGTTAACAAAAATTATAAATTATTCCATCCTTGAAATAAACCAATTCCAATTACGATGAACAAGCTTTTTATTCAGTTCTCAAAGTAGAAACAAAAATTAGAATGAAGTGAGTATGTTGCAAGTTGCAGCTATGCAGTTATCAAGTAGGTATTCCTACTCCAGAGTTTAATATAGTAATCGACCGACGTTACAGCAATGCATGTATCAAACTCTAGTCTTATTTTACTTTGGATGAAGTGTTCGATTTGTGATATCATCATTCAATGAATCACAATGCGTCTTGGAAGAGCCCCAGGCCCCAGATTTCAGGGAGTAGTTCAATGCAGAGATGGATCACTTATCATCATTTGCATTGATCGATAACACCTCTCAACAATTCTGATGGCGACAGGAAGACATCCAACAAAGGTTTTCAACATACATGATCATTCAGACGAGCAAAATTCAATTTCGACCAAGATTGGAAAATTCATTGAAGTTATAATAAAGATTACTTACGTTTCGATACTCATTATCTCGGACCTTAGTATGAACCTATCCACCATAACCAGAGTTAAATGTGTATCTCTTGAAGGATCCCTGATGAAAGGTTAGACCTATTCTCTAAGAGTTTTTTAAGGTTGCATTGTCATCTAGCTATGCATTTACCTTCTTTCAGTATTCTGTCGCCGATAATGGTCCATCTCTGAGGCTATTTAGCGTGTGAAAATGGTTATTGTCAACAACTGACGATGATATATTGCTTCAAGAAAAAGAAACCTAGTTTAAAAAGAAGTATTTTTAAAAGAGTTTTTCTTGACAAACTCTACTTGAATGACGTTTAATAAAAATTACATTTTATACAATTTCAGTTTCTATGACGACAATATTATTGTACCTACTGTCATCTTGACATTTCAAATTCTTGTATAAAATCACTTCAAATCATCCGATTTAAAGCTATTTCAATCTATATGCATTTAGTGTCACATGAAATTACGACTAAAGCATTGACAGAGAGAGGTAGGTTGGAAAGTAACTAACTCTTTGCTGACAGAATGACAAGTGAAGAGAATACGCTCTCTGACTCTAGAATGCAAAGCTTGCACCATTATCCTATAATCTATTGCATTTTGTTCCTGGGTTCGCGACTTGTCGTTCCCTTATCTGATGCCTTGTATTCTGCTTCATTGAACTCATACCATTGATTCTACGTGCAGCCTAAAATGACATTGCCCTATTCTTTCTCTCGTTTTCAGAAAAGAAGGAGAAACAAACGCAATAAATTTAGATCTTTTTATCAGGTTACAAGGAGTAGCATTATTCAGTACACTGATTCTCCTCAATTCTTTGTGTAATAAAATGGAATTCTTTCATATTACCTACTGATTCAATTTTTAATACATTTTATTATTCCATTATTTTAAAAGGTTTGATCAATAGTAGATTGCTATGCGAAGTGCACTGTACGGAGTTGCATGTACAACACTGTTCTTATTGAATGCTTTATACCAACGACTATCAATTAATTTAATGGGCATGCATGTAATAAACGTTAAACGGAGCAATTATCAAAGTGTTTGTAGCGCAGTTGGTCGTGATTGCGGTCAGCAAACAGTCGAGAACTACGTCAGTGGAGGAGCCGAGTTCTCTCGTCAGGTCACTCAACTGAAACTTCAATGCAGTCTGCTGCTAGACAAATGGCGTCCGATAAATGATTCTGATGATGGTAGGGAAATGATGATGATGATGATGATGGTGATGATGATGATGACGGTGTCACCCGTCATTTCCGATTTGGTTACTAAGAAAATGTTGACTTGACGCTGAATAGGTAATTGTTGTATTAGTAGATGATATTTTAAATAGAACAACCCTGGTTGGTTCCATTCGCTCCAGCCATTTTCGTGATGTAGAATCACTTCCGTTTTTTTTAAATAGCGACTGAAAACACTGCCATCATTAAGTTATGTTTATAAATGCTTATTCTTCATTATAATCTTTATGGATATGTAGGTATGTGAAAAGATGAATTTGTGTCATAAAAAATTCGTTACGTCATTTCCAGTTTTGGTAATAAGGACATTCTAGTTCTTCTCTTGATGTTGCATATAGATGAGTGTTTGAATCCATTGGTGGCGCTAGTTTCGTTCCAGTCGGTCATGCCGTTTTCGAGATTTGGCATCACTTCCGGTCTTAAAAACGGTGATTGAAAATTCACTCGAACCTTGAATGTGTGTTTATGACTTATCATTAAATATCCTTTTCAGTCTTTCACGGTGATAAATCTATTTTGGTATGCCCAGATTTCATGACGTCATTTCCAGTTCCGTTAATATGTATATTACCTAGTACTTTTCTGTCGATGTTCCATATAGAGACTGTTTTATTCCATTTTGTTCCAATCGGTTCCAATCGGTTATCAAGATATAACGTCACTTTCAAAATGGCGGTATGAAAAAAGCCATAAAGTTAAGGGCAATTCATACGCCTTTCTAGTACAAATTAACCACTGACTATTTCCTTATGAGAATTCCATTATTTCCATGCAAAATTGGGTTGCCTTCCGTGAAACGGACTTCTGGAAATTATTATTTCTTTGCAAATGTGTATACAATTTAAGATATTTCTAAAGTTAATCAAAACGTATTTCATTAATTGCATTCATTTTTTCATTTACTGTCACTTTGCCCTCAGCGCGGAACCTCATATATTCAAGATTTGTAGAGAAACATGAAGTAAAAATTTCAACTCAATTGGATAATCTGTTTATGCTGCGGCAAGATATTTTTAGGCAGATGACAACAACTTGAGATTTTTCATTGTTGAGAACCAGTAAGCCGAAAATCCCAAGCTAATCCATACGGTAAAAGTACTTTGTAGCACACACTTTGTGCTACACACTCAAAAATAACCACGCCAAAACCACTTCAATCGGTTCCCCAGCTTTACAGCCAACATTCGGTGAATATCAAGATTTTCAGGCGGTGTAATATTATTTAACGTCGGTACTTTTAACACACAATTTACGTTACACCGCAGCACCGTTCAAGATTGTTGAATTTCTCACCGGTTTGGTGGGAAAATTCTACCCGTTTTCACAACATTTTTGAGTGTGTATATTGTAGTATAACAACTTGATTGTGCGACCTCACCACTTGATAGCTATCTATATGTAGCTATAGATAATTAGCTATTAGTGCCGGGAATAAATGATGACAGATTATGAGAAGGTCGTGGAGGAGTTTTACCACCGACACTGGGGTAAAGTTTTCGTCGTGAGCTTTGAAAACATTTGAACTTTTAACGTACTTACAGCAAAATGCAAGTTTGAACATTTTCATTCTTAGCAAAGAATCCTCCGTGGAAAATAATGAAACCACATATAAAGTCAATGAGGTTCTAATTTGAAGTGTTTTGAAAAGTGGGTTCCCATTCTGTATGTACACTAGGCCAAACATAAATTGATCGTTGATCAAATTTGAATGACTGCTGGTCACGTCCCATCAGTGGCGGCTATTACAGTGTGCAAGGTGTGACAATTGCACACCTGATCATCCAAGAAAATTATTTAAAAGTGCTCCCTAATCCAGGAAGTAGGAAGTTAAATATTTTGTCTAATCATTTTGCTCTCCAAAAGACGTAAAAATGCATCAATTTCAAACTAAAGATACAAAAAAATCCGGGGTTATGCGCCCCGTCCCCGCATCTGCTGGGGGCTCTCCTCTTAGAGTACTTTCTTCTACGTCCTTCTATGTAATTGAACACCTGTTGTAAAGCCAAATAGCCGCCACTGCGTCCCATAACCAATCAAATCTTGTTATTATCGTTGAAATGTGGGGTCACCTACTAGAGTGAGACAATGAGATCGCTTGGACTGACTTTGGATGGTGCAATCTAACATTTATCAGTCAATCAAATTTGATCAACGATCAATTTATGTTTGGCCGAGTGTACGTACCTACTTATCATATCATTTGGAGGGAATACAGTTGAATTGTATTTATACACAATTTCTAATGATTTATTGAAATGTACACCATAGAGATGAAAATGTAGTTGGACATCTTGTATTATAGTCAATGTGACGACTTCTCCACAATTTCTATTTCACTTCATTAATTAAAAAATATGTTAATATTGAGCCATTCCATGCATAGTTACTAGCTGGTAACGTACTATACGATCGTGAGTGCTTTCATGGAGATTATATAGATCACATTTCACATTGATAGGGTATATGTGATCGCTGGTAGGTATCACTGATACCTACCACAATCTCAAACCGGATGGTCAGCAAAGCAGTACCGAGGTGGTACGTACGAGTACAAACACAAAGGTAGATGCTGGTAATATAATAAGAATATTTACATAATTTCAGCATTTTCAACTTCCATTTTTTACTCGTGAAACGTGACCAAAGGTTAACTTTGTGAAGATTGCGTCGATTTTTTTTTAGTGAGGTAACAAACTGGCCATGATTCGGATGACACCTATACACAGTTTTCCGCTGTGATCGTAAAAACTAATCACAATTTGCGTCGACTTAAAATATCTGCCTACAGATCACTTATTTTAGGGCCATGAAAGATAATATGATGCGGTTTCAGTAAACTTTTTTATAATTTTATTTGACTGGCGATGACAGTGTTTTAAGTTGACTAAACATTCACATACTGTTTGTGCCGAGGATACTGAAATCTATATAAAATATTTAATATCAATGTCATAGAAGCATATTATGTTTGGGCATTACCTAAATACAAAACAATTGTTGACATTTACTCAGTTTAGTACTTATCGTTTAGTACGTTTAGTACTAATACGCCGTACAACCGTTTAATATTAAAGTTGTGATGTATTTTTCCTATATCTTCATACTTGTGTAATTTTAATTTTATTATTTCATTATGTTATAGAACAATAATTTCGGCCCTTCAACATTTGGAACAAGAACATCCCACTTCAATAATTTCGTATTTACTAGCGTAGTTCATATCCATAAAGCTTCTCTAGTCTTGAAATAATCTTGTATTAGGTACGTACATGTTGAGATGTTTCGATGGCATACCACTGATGCGTTTTGCTAATTGTGTTCCTCTTAAAGGAAATATTTTAATCTCTAGAAACTTGTGAGGTATGAATAACAAAGAATGATATATTTTCTCCAATAGTATTACATTTCTGTAATAATCCCCTCACTTGCTTTAGTTACAACAGTTTGATAATAACATCACGACATGAGTATCAGGGATCAATTTGCACTAAGAGTCATACGTTGCGTCACTGAAACGAATTTTGGAACTTTCATAACAAGAGTGAGATTATGCATTTATAATTTCACAAGCCAGTGCCAGATCTTCAAAACTTGGAAAATGACTTGCAAGTAAGATTTCCAGGACTGTGTTAAGTTTTGATTACTCGGGTTGAATGATTTACCTTGAGTGGGCTGCAATAATAATTCTTAAATTATTATCAATGAACGATGTAGAGTAGAACAATCTTTTTCTACGTGATTTGACGCACAGTTTGCTATTAATGTGTTATTCACTACTGCGAATGATTATGAGTTGTGAGTCTAGGAAGTGATTATGCTGTGAATATGAAGGAGAGTAGCAGAGGGGCTGTCGTAAAGCTATATTTGGAACTATTCCAACATATGTTCGGTGGCCACTGCACTCATATGAAGGAACTTCCGAATAATAGTTGAGTCACTAACCACTCACCTGATTACTGTGTGGTTGATAAACCATGATCGGTTTTGAGTTAAATTCACATTTTGTTAGAACATGTAGTAAGTACCTACAATATTAAATCTCACACATTTTAGGGATAAGTTAACACATTCTGCACTTTTACGTGCAGCAGCTTCGTTTCGTGTATTATTTGTTTTGGTCCTAGTAATATCTATCTGTGGCTTGATTTATGCAACAAGTCGTCTGGGCCGACTTTCAGTGGGGGATTTCGCGTGAAAGGTAAATACGATGTCACAGTTGAGTGTCGTGGACAGGCGTTGAATTCAAAAGAAGACTCGAATCAATATCTTTGTCAACTGCGGGCTGTTGGTTGAAATCGCACGACACTTCTTTGGTTGATAAACATTATTCAATTTATTCGTCACGTAAGAAACTCAACAAGTCACTTATGCTTAATACATATTAATATAACCGGAGAGCTTTCTCCTAGTAATCCGTTGAGAACGAAATACGAACGAATTGTTGCAAAATTAATTTCACTGAATTTTCAAGAGCATGGCCATTGACATAAATTTTCGGACGGTATTCTGTGATACTTCAATATTTATTATTTTTGTAAGTGGTTTCACTCTCAATTTCATATCCAAATATTAAACAAATTCGTAATAATTTGCAGGAAAAGATAAATACATACATTCTCAAAACTGGATTACAACGATAGAAAATATTAAAAAGCATCACTGATTGGACAGGTATAGAACGTTAAACCTCATTTCTAACAAAAGTAGTATACTTATAAAAACTAATCTTACTCAGTCTTCTAGACATGGCATAATACATTTTCGGTGTACAGAAATTATTTTCAATCACTGTTTGTCAGAAACAAATCTGACTCATTTTCTTAATTTTCTATGACGAAACAGTAGGAGTCACTCAGTGGAGAGCAATCAACTGTTCATGGCCACTGTTCATTACAACTCACTTCATGATCCCGTCGAGAATTCAGCTTTGATATTGATGCTGTGACGTTGATTACAAGTTTTCAATCAAAATTTATAATTGTTAGATTTGAAATTAAATAAATATAGGTATACATTTGTACTCATTGATAGACAAGTAATATGTGTAAACTGTTTAAAAACTTGATAAACTTGAACTGAAACTTGAACTCGAAACTTGAACTGAATGTTCGCTTGCAGAGTTTCAAGCCCATTTTGAACCAAAATAACAATGTAACTGTTATTTTGAAATTCTTTCGCCATGTCCTCGAGTCCTTCAGTCGGGGTCAAACCGTCACGGGGTTGCATTAAAATGATTTCCATTTACTTCTAATACTTGTTATCCCTGAATGAAAGCGATGAGCAGAATCAAAGCGATAACGAACAATTCTTCCGTCTTATGCGTATTGATCGATATGTGGCTGGACAAAATGTGTTTTCATGTCTTCTTTTTCGGTACTTTTTTACATACGGGTATTTTAAATAGTAACTACAAAATGTATCAATCATGTTATATTTTATGATAGAATTCACATCCTTTATGGTGAAAAATCTTGTGTACTGAAAGCCTAATTTAATTTGCCCACACTTTGTTTAAAGCGGATTCTGGTAAAAGATGAGTATGATGAAATGTAGCGAGGTTTTTGCGATGAAATTGTTGCGTCTGAAGTGCATTCCTCACGACCTCCCTTAAGTGAATGGTTCCCTGTTTTAATAATATCCTCGTTAGCGGTTTCGCCTGTCTTGATGGGCCGACGCCTCGTTTCATCGGCTCGACGCTGCTTGGAGCCGTTGCCTTGGTAACAGTCGCCATGGCACTGGGAGACAAAACAAAAGGTGGTACGATACCGCTGTATCTCGTCTGTATATTCCATTCCATTCTCCGCTCTGCAAACAAACCGGGAAAATACTATCACACAACTTCGCAATCGAAATCGGTGTATACTTTCACGGGAAACGGAGATAACGTAATTTTCCACATACGTGGTTTAAACTAAGCAATGTTAGTAGCAGCTACTTGCACAAATGCTCAGGCCTTTTATCTCGAAATTGTTATTCCCGTGTGGATGTTGATGTTTTTACTAGCTTTGGGCATACTTTAAATAACATCCAGACACTGTTTCAAAAAATATAAATCCTTAAAAAGAGTATATTCCAGCATTGATTATATTTTTAGGAGTTGGTATAAGCAGCGTTGCAAAACAGTCCTCTGATCCCCATATAATTGTGAAAAGAATGTCACAGCTCTGTAGGTGATGATTTCCCTTCTGATTCAACAACGGTTAACATAAACTATGGACGTGACTAGTGAAATAAATGGGTCATCTTCACTCTGGTACGGGAGGTGACGGCCTTGTAAATTTTGAGGTCCTTTGTATTATTTGGTTATCAAGGTTTCAATTTCCAGATTATGATTCCACTTGTGATCAATCATGATTTTATTTTATTTATTTACTGTCCAGAATATGAAGGAAATTTACGTAACGCCCAAATCTCAGTTCCAAAGAATATATTTTCGTCATTCTTTTACTACTTCGCAATTAGTACTTACTATAAAAGGAGTTTTACCCAAATATTATTCGCTTTTAAGTCCAACGTGAAAAAAAAGTATATGCTTATTGTTTATCGAGGTATGAACTCAGGATATAAATGTTTACTGGGTTAAATCATCAGAGCAAATGATGAAAGTTCGGAGTATTTTATGTACTTTCCATATTATATGCGACTTTCTGTGTCTCTTACTAATATGTCATCATTTTCCTGATGTTTATGTTGGCAATGTCTTCTTCTTCGCCTTCTTCCTCATCATCGTATAACATAATCGCGTTCAACATTGACGCCATCAATCTCATTTCGTGCAAGTGCGTCCTTAAATATTAATTAATCATAAAACTATTTCGCTAAAAAGTTCACTGCCCTTTCTTACAGCACACCCAGTGCGTGCATAATAATTATCGTACTAAAACGTACGCTGCATTACTCTTTGGAGTCGACCACTTTCTCATGGAAAAGAAGAAAGGTATTGTTTGCAAAGTTTCTCGAAACCTGAAGAATCATGTATCAATGTTTTTTTTCTAAATCCCTGACAAAAAGTATCGAAACTTCAGTAGATAGAAGGTAGAGATGTCACTAGAAGTTTACAACTGTTTTGCAGACGCGCAGAAAGATATTTTTCTACCTCATTCATATGGAGTGACTTGAAAAGCGTAAAACTACATGAAAGCGGGGCATTGCAAGTGACTTCAAAGGACTTGTCTCACACTTAATTTTCATTCAAAGAATCATTAACAGGCGCTCTTGCATATATTAATTTTCTCTCTTTTTAAAAGAATTTCACTTAATTTGCTTTTAGAAAGACAGAGTTGTGTTATATTTTCGAATATATTTGGCGTATAATTTTTTGCATTTGAATTGGCACACTGCAATATAATATTTAAGAGTGATCTTTTTCGCAGACGGGTCTTGATGCAACTTGCAATGTGGCTTGGTGACTCTAATAAGAGTAAAATCTAATAAGATAAGGAGGTTGCTTCAGAGCATTGACAAAAAGCATTAGTTTCCACAAAGTTGTTGCATGGTGGATAGTTGTGTGGCGCCAGGTAGAATCAAGCGCGGTTTTGTTACATTTTGTTCATTTTAACAGTGTTCACAGGGACTCTCACCTTCTTCAGTGAAGCACGGTAACACCATTGATGGATTGAATTTGTACACAAATCTGATAATATAAATAAGAGATTTAGGAGAAAAAAGACTTTAAGATTTTGAGAGCTTTCTATCACATTTACTCGCACAAAGTTCCGCTTCCTAGAAACGTCTTGCTCGCTTACTAAATATAATAAAACCTGACAATGATGTTGATGTGTTGCAGCCTACCGCTCAGCAGTCGGCATCGTTCCGGCCGACTCACCCAGCCCCGCATGATATGTTGACGATGATGTTGATGTGTTGCAGCCTACCGCTCAGCAGTCGGCATCGTTCCGGCCGACTCACCCAGCCCCGCATGATATGTTGACGATGATGTTGATGTGTTGCAGCCTACCGCTCAGCAGTCGGCATCGTTCCGGCCGACTCACCCAGCCCCGCATGATATGTTGACGATGATGTTGATGTGTTGCAGCCTACCGCTCAGCAGTCGGCATCGTTCCGGCCGACTCACCCAGCCCCGCATGATATGTTGACGATGATGTTGATGTGTTGCAGCCTACCGCTCAGCAGTCGGCATCGTTCCGGCCGACTCACCCAGCCCCGCATGATATGTTTTTGATGATGTTGATGCGTTGCAGCCTACCGCTCAGCCGTCGGCATCGTTCCGGCCGACTCACCCAGCCCCGCATGATATGTTGACGATGATGTTGATGTGTTGCAGCCTACCGCTCAGCCGTCGGCATCGTTCCGGCCGACTCACCCAGCCCCGCATGATATGTTGACGATGATGTTGATGTGTTGCAGCCTACCGCTCAGCAGTCGGCATCGTTCCGGCCGACTCACCCAGCCCCGCATGATATGTTGACTATGATGTTGATGTGTTGCAGCCTACCGCTCAGCAGTCGGCATCGTTCCGGCCGACTCACCCAGCCCCGCATGATATGTTGACGATGATGTTGATGTGTTGCAGCCTACCGCTCAGCAGTCGGCATCGTTCCGGCCGACTCACCCAGCCCCGCATGATATGTTGACGATGATGTTGATGTGTTGCAGCCTACCGCTCAGCAGTCGGCATCGTTCCGGCCGACTCACCCAGCCCCGCATGATATGTTGACGATGATGTTGATGTGTTGCAGCCTACCGCTCAGCAGTCGGCATCGTTCCGGCCGACTCACCCAGCCCCGCATGATATGTTGACGATGATGTTGATGTGTTGCAGCCTACCGCTCAGCCGTCGGCATCGTTCCGGCCGACTCACCCAGCCCCGCATGATATGTTGACGATGATGTTGATGTGTTGCAGCCTACCGCTCAGCAGTCGGCATCGTTCCGGCCGACTCACCCAGCCCCGCATGATATATTGACGATGATGTTGATGTGTTGCAGCCTACCGCTCAGCAGTCGGCATCGTTCCGGCCGACTCACCCAGCCCCGCATGATATGTTGACGATGATGTTGATGTGTTGCAGCCTACCGCTCAGCAGTCGGCATCGTTCCGGCCGACTCACCCAGCCCCGCATGATATGTTGACGATGATGTTGATGTGTTGCAGCCTATCGCTCAGCCGTCGGCATCGTTCCGGCCGACTCACCCAGCCCCGCATGATATGTTGACGATGATGTTGATGTGTTGCAGCCTACCGCTCAGCAGTCGGCATCGTTCCGGCCGACTCACCCAGCCCCGCATGATATGTTGACGATGATGTTGATGTGTTGCAGCCTACCGCTCAGCAGTCGGCATCGTTCCGGCCGACTCACCCAGCTCCGCATGATATGTTGACGATGATGTTGATGTGTTGCAGCCTACCGCTCAGCAGTCGGCATCGTTCCGGCCGACTCACCCAGCCCCGCATGAGTCTACTGGGCAAGCCGCTCAACTACAGAGCGACAAGGCGAGATGCCCGATATCGCCGCTTCCAGAGTCGCGTCTATAACTTCCTTGAGCGGCCACGTGGATTCATAGCTGTCTTCTATCATATGGTCGTGTAAGTACATTTTTTTCGATTTTATCTTATGGTCTGTTCACATCAAATAATATCTAAACATACCAATTTTGGAATTGGAATTGTATTGGAATTTGGGATGAATCGTTCCAATGCCCAGTTCTAATTTCGAGGGTATCCGCTGAATGAACCCAGACATGTATTTTTCACCGTTGTTCTTTCTGAAGAAGAGGACCAAAATTGTAAACATAAAGTACCTACTCTGGGGATGTATGTATTTACTCTGGGGATAAAAAGTACACAGTTAGTTTATATTTTACAACAGCAATTAGAAGTGGAACATTATTTATCATTTAAATTTAAGATAGCCGTGGGAAGTCTCCCAATATCTGTCTAATTGATTTGAAATTACTTCAATTTAGGGACAACATTAATTTGGATTAAAAAATGTTAATGGAAAACGGATAAAAATCTTCAAATATAAAAAAATATCAATATTTTATAAAACGGTTACTAAGTAGTTTTCACGAGTATATCTATAATTACTCTCTTCAGTTTTTCCATTATTGAAATTGATGCGGTGAGTTACTCTAGAAAAATGCGTCTAAACTGTGAATTGTTTAAACACAAAAAGTCGTGTTTTCGGTGTCCTTTCAAAAATCTCCATTGCCCAACATTATTCAAAATAGACTTAGAAGGATACAAGAAGAACATTAAATTCCGTTCAGAGTATTTGACTAAAAGCACATTTCACTGTCTTCAAAATACATGCGATTCAAAAGTTCCACCTGTTGGCAATCTGTACCATTCTCATTTTATATGCCATTAGCGCAATCGATCCAAAATTAAAATATTGGCCCACGGATTTCTTACCTTATTTTGAATTGAAACTTTAATATTCAATTGGAAGCATTGTTAATAACATAACATCACATATGACATAAAAGCACATGACCGAATAACATAAATATTTAACGAAATGGTTGCCATTAGAGTTAAGAAGTCAAAATAATGTATATTCTTTCAAAGTCCACTGAATTAGATGAACAAAACTTCAGTCAATTAATAATCTGTTATGAATATTTATGTTATAATAGTAATAATGTGTCTCCATTAAAGCGGAAGGTCTCCAATAGATATCTGAGCTAATGTGCTTATTTAATAGATTATTTCCTTGTGCACAATATGAAAGCAAGAAAACGTGTGCAAGCGAAACCAATTTCCCTGATATATTACTTACTTTATAAATATGAGTTAGACCTATCTTTCAATATGGCGAGGTGAAAAAACACAGTAATTTTCCTGGTAAATATTAGATTTAACTATTTTCCGCTGATAACTTTAATCAAATTCTAACATTATGTGTATTAAGATTTTTATATATATACACCTACCCGGAAGTTCTTAAAATTTAGACACCAAAATCTGAGTAATTTTTCTATACTTGTGTTAATATATCCTCGTATTCTGAAGACATAAAATTGAAAACTCAATATATGTCAAGAGTTGCAAGTTACGAGTTATGTTATGAATCTTTCATACTAATAGTTGAAATGTTGGAAAAATTAATAAATATTTTGATTTAGTAAAACCCAACTTACATCTCTTTAAAACTGGAGTTGTAATTTTAATTATTCGAGTCCATACTTCTGCAAGTTGTAACTGTCGCAGCGCAGCATCCTAACTCGGCCGTAGTGTTCCCTGCCTAGTTTCTCTTGTCTATCTAGTTGTGTTCATCTGTACTATTGTTTCATCACAATTGTCTGCCAACCCGTATTTTCCCGCCGACATGAATGTAGGTGTGACGTGTTACATTTGCAAATGTATTTCACTGGGTTGAACACAGTCGTCTAAATCTTCGTCTGCCATAGCTTAAGATATCGCCCTTCATTCGAAGTATATTAAATGTCTGGTTGTTGTATTTGTGAAAATAATTTTCATTTTACTGAAAAAAATATACGTATGCACATTCTATGAGAAACACTAATGACTATCAATTTTAAAATCATACGCTCTGGCGTCTTAAAAAAGTACTCTAAAAATCTCTAAAATGACTCTATAAATGTAGGAAAGTACCCAATGTATAGCAAATATTGACCCATGTAACATGCTTGTTCTCACGGAAAATTTTGCTGCTTACATTCATTCATTAAATCTGTACCTGTGGAATAGTTTCCGTTACGAATAAAGAATAAATTATTTATATCAATAAGTAACAAAACATCCTGAACAGTGAATTAATTCAAGAGTGCATGTGCGTTATTCACGAAATCCCTTTGGGTTTGTTGGTACCTCATGCAACAACTGAGTTACGAAATATTCCACGAGATCGGGTATACGAGAATAAAATGCATGAAAACCCACGCGTTTCCACTGACGGCTTAAATCCCTGGTTTATGAACTACTTATTATCAGGATGAGGCAAAAGGGGATTTTTTTTAAAATTAAAAAGCCATGCGTTTTGCTAATACCTTGCAGTGAGATGGTTCTAAGCCCCTTAAAAGCATATAGCACGACATCACCATTGTTTTTATACAATTCAAAACTTTACAGTAAACCAGAAACAAACATACACATATAATTCATAACGGAAAGTGAATATTATATATATAGATATATCTTCACAGAAATCTCTGCAATTATATCGTAGGAAAAAGCAAACTGTCTGAAAAAACAGAACCCAATATTTATTTTCTGATGCGAGTGTCAGATGATAAGAATATGAGTCATTAAATGATTATGTTCCTTTTCTTTATGAAAACTGTTGAAAGGGGAGAAAATCATCTGGCCAAGAATAATATGGTCGAAATCATTGTATAAATACAATAAAAACACGCTGAGCATTGTATTCATACACATCTTGAAAAAAACGTTTTTGTCTTTGATGATAATCTACAAAACTAAGCGTACAATTTATCAAATTTCTATTTGGAACTCGCTCAATTTAATAAATTTTTAGGCAGGTTATTGTATTGTGTATCGTATAATATTACTCGTGCAGAGAGTTTTCCGTTACTACCATTTAGAATGAACATAAGATTCATGATTCATGGTAATAAACAATTCTTGAAGAATGTACAAACAAACATGCAATAGTGAAGCGTAAGCACTTCTTGAATTAAAGAAAAGTTAATGCAATTTTCAAAATGTTATAAAAAATAATCATATCATTATGCGCAAATAATAAACATTTATTACCCACTTTTGCGTTTCAACAGAAACGATGATTAAATACCTCTATATTGAGAATCATGTGGAAATGCATTTCATAATATATAATATTGTATTAAGAATAATAACTTGATGTAGTGATTATAAATATAACTCTTCTCGATGTTCATCGTATTAACTGCAGTGTGGTCCGTTTGATTCCACAGAACACAATATTGAATGAGCTTGGATCACTCTTCGATCCTTGTCAAGAATTTCAATGGGGGTTGTTGTATCGAACACACTATGTTCAGTTGGCGAATCGACCTATCGACAAGATGGGTGGTGATAAACAACTTGCTTCAGTCTGTAGGTGCCTAGACATGGATAAAACTCGTGTTTTACTGCTGTCATTCTACTTTCTTTCTTAGACCACAAACACGAGTCTTTATATCTGTTATTACATTACTCACCTTTACTACTTTTACCCAAAAATGGGAAAAGTTTTTTTAGATAACACTTTTCAATTTTTCTACAAAGAATGCCCATTTCTACAACATCACTCTATGTTTTGTGAATGTCGCGATTAAATAACCTTCCTGGTGTGTAACAGAAAACGAAGCTTTGTCTTGTATCCTGTCAGTAAATTTCACAACGTCTTCAGGCAATATGCTGGTATTGATGGCCTGCTTACGTCTCAACAATGCAGTGCATTATCTATCGTACCACAACAGCAACCTCACAAATGCACTGTGTATTATGAATCGAGCGGAGCGTATGTCTCCATTTAACACATTTGGCATTAATCTAAGATTTTTTTATCCAAATGTGGCTCATTTTCATATCAATTTATCAGAGAGTTCTTCCGATCGAGGTAAAATTTTGCACATACAAAAAAAGATATTAAGAGTAAATGGAAGAAAAGAAAATATAATATAGACTTAACTTCGTTCTAATAAATAAGACTTCATTTTAAACCAAGAAAATGATATTTACGCAAAACTCTGATTGGTTAAAAAGTGAAAATTACATTTAAAACCAAAATTGGGCAAGGGTTTTGAGTGCAGCATTTAGTTACACTGCTATAATTTTGAGATAAAACGGCTAAGAAATTTAAAGAGTTATTATTGTAAATGTTACAATTTTACAAATGGTGGCAGATGTGGCATTTTTAGAAATCAAAATTATGGGTTTTGTTAATTTGTCTGTAGAGTCCTACGAACTTATTAGTCAACACATTAACTGTTTTGTTAATGAAATTAATGTGATTTTATTATAAAATCATGGTTTTAGAGTTACAATGTACACTCCCCCAAATAATAAACGGTACTCGAAAGAAAATGAATTGACTGATTAAGGTTTGATGGCATCATCCCATGAAGTCAGTGCTAACGCATTATCTAACTCTTTTAGGTGAGCTCTGATTTCATTGATAATAACAAGGATTGATTGTCAAGGAACCGGCCCAGCAGCCAATACGTTTTGTACCAAGTACCGTTTATTATTTGGGGGAGTGTACCTCAGAAATGCCGCCCTTTTTAAATAATAGCTTAATAATAGCTTTTTAAATAGCTTTTAATAACCTTTTATTAACATATCACAAATTAAGTACTAGGCAATTCGATGAACTTTAAGGAAGACAATGAAGTGTCTCGGAAGACATTGCCTATGAGAGAAGAAATGAGCAAAGTGCGAAAGGTATTTGTCCTCTTGGAGTTGGTTTTAACAGTTTTAAGTAGGGATTTGATTTTTTAAACAAGTCGAAACAAGTTAACTACAAACATAATGAAATGAAATGAAATCCTAGGCAACGCTATGCATTGTAATGTAGACATTGGTACTACACACATATCTCTCCAATATTTACTGACGATACAGTGAGCAAAGGCCCCCATTGCTCACATGGCATATCCCTAGCAGAGTCATCGTCCTAGATAAGATATATCACACCATCCCTGTTTCTAGTACACATGAAGTTAACATTTATACTTTGAGCACTTACTCTGCCATTGTATATTTAAGACAATGACAAGTAAAAATAGCGCTTGATTGAAGAACTTAATTTAGTCCCAGTTTAATTCCTGTTTTATAATAAATCTTGCTTGATTTTCTATAGTCTACGGATTTGAGATTGAATGGTAAACGCAAAATTAGCTGGATAATATGCCTTCGGTTTTTAATGGTTTAAAATAAACATTCGTCAGTATATTGGTGACGTATTTCCATTTTTCAGGTCGTTAAGTAAATTGTTCTCACATATTTTAGCTAATATTATATGCATTTACCTCGTATTATATTATATTAAATATAACATTAAATTTGTGCCCATACCAGTCATCATTTCTATA
Organism: Leuctra nigra; assembly: GCA_934045905.1. Taxonomy (NCBI): domain Eukaryota; kingdom Metazoa; phylum Arthropoda; class Insecta; order Plecoptera; family Leuctridae; genus Leuctra; species Leuctra nigra. The sequence goes on along the minus strand of OW203763.1, from coordinate 6,762,252 downwards.
GGTTAGTTTGTAATCAAATATATTATTCAATCACTTTTTTCTTGTTTACGGATATTATAGACGTGTGAGAATAGTAACACGTTGTTTGGCTTTCATTGATCAAATGTACGCCATGTTCATCATAACCACTCACTCGATAAATTTTCGGAGCGATTAAATAGTATTCGAAATGACCATTTTACGTTTCGCAGTACTTGCTTCAACCATGCATTAGATTACATATTACATAAAGATTCATCATTCTTTTTACGACATGCCTGCTTTATGTTGGGATACAAATGTAATTTCTTCCGTTCCCTCATTCAATGCAGACACCGAAATAATTTTAACTTGTACCAATGAGATAGATATTTCCCTATCCAATGTGAAAATGCACTTCTAGGATATAATTAGGTAACAACTGTATGACCTTTTGGCAATACTTCTGTGTGGATCTCTGTGAGTTTCACTCATTTACGACTACTGAGGTTTGCTATGTTGGATTTAATTATCATCACAACTATCTCGATGCATCTTTATCTTGAAGAAAAATTGAAGAAATGAAGTGCAGTCAGGCAAGAGCACAGATGCCAGCTCTGTTTTATTAGCTTGGTGTTATTCGCATATAAGATTACTTATCGTGATATAAAGTCATCGAGATTCTTCTTCACCTGTTCAAGTTGAGAAGTTCTCCGCAATAATGAATTGCAAATAACGGTTCGTCATCATATTATGCTGTACTCTTTCAGATTTGCTACTTCATGACTTCATAAATAAAAAAAATTAAGGCGCATTGCTGTTAAATTGAAAATAATGCCCAAATGTCCGCAACTTTTAACGGTCAACTGAAATATTGGTAGAAAACCTGAAGTCTTAGATTGCCTGTTAGCACGCAAATAACCTTCCTGCGGAGCGTGAGTGGTGAAAATAAATTATGTTCATTCCTATTCAATAGAGTGGGTAAAAACTCAGGTCCACTAGCAAAAACATGTTCACAACGAGTCACAAACGACACACAATGCTATGCGTATACATTACAGACTTTATCAAATACACGTAACTTATTGTGGATCGTGTCCCTGTCTAGTTTATGCAAATAATTCAGTCAAAGAAATAAAAATATATTACGTGAAAATGGTCAAAATGAGAAAAAAGAAAACGAAGAAAACCATTTTCGTCAATAACCAAAAAACTTTGATTAAGTTTAGTTTTAGTAAATGCCTTATGAAATTTGGCACCAAAATATGAAATATTTTGCACTTCAAGCCTAAAATCTGGGCTCTTGATAATATCGTGATTTTTACTCGAACATCATTCTGGACCAGACCCTTGATTTGTTTTAAAAGGGTCCATAAGAATTAAAACTGTCACCATGGCAACAATTTTCTCTTGACCATTTGCGGACAGAAGTTAATGAAAATATTTTAGATAAGAAGCCTCTCTTTTACCTAACAGTTTTATTTAAGTATATATATTATCTAAGCAATTTGGTTGCTACTACGAGATGCATTGAAGCAAGTCAAGTGTATTACAAGAACATATATGGTATCGGTGAATGCACAGTAAATGTGGAAATTTATGGGTCACTCACGGAGCTATTGCAAGCTACTTTTACAGACATGAACACAATTTATATCATTTCTTCTACCCTAAGAGTAATCCTATTAAATTCTGTTGAAGTATCTAATAAAGTTTGAAAATCTTATTACCGCTTTCTCTATCACGATTCTTTCGTGTCAGCATGTCACTTTAGAAAATATACGGGTTTCAAATTAACTGTCAGACCATAGCTCAAACTTAAGGGGGCGGGAAGAAACTAAGAACGATTTTCCCTGCATTCTCTTTCGTATGAAAATGTTTTCACTTTGAGTTTTGGTGTTGGGGGGTTTTCCAATGCCCTTTAACCGTGTGCCGTGCACCATTGATCGGCATGAACCGGAATTATACGCACGAATTACTGCGCCAAACCCGTACCTTGCTGAGCTGACTTGAGTGCGGTACCCCAAGAAAAACGCGAATAATTATACCATTTTATAGAAATGCAAATAATACTTATAAATACGTTTTAATTATAATACATTTGTACGTGCAAGTATGTACAAAATATAAGAAATAAGAATAAGGCGAAAATAACTTATTTTCTGTCATTACACTTGTATAATGTACGTTTTATCTATGTTCAATTAATTGATTGTAATACTTTCTTTTTGACAGAATTTGTATTATTCGACCGTTTATAAAAATTATAATTGCAATTATGATGACATAATAAAAATAAGTTCAGATATCATTTGCAACACAAATACTATTGGCAATAGCATAATACAAAAGCATGAGGCAAAGCAATTTCGATCCATGTAATTCTACTACAATGTGCTAGTGTATAGAGTTCATATTCAAACCGTTAAAAATCTTAATAATAAAATAAAAATTTTGTTCGAGTTGTCTGATTACATTCACTACAACTTAAAATGTAATTGGTTCTACGAGAATTAAGGCTTAGTTTGTCACTGGTAAGTCTATAACAGATTCTATTCATTGTAGCTCAGTGTTATGTATGCTGACATATAACGGTTGCATAGACAACCTGAGGTCGCCCAAATTATCTCTCCAAACTTCTTCACATTAGTTCATGATTTCATGAACTGATTGAATGCATTTTTATTGACATTCGTAAGCAATGGGAAAAAGTAACTAACTCGGCTGTCTCTCTAAGAACAATATGCTTAAAACATGGTCATACTTATAATCCGATATTCCTTCCTTTACGAAGGATTTGGAATCATAATTAGGAAAAAGAACGTTTTGAGTATATTATTATCGTTATATATGAAATATACAGAGTATTTTTAAAACAAACGAATACGATGTACGATGCACGATGTACGATATACGATGATTTGAATACGATGTATTCAAAAGTTAACTTTACAATTGAACAATGCATAATGTATTCTGAAATTTATTTTCCGTTATAAGAAGCCAAAATTTCACAATTTTTAACCAATATTGTCAGGTTTATTGAAAAGAATACATGTTCGTTACAGATAAGCCTACACGTAAGACTTTAATTTATCAAAAGATTCACATCTAATAGTAGTTGATGTAGGGTATGGACAGGCAGGTCAAAGTGACTGATTTCTTCTAGACTCTTCAAGTCATGTGACCTAATTAAACAAGAGAACCCTCATGGACAGAGCGCTGGAGTAGAATTGAAATCTGTAGAAGTAATCGATCACAAAGTTGTTGAAGATTCGAGTGGTTGACTCTAAATACTACACAACCTTTGACATATACAATGTTTTTCAGAAAGAGTATACAGATACTATATTAACATGTCCTGTAGCAATTCCATTTCAGAATCTACATTTTGTTTTTAGATGTTTGACATATAAAGCATATTTTAATATGTTATTAATATACTCTGTCAGAGGAAAATTAATATCGTTTCCTTGACTTATCTAAATACTATTATAATTTCTAAATTTCCTTGATCTCGTTCTTTTTAACATTTAATTTGATACTTCAAAGTGAATTATTCATCATTATTTACTTATCTATAATATACGTACTTACAGATTCTTTCAGATACAAAGAAAAGTAGATACAAAATATTGTTTCTGATTTCAATAAATAATAAGAAATGCTCTATAAAATCGAGGACAAAAATTAAGTTCACCCATGTACTGATTGTATTATTATTATTTATTGATATTGATTTGTGTGTCAAATGTGTGTGTTTCTCTGAACATCAGCCTGGGTTGGTTTCCTTGTGACTTGGTGTAAATGAATGTCCGTATAATGCACTGGATCGCATATTCCAGGCCAGTCACTCAATATGGCACCGTGGAATGGCATCCCTGATATGCCATTGGCGATTCACTGGGAATCTTCAGTAGAGCAGGCATCGAGAATTGCTCATCATTAGACGAATACCTTGATCAGCTCTGCCAGAGATCGACCTCAGGACTTTTGCTTTTCTATCCGAATATATTTTGTATAAAATTGAAAGAAATACCTGCTCTAAAGGCATTGACGGATACAAATGACAAAGTATTTTTTTGAAATTTACGTAAACAGTGGAACCAATATTTCAGACAAAAGAAGAAAAAATACACACATTTGTCAAAAAAACAAATATTAAATATTAAAATTTCTCTGATACATTTCTTGTTATTGTTTTGATTGCTTTTTGCGTTGGTCTCTCAGAAATTCAAAATTGCGCATCCCTTTCTATGTAATAATGTAAGCCCCTCACCTTGTTGTTCTTTTTCTCTCTCAACAAGATGATGTTTTTGTAGCTGTGGTGTACTGGAGACATATACTTCTGTTTTTCATTAGAGCAACATCTAGTATGTGTTTTCGACGTGACATTAGAACAATATGCGTCCAGGTGGCGTCGCTCGTAAGAGCAAGTCCACCCACAATCCAGCGTGGCTCAATAACACTTTACGTCCAAGTCACTTCATCACTCAGTGTTCGAGACATAGGTACGAGTCCAGTCCATATTTCACAACATACACTTGTATAGTGTCCACAATTATCTCATGTAGTTCATTGTTGTATTTTCTATTTAGTGTTGTTTTGTACGATATACATTATTGGAATTCATTATACTTGTCATTTGCGATATGTCATTCCTCAATAAGTATGTAATGGAATTTACTTTCAAAATAACAAGTACATACTCATGCTTATATATGTTCTATAATCATATTATTTTTCATACTTAATAACATTCCGTGTACAAAAGTAACCATGTTTTTCTCATATAAAATAAGCATTAAGAAGTAATTATATCAAAATGAGGCCAGGTCAACAAGTTAATTCAATAAAATAACTTTATACAAATATTGAAATAGATTTTTTTAAATTTAAAATGTAACCTTAACATTTCTAAACTTAAAAGTCACTAAATATCGATGCATCAAGTGTTTCTATAAATGATTGTTACACATATTGGATCGACAGTAGCTAATTCTAAGCTAATTGCTTTCACGGTTATTTCACAAGTTGTGAAAGTTGGAACATTTTGCATCTTTCGACAAATTTAGTTGTCTGTTTTATACCATTTTAGAGGATAAATGATTTTTATAATATTTAAAACCATACTCTTTCTCTAAAGCGATGTGTAATGAGAATTTATAATCTTGATGTTTGGAGCATTTTGGTGGCATCGCTGCCTAGAAATCCCCTTAATGAATACAGTTCCTTCTTTACACCATCAGTTTTGTTATATCTCTAAATTGTTAAGTTACGTGTGAAGCGTGACCAGATGCAGTTAAATCATAGTTCCGCATTTATTGAAGAATTTTACCGCAACGAACTAACTTTCCTGATCATTTATACACCTACATTCTGATGATGTTGTTGAGCTTCAAAAGCCTCGAGTAATTATAAGGAAGAAAGAAAAACTTAATCGCAGTAATGGCAATAGTTTCAGCACGAGAGAGCTACACATATATTTCTATTATTCTATTACAATACTATGTATGTAGATATTATAATGCGCAGTGTATTTAAGGTAAACTGAAGTGTCAAATCGATAACAGTTCAATATCATTTAGAGTCATCGCGTAGCCATTATTATATTCTATATTCCAAATATCTGTCCTTCCCATGGTGGCCATTACATTATCATGGGTAATATATTCAGTATTGAATTCAATACGTGGCTGTAAAACCATCAATGCGAACTGACGGCAAATCTTGTGAGTGATTGGTATGGGGAATATTGAGTCACTTTACAACATGTAAATGAGAGGCACACTGTTGTCAATATTTATTTGCTGCGCAATAACTGTGGATTCCTCCTCAAAATGTTTTAGTAAGTCAAACGTATTTTGAGAATGTAGGTTTCTGTGGAAAACTTCCATAGAGTCAGGATGTATGTGCGTTGTGAAAAATATCCGACCGAACCGGGGCTCCGACGCATGTGCAATGTGACAGTGTGACAGCATCGTCACCGGCGGTATGACAGTTCGTAGTGAATGTTCTCTACTTTCATTCCATCCTCCTCAGAGATT
>OW203763.1:6596132-6756047 GCA_934045905.1 Leuctra nigra | reverse complement strand
GATGATGATGATGATGATGATGATGATGATGATGATGATGATGATAATTTTATGATATAAGTAAGAAGCTAATGGACTATAAAGATGGTTACTTAAAATAGAAATGGAGCCCTTGAGTGATAATATACTAACGTGAGAAATGATGATTTTCTAAACTTAAATTTATTTTTAAAAAATCCTTAAAAAACGAGTGATAATCTTATCATAATTTCTTGAGCCAGTAAAAATCAAGTAGAACCAAAATCGCGATAAATGCGTTCATGAATATCACTTTGTGTACAGCAGATTCTTAAACTTTGCATATGAATAGTTACATTTGATAGGTTCTCTATACTCGGTAGGAGATAAATACGCAATTAGTTTTGATTCGGTTTGTCCCAAGAACGTAAGTGAAAGACAGTGTAAAAATATCTATATAATTTTATTTAGATAATGTAGAATAAAGCTTTCCTTGACAGCGATATATGATTGAAATGAAATTCTATAGTTTCAAAACAATACACGTTGGTTATAAAATTGTCCAGTATGTATTCATCATAAGAAAGTTTTATTAAGAATTCTATATCTTACCGTCGAATGTGCACTTGTACTATCACTTGTACTTGTACTAAAGCATTACAAGGCCAAAGCAATTGCTAGTAGCTTTACTTTCAACTTTTCCAGCAGTAAGCTGTGTTCTCCATCTTGCACATGAAATAACACTTTCCCCATTCAAGTCTATAATTGCCCACATTTATTTCATTGCTAACTCACCAATTACTTTAATTTAAGTTTATAACGTGATGTTGATTATGATTAATGAATCATGGAAGAACTACTTTGTGAAATTGAGTTGAGCCCAGAGTTATCATGGTCTTCTGCAGTCACCGCTTGTGTGGCTATTCGACGCAGTGTTGCAGTTTGCTCTGGAATGGCCTCTTGTTGGAGCTTTTTAGCAGTGAATGAAGTGAATGTGCATTTAGTTGATCGAATTCGATTCTAAGTTCATGGCAAGGAAACAGAAGCATTGCTATGGAAACTTAGCTTTTAATTTGTTTCAATAGGTATAAAGCTAGACCTCTAACACCTGGTACATACGAGATAATGGAAGCCGTGGAAACGTTAAGTCACTTAGACAAATTAATGCCAAAGCTCATCAGTAATATTTTGAGACAGTTCCGTGCCATTTCAATATAAGACATTATCAGCACTTAGTTAAATTACAGGGTAGACCTATTACTCTGGAATAATTCGATATATAATTGAGATCGAGTATAATTATTTAATTAATAATTTTCGTGGCGATGATTATAATTGCTTTGCGTGGCCTCACACAAGCCGTGTTGAAAACTAGACCACAACAAACCGTCAAGTTTCACTGTGAGACCGTGTCATTAGGAACATGAAGTTAAACTTGCCTCTATCTAGGTAACAATCAATATAGGAATGGAGTAGAATGTTTGATAGTCCCATCGTTACATAGCGATACTATTTCCGTATGAGATAATAATTGTTGTACATAAATCCCTTAATTATCAAACTATATGGGGATAGAAATCATTTTTTAATGGCGAACTGTCAGTGTTTCAGCCACCGCTTTAATTACTTGAAGAATACAATCCAAATTTTAAAATTAATAGCCATATTTTTTTTAACACTTGGAAAGTTTTGAAAGAATCTGTATTGGCAGTGGTTGGTAAACATTTGGTAAACTTTGGCATGGTAAAGAGAACAATGTCTGAAATGATCATGATTAAATGACATTGCATCCCTGTTGTTAGTCACACGTTCCTGATAAGTCATAGGCTAGGTCTGGTGAGTTTAGTTATTAAGCGAGCGGAGCGAGCGTCTCCACTTGACTCTTGCGGCACTTTCTCTGTGTGTGTGTTTGTTTGTTTGTTTGTTTGTTTGTTTGTTTTTTTTTTTGCTGGTTCAACCCAGGCCGCACCGGTCAACGTATCGATCTGAAATTTTGCACACACCTTCATCTCATACTAACTTAGACCTGTATAGTTTTTGAGAAAGATCCGTTCACAAATAAAAAAATCGCGTTTTCCCATATAAATAGCATTGTAGGTTCGAGGAGTCCGTTGCGGCCGCCCGATGCGCTCCATTCAAAACAACTCGGAAGCAAGCAGCTGTCTATCTATTATTGTTTGAATACGTAACAATTATTTCTTTGCGGTTAGATAATAGTTAAAGCAATACATGCGAGGTTATACTTAGGGTTTATTCTATTATTTTTGAAGATGTAGTTAATTGGTATAGGTATTTATTGTTTATGAGAGTTTTAACATGCAGTCTTACTTCCAATCTTTTCAAAGGCTGAGCAAATTATTTGTAGACCGATGAAATGTCTGCTTGATTGTAGAAATAGATTGGTTGGTTGATAATTGAAATTATGTTTATGAAATATTTATTTCATTTGTATCAGATACAATGTGTTAGGTTTGTGAGGTAAGCAATGTGCTAGAAGAAATAAGCTCTTTTATACGGAACGGCAAGTAACTGTTTGGATAATGTTTCTTAAATTATGTTTGCTCATATTAGCACTTAGATAATGGCCTATTTTGTGGTTTGAATCTCTGTATTTTTTATTTATAATAATTCCATAATACCTACGTACCTAAATACTGAAATAAATACACATGAGTGTGTATCATGTTGCAATGACTTGCAATAACTGTTGCAATAACTTGCAATGAGAAGCAAATTCAGCTATTTTTTTATATAATTTAGTGGATCGTGCTTCTAGATTTCAGTTGTTTTAGGTATATTATTCCCGGCTTTTAAGGAATTATGGTTCGAGGTTTTGCACGTATCCGTGCTCGCTTATCAACGCGTTACACAGAGCGTTTTCCTAGTGTTTTAGATAATGCCAAATAGATAGGAGATATTATTTTAGAATCCTTTCCTACTTGGAAAATACGTCATATACAGTCTTTGCCTTGTGATATTGACGGCACATGTTTAGTTGTTGTAAGTATTTTAGGGGAGTCAATCAGTCCAGCAGATCAGGTGAGAGAGTTGCCAGGAATTGTCATCAAGTCGCAGTAAGAGAAAACGACTTGTACAAGATTATTTTGAGATAGAGAAGATAGAAATATACCCAAAGTAATTATTATAATAATTGTAATAAGAGAATATTTTGAGTATATTAGTGTAACTGTGTTTTATAGTAACTTATTGTTTGAACCTTCGTTACTTATAAGTTATAAGTAATGAAGGTTCAAACAATTGTTTCTCTAAGTTCCCTATATTTCCTTCCCTACAATATCGTACTGATTAGACGAAATCGACAAGATCTTGGATCTCTGGCTAGATAATAATCACATCATGACAATAATTTGACAGATGTCATAGTTATGAAAATCTAAAGATGTATGTGAAGGGTTCGCATATCATTCGATTATAACAGAAAACATGTTGAACTTAAAGAACATGGTCTATCCGAGAAGTGAAGATGGCGATTGCTAGATGGATTATAGAAGTAGAACGCACACCGGGATCCAATTGACGCTAGATGAGTTGGGACTGGATCGCTCCTAGCGGTGCGGCCCACATGGGGTTCGACGAAATTACAAATAGACGCGATCGGATCTTTATTTGCGAAGAAAAGCTACAATATGGTCCGATAGAAATATGTTTATGAAGATAAAATGATTCTAGTGTGTATCTTGCGTTCGTAGCCTACCTTGGCACACATTGCCGAGCTCACACGTAAACAAATGTCTCGCAAATACGGCGTGTGGTACTTAGTAGTAATTGCGGTGGATCTGAAGGTGTCGTTCAGCGAGGTGGCCCACGAGCTGAACAAGCAGGTCATCTTAAGGGAAAAACTTATCAAAAGTTGCTAGTAATAATTTTGAATATAAAGCGGTTCCCCAGCTATTTTTGCATACCTAGTACCTATCCCATGGGAGATACGTGCCAAATTGTGTTTGATTCATATCTTTTGTTCAGTTTTATACATAGTTATCTCACGGTGCTCGTATGCTATCGTGCATTTGCCAAAAAAGCACGTTAGGTCCACGTAGCGATTATCATGTCATATATTTTCTACACTTATAAGAAAAACTGAAAAGGCTATAATTTTCTTACATTTCCCCCATAAAACAACTTTCATCAATATTTTAGAATATAACTCTTTATCGCCCGAACCAAAACTCGGAGAAAACACTTCTCGAAAAGCTAATATTCGGAAATTGTTTCAGAAACATTTACAAGAAAGGCTAGAATTACGAATTTAATTATTTATTTCTAACACGTTTACACCACAGAAGATCGCGGAGAAAAGAGACAAGTTATAGTTGAATACTTGATCATTGCCTGCGATATTACTTCCTTTAGCAGTCTAAAACTTCTCTTTTTTTATCAAGATGGAGCAATAAAAACCTTAATTGCATCCATCTTTTCAAAGAAAAGATTTTTACTATCTGCAGACGAATAATTTTCAATTAAACGTAGATTCAAAGAACAAGCAGGTTTACCAACTCTTTGCTTACCTGACTGAATTAGTTCGTTCAAAGTTTATTCTTCAGTTGCATAATTAAGATGGTTTGACAATACTCTCTCATGGCAAACGAAAATACTTCGACTCGTGTTGTCTGACTTGTTAGCTGAATATTGGCATAAAGGGTAACAGCCGAGCCACCTTAAACAATCCCCGTGAATTCATTTTTAAAACTTTCGCTGCGGCTAGATGGGCATTTGGCCATCTTTCTCTCGGGATAGTTGTTTCAGGTCAGACGCTGGTGCTAAACAATGTACCCGTACATTTCAACCTTGTCAACCTTGTATTCAACATAGCTCTGCATTATCTACTTGGATTCACTTAATATGCTTGGCATTGGTAAGAATTTATTTGTGTTCTCAATACAGAACACTAACTTTAAAAATAGACATACAAGTAAACTGTCTTAATTGCTCTCCTGCTGTCACCATTAGGCGATGGGCGAAGCTTTTGCGTTTTGGTGGACACCTGCGTTTACTGCTTATATGCTGGATGGTATACCTGGCGTCAATACATTTATTAAATGGATAATAAATAGCACAACATGTCTTATTTACATTTGACAAATAGCAGCTTTACGTCATGTATGCGGTAAGGGTCGTAGATCATAATACTCTATAACATGCAGTTTAAAGAAGTACTCGAACCAAATTTAGTTCTCATAAAATAATCATAAATTAATATTAAGCCGAATACTTCTCATCTAGTTCATGTTCTCTACAAGCACTCCACTGACATAGCGTGATAGATATTATGATAGCATACGTCGGAATTCATATTTATTCATAACTGGAATTACAATTTTTGCATTTAGGTTACAATTGCGTGTGTTGTGTATACATTCTAGTTTATTTTCTTTTCTTCATGTAATACATTCATACAGGACGAATGGATTATTTAGGTTTGTATGAAAAGTATTTAAACAGAAATACTCCAACATTATATTTAGAATAATATTATGATAAATCGCCAAAATCGTAAGGATTTCATCAAGCAAGAAGGTGCAATGCAAAGGCGAGTAATTACTAGAAAAGTTAATCCTTCATGACTGTTCGATTTCGGCAATCGGACCTCTGACAAAAAGTCCACATAAGATGTTAATAGTTGTAAGAACACATCTCATTATATCGCGACATCTCGCGAATCTTCCACTTCCCGCATCAAATACCTAACACCAGGAACAGCTTGCTTTAGATGTGTAGAGAAAGACAGATATAGCTATCTTAACAGTCTATATTTATTTACATTAAAAGGAACATTTTCATTTTCATTTTTATCTTTTCTATTGTTTAATTTCACAAAGAAGTACATCTTATAGCTAATTGGATTAAAAGCTTAACTGCAAATGCGTTTGTGGCTAATTTAGATTTCAAGGAATTACACGGAAGAGTTAAGGAACTAAGATGTATGTCTATTGTGATAGGCGTATAGAGGCGCGGTCGAACTCGCACTGTCATTGCTTTTGGTTCTACTAAACCTGGCTCCTGCTAGGAATGGCGCTACTGCGATTAGGTGGGTGGCTGTTTTAATAATTTAGCAAGCCGGTCTATTTCTGGCCGAAACATTGAGAGGTGTTACCTTAGAGTATATATGCCTACAACATACAGACACACACACACACCTACAGCAAGACGGCAAGAGAACGCTACAAACCAGATACATGCGCACATACCTACAGCAAGAGAACGCTACAAACCAGATACATGCGCACACACCTACAGCAAGAGAACGCTACAAACCAGATACATGCGCACACACCTACAGCAAGAGAACGCTACAAACCAGATACATGCGCACACACCTACAGCAAGAGAACGCTACAAACCAGATACATGCGCACATACCTACAGCAAGAGAACGCTACAAACCAGATACATGCGCACATACCTACAGCAAGAGAACGCTACAAACCAGATACATGCGCACATACCTACAGCAAGAGAACGCTACAAACCAGATACATGCGCACATACCTACAGCAAGAGAACGCTACAAACCAGATACATGCGTATAGAGACAAGAAGATATAGGTTCCAGAAGTGAGGGTGGAGTGGGTGGGGGGGGGGGGGGGAGCGATCGCGTATATTATTTTAACATTTTATGGGTTTGAGGAAAAAAATTATATATTGGTTTCAGAGTTCACCACAATTATTTTTCAACTCAAACTATTCGACTCTATCACGACTTGCTCCAACCCTAACATTATTTTGTTACCAAATACTTTTCATCGAAAACAACGACTTATCAAGAGCTTTATATTACACAAGGTCTATGTTTCAACAATGAACCAATACAGGAGCGCAGAAGGTGGCTTCTTACCCTTCAATTCCATCTCTCCGTTAATTCCCACCGTCGGTGATAAGAGTGAGAACAGAGAGGGAGAAGAAACACAACTGCGAAGTGGAAGGAAGCAAAGAGCGAGGGCTTCAGATTGTAAAATAACTTCCGGAAGAAACCTGGCTGTAATGAGTTATTTGACAATGACAATTGCATTGCTGACCGAATCAAGTAATTCAACTTTAACCAGTCAAATTGAATCATTGAGATTTATTTCAGTAAATTGTCTGTTTTACAATGAATGTCAGCTAGAATATTTGGACGTTCTAAATGTTAATTAACACTGTAAATTACACTGTACACTGTATGTACACAATACACTGTTCTTACCAATAATCCTTGTAAATTACACTATGTAATTCACTATAGAGCGCTATTTTAAGCTATATCCAACAAAACTCAATACTCCATTGACTTGCTAAACCCTTGACTACCCCTCCCCCTCCCCCCCCCCCCCCTTATAAAGCTAGACAATCAATTAGCGGTATACCGTACCGCCGCTGCACCCTGCAGGCCAAATTTGGTTTCCTTGGTTTCCTCGGTTTTGTGGGTAAATTAACGACAGGCCATCCTTCATATATGCCTAATATTCTCTATGCTTTACACACTGAACACACTTAATATATATTCTATTACAGGCTGTACCAAGATAATACTCTTTTCCTCTCTTAGGTCAATGCGAAATCGTTGGTCTAAATAGCGTCTCATAACTATGTATTTCTGTCTTATAAATAGAAATACAAATATAACATTGAAAAAGTAAAATTATGAAGCAGTTGCATCCCTTTAACTTTAAACTGAGAAGTAATATTTATTTTAACAGGTTCTTAACAGTGACTTCACAGTAAAGAAAAATAGCATACGTTTACAGCAAACACAATTTTTACTTCTAAATGGGAAATAAATTTAACACTGAGATGAGAGTACTTGAAAACGTCAATCATAATGTAAGAACTGCTAATTCTGAAGCTTATTCTGGTCTGAATTCTGTTAAGTTATCAGGACTAGATTTTTGTGTCAGACTGTTACCTCTAGCGGTGTGCCTCTAATTACAATGAAACATCATTTAAACCGAGATGTATTTCTCTAATTAGAATGAAACAGCTGAAACAGTTTATTAAGAGGTGTCGTCTTGAAGTAGGGGAGTGTTGGGTATCTTCGCGTTGACTCTGATATGATGACTATTGTGCGTGCATGCGTTCCATAGCTCATATCATGACAGGGATGATATGTTAGCACGGCATATCTTTTCGAAAGGTTAAGGTGGAACATTAGCATTTCACCACTGACATTATTTCGCGGGCATTGATTTTTAATTTAGTACATGTTAGTGTAATTAGATACTATTCAAGGATTGGCTTTATTTCTCAAATCCAGATTTACATTTATAGGGTGAGCTAATTTTATACGATTAATACAGGTACCTCGTCTCTTATCTTAAATTAAGTTCTCCTATTTCATATATTTTAAAGAAAAATATAATTTTTGAGTATGCTTATAGTATTGTTGTACCTGTTTCTCTTTCTTCCTGTATTATTATTCTAAATTTAAAAATATATTATTTTCACTCATTAAAATGTACTGACTAATTCTAGTCGATATTGCTAATTTGTGTTAATACTAATCAATTATATAAATTTGCGTAAAATCGATCAAATTAATTTCTATGGTTGTGGGCCTCGCGTTCATCCAGTTAAAAAGAACTTACGCTGAATTACCATTATTACCAATGAATTAATCGATCTTTTCTTTGCGTGTTCGATTATTGCGCTAATTATTCTTGCGTGTGTAAGAGCCTTATCAACGTGTTCACGACGGAGTCTGTATTAAAACCGAACAATATTTTATTATACTGAATGCATGTTGATCAGCCCCATGATACAAACACTTTGAAAGCAGTCAATTTTACCGCGAACAAATTGCCTTGAGAATAACGGGTTCATAAAATAAATTATAGTTTGTAGGCACGTTTTTATCACACTATAAACAATTACATTTTAAATTTGGAACTGCTGAAAAGTAATCTCGGATAAAGCAAATTCCAAAGTATGACTAGAATTTTATTTTGACCACGCGCGAGGGTATGGGACCTTGGCAGATGGGTTAACAAGTGGTTTTTAACTTTTGAAGTTAAACCAGTGTTTATTTTGTAAGAAGGTGACCTACTTATGGTAACCAGACTATAAAACGTGCCAACAGAATTTCGAGTTATATATTTTTCATGCGATTACAAAATGTGAAAATGTAAAAGTTTATGGGGTTTTGACTAGCAAATTCGAAATCAAGTTATTAACTGGTTTAGGTTTTTACAACAAAATATTCCCAGCACGTATGATGAATGTTGACGTTGTAGTAGTTAGTTCTCGGTTAAACTGTTTATGTCAAGGTATACTAATAATGACAACGCCCTTAAATAGTGAAAATAATTGTTACATAATCAAGAGCTTTTAACTAATGCTCGAAATGGAAACGACGGATATCTTGATGTCAAAAGTTGATTCCGAAACTACTATACATTACAGGTCATGTCAAACACCCATTACAATAATCTAATACATGTGTGTGAACCGATAGTTATAGGTACTTTAAAATATTCAAATTTGTCTAGTTCGCTTGAAAACAGTGTGATCGGAAGTGTTTATTGATGTTGAGAGTTGATACTCATAGCCAAAAACAGACTAAATAGTGAGTTATTTTCATAGAACATGATAGAAGTACTTATTTGCCGCTGATTCACAAACTTCATATATAGGTGATAAAGTTAAGTTATTGTGGGAGTCAACTGGAATCGTTTACATGTTTTATCACACGCATTCTACAACAAAACCTTTTCAATGAAGCTCATGTTTTTACAAGTTTCGCCTTAAACATATTTTATGAACACTTATTAGTTATTTAGGTAGCCAGAATTGGATGTATAAATCGCTAACTTAAGATTGTATCGATTGAAATAATAACAAAAAATTTAACTTGTAAAACGATTTTGTGAATTTCCCCGAGATTGATCTCGCCACCATGGGAGGCTGCTTTGATGACTACTGACTTATTATGTGAAATAAAACAAAACAGAGAGTAGGGGAGGCCGGTATATAGTGGGACACGGTACATAGTGGGACATTTGAATTTCTCACCTTGTGGTCAAGAAAAAAAATAGTGAAGATGCCTTATTGATGTCAGCACAATAAATCACATCTCCTGGACTTATTTTCAAGATATGTTTGTATTTGAAATAATTGATATACTCCACTTGTAATATCAGTTTTGCAAAATGTAGAAATTTTGTGTTTACAATGTTTTTGATAACTTTTTTCTCTTACTTATTATGGCTAGTTTAAAAGTATGGTTATGATGTGTATTCAATTGGCATGAAGTAGGTTTATTGATGAATGTTCTCTTCACCTGCCTTCATATTTGAAAAAATAAAACTAAAAATATTGTTAAACGGTACATACTGGGACAGTCAGAACGGTACATAGTGGGACATGTCCCACTATGTACCACTGGGCTATATTTCTGTTCATAACTTTTGTGTGGGTCTTAAATTATTTGTTGATACAAGTAGTTAATTGTTTTAATTCATACCAAATTTTTTAATGGACCTAAATTAACCTTTTAACAAATATTTTTTTCCCCGAAAAAAGATGCCGAAAATTCCTCGAAGGCGGTGGATTAATGACAGGATTAAAACGGACTAATTACCTACCTATAAGTAAATACATCAGATAATAAATCACATGTCACTTGTTTCAAAAATTATTCCATAGTATTTCCCTTGAAAAATAGCATTGTCCCAGTATGTACCAGCAGTGTCCCAGTATGTACCGGAAAGCGGTATATAGTGGGACAACGGTACATAGTGGGACAACGCAATTAATTTCTTATCTGTAGATATTAAAATTTCATAAAAATAGCACATGCATTCTAATTTATGGTGCGCAACTATTGGCTATTCAACATTTCAAAATATTAAAATAATAAACAAACTAGAGCAATAATAAGAAATCCGTCCCACTATGTACCGGCCTCCCCTACAATTGAATACGCGTCCCAGGGACAATTCGTTTTTGGAACATGTTTGGGCTTTGATTCATTTGCTTTATAAGTAAATATATCAAATGTGTTCTCTTTGTTCAATGTAATTTTGTTTTACCATACCTGAAGTAAACTCTTTCAAATTTTACAAATGGTGGCAGATGTAGGTACACAAATTAGTATCGTGCAAAATGTCACCTTAGACTGATGCGAAACTATGGTCACAATTTTGTGGATAAGTTGAAATAAATATGTATTCTTAGTTGGAGGTAATACAAATAGAATATAGGAAAACTCTATGTTCTTCGTGAAACTATAATACGCGTTGTCTGAGAGTTTTGGCCTTGTAATGCGACTAGCTTGTGAACTAAACAGCTCCGCATTCAGCTTACCAGGGTTAAATTTAGGTCCATATCTATTCACTACATTTTGTTACGCAATGCCAATCTTTAATTCTTTTGAAACGAATTGTGTGGTTCAACTTGTAACGTCTTATTCACGTCTTATTCCGAAGACCGCAACGGCCGATCATTTTTAAGTAGACAGGTAACAACTGACATCTACTCTTGTTTAGACACAATGTCCATATCCCTGAAGATGAAAGATCCATCCCTCAAACGGAAGGGGTTCATTTAAAACGAAAAGTCACGTTTCGAGAATGTAAAACAACTTTATGTTCACATATTCCTACAGTTTATAGTTTGTACAACTTACGCTTGACTGGGATGATGACGCCATCTATTGTGAAATACTGCCAAAGTCTCAGTGTAAAAAAAATGTAAAAGGTAATTTTCTAAAATGAGGAAATAAGGCGGTGTTACGAAACGTTGATTGATTAAATATCTATGTTTACTCTTTTATAGTTAAGTTCTTAAATGTATGCCTGAAAGATCCATAAACAGCACCTGAAAAAGATCGTGTATTCTCTAAAATATTGGCTGTACTGTCTGGAAGAAAGGTGGAAAGTAACGACCAATCTGTAGGAAACTTGACAGAGAAAATCGACAAAAACTATATGATTATTTACCGTCAAAGTAACAAGGAAGAAGAAATAATTTGTATTGATATATTTAAGTATTCGTCTATAATTATTATACAACTATGAAAGTATACATTAAATAAAAATGTAAATATTTTAAATAATACAATAATATTTTATTGGTGGAATAAATAATAATGTCACAAGATGTATACTCCCAGATTACAGGATATAACTTTCATATGTGTTCTCCAGAGAATACAATAAGGAGAGAGCTACAGTTTTAACACAATATAATTTTAGTATTTTTAGTTTTTATGACGTCATAACCCATTCCCAAGAATACTGCAGAATATAACAATATTAATACCGTCTGTCATAAGGTTTGCACCATTCATAGTCTTCATAATAAATATTTTACTTTCATGCATAGAAATGCATAGATTATGCATAGAAATGCAACAGAAATATGCGAGTTTCAGCCCAATCTCAATAATTAAATCTCAATTACAAATGTATAATGAGCTCGAGCGTGTCGAGATTTGATCGAACTCCGTCTGTTGGTTTTTGTTGTAACAATCTGCAGCCATGCAAGTTAAATTATTTAAGCTCTGTACATTAACTTAATGAATAACTCTATTATCTCTAGTTTGATCCATTTTCTTTTATTAATTTAACATCGTAGTAAAGTGGTTAGTTATTTATCGTGTTGGTTATCAATATATCCATGCAATCAACATGGGCTGCCATGTTTCGTTGTTTCCATTAGTCGCATGGCAAACTGATGTAATTCACGCAATAGGACATTTATTAGAGTTAAGAAAATGTCACATGATCTCAGCATTTGTGAAAAAAGTATATCCACACCAATGACGGGCCAAACTAAAAAAAACATCATTCGATTACCTGAAATACCGCATAATTATTTAATGGATTGCCAACCATTTCTATAAACATCTTGCTACGTGTACTCACCTGAGATTGTTTTAACGCCTTCCAACGGTTTTTCTCTACAGATTTCGTCTTCAGGTGCTTGTTTAGAACATTAATTTACATTTTGATCAGATCTTATAATTTTGATATAAAAAAATACTTATATTGCTACTTCTGGTACAAATAATCATCCAGGAAGGATACAATAAAATGTATGATATTACTCTCACATTTACGATGATTTCGGTCGTCTACACATCAATCGAGACTTAGTTGCCCGATACTCATTAAAATCACGAATTATTTTTATTTGTTTCTTCCGAGATGCCTATATTTTATAACTTAAATATTTTGGCTCTTAATCTAATTCTACCAACTTTATAAAATTAGTACAGTCTCACAGATTTAGCAAGATGCAATTTAATAACAACCTAAAACGCCTTACATTTCTCGTGTAAATGTAAATTTGTCGAGTTGTCACTAATGGCTGTACGAGAGTATGGAGTATCCATGGAACCGAACGGAACGGAACGGAACCGTCTCGACGTCTGTTGATATTGCATGCTTGTGCACTGTTTGATTGGCGCTAAGGCAAGGGAAACTCTGACGCTAGGCGACCAATAGCGTCGTAAAGAATAGAAATTACTATTTACCGAACAAAGGGGACTTTACGTACACACAATTCGCAAACTTACAAACAATAGGCTGATGTAGAAAGCCACACAGCGTGGACAGACGTAACTCAAGACAAAGATGACGTTAAGAGAGAATCTCAAAACACACGGAACTAGTATTTTTGTTCGTGCTTTAGGTCGTTTTCACTCGTGATTCACGTTTCTTACAGTTCTTATGGTTGGAAGAAACTTCAACGTGCTAATCGTCAACAAGCTCATTTCAAAATATATTCATAATTTAATAACTAATGAATTCAATTATATTTTGAGCAAGTTTTTGATAAACCCCCCCAATTCAATGCCCCCCATTTTGTTACGGAAACATGAAGGTTATAATGTATCAAAAGATGTGATAAGTTTGTTTGAAAATAATGTCTTGCTCTATCAAACTAAATATCCAACAATTATAACTTGACCAGAATTGATGGAGTAGTTTCGTTTCTAGAAAAATCTGTTTGGCAGTCCATATTAAAAATGTTAATTTCATACGACTTTATATGAAAATGAATGGATGCCAAAACCCATCTACTCAAATTGTTTTGATTATGTTTCGGACTATTGATACATGGGGGGTGACTGTTTGGTTAGAGCATCCAAAGACCCTTTTTAGGGTCAACAATAGTTTGGTGTAACTATTTTCCGGTTCTAATGCAGTCAGCCTTACCCCTTGAGCCGTACCACTGAATCAATCTGTACGGTGAACCAAGAATTGACATTCTACCTGCAAAACATGGCTTTAGTTGGCTAAGGCGTAAAATATGCTCTAAGGTATTTGCATTTGGTGAACCCGAATTCGCAGTACGTAATGATTAATGTTTTAATTAATAAATATTATTTGGCGGAAAATACTAGGAATTCTTCATAATTTATCCTGTAGTCTCCCCGTTCGTCGTGACTGAGGTTCTTTCATGGCTTTCCTCAGTCGAGAGGCAAATTCTGAAAAGTTCGCTACTAATAGGCCACGACCGCCTCCTCCCACCGTCATCCATACCTAATATTTAACGTAGTTCTCCAAATCATCCCCATAATCGTTCATTCGTTGCTATTAGCCAAGTTGCAGGACAATGCAACGTTAAACACAAAAATAGACGTTATATAAGACCTATACCAGCATCTGCCACCATTTGTGATAGAGGTACTTTGTATTTCCTTGTATTTATTTACCTAAGCTATGAATGTATATAATATTCGATTTGAATAATTAATGTAATATTCATCATTATATCCCAATAATAATTGCATTTTATCAACTGGAATATATCCCAATGTGATGTCATTTAGCCAGACAGTATCAACACTAATAGTGCATTTTCTACTTTGTTTCAGATTTTTTATGGTCTTCACTTGTTTAGCGCTCTCTGTGTTCTCAACAATTAAAACATATGAAGAAGACGCCGGTGTCGCACTTTTTTATATGGAAACTGTAGTCATGATTTGGTTCACTTTTGAATTCGGCTTCAGGTGAGCTACTATCTTCCTTACTACTGAACTATCCAATCCAATTGAATTAAAATTGATTATTTATACACATTTTGATTGCTTTGAATATTTCATATTTCTATTGATTATCAAGAGTTTACGCCGACACTAAACCATAATCAAATATTTACGTTGCTTTACGGTAAATAAGACTTTCCTGTTCATTTTATGTGATAAGTGTCTTCTCAGGCCAAGTATCGGAGTGCTATAAGCTATCAGATTGCTTCGTAAACAGAATACTTGTTTATTTTTAATATTAATTTCCGTTAAGGGAACAATAATTTTCCCTTTAAGTTATTTATGTTCTCTAGAGCGATTTGTGATCGAATCAGTGCCAAACATTGTCTCGATCTACTCATGGCTATTGGCTACTAAATGATACTGTAGTATAGTACTAATTATAGTAGGTGTCGTTAAAAGAATCATACATTTCTTTCTTCTCTGTACAATCTACTTCACAGAACCAGGATGTAATAAAAAGTTCCTACTATTGGCTGAACCAATAAATAAAAGTTAGTAATTCTAAATTGCACTATTAGCTAATTTAGCGAGAAGCGAGTAATTTGATTTCATGGTGGGCTCCATGCCCAACACAGCAAAGAAAAGCACGTATAGAGTGAAACACCACTACAACGCAGGGCCATTAGAAGTAACGTAAACCTTGTGTGTTACGTTACAGACACCGTAAGCTCGTTATTTCGTACCCACCTTCACCTAGCCTATCTGAAAGCAGCCGACATCAGATGCGTAAGCACGTTGTACTCTCTGCGTTTATAACCTACGAGAACATTCTCTTTCTGACCATACACGCAACAATGTTTGTGCAAGAGGAAAGAATTATGAGAGAGGCATTTCAGATTACTGATTTTGATCTGCGAATATACTGTCAACAATGAAACTAATGTGTTTGATGAGATAATTAGAGAGATTACGAGTTAATTAATGTGATAAGTATCTTTTAATCGAAGTATTTGTTAAGTTTTTGGCTCTTTGTTCTGGTAACTGAAAATATCATCTAGGGGTGCGGTCGCACTACTCTGTCAAGTCACTACACATAAAAAGTAGTATGAAAAGTACTTCTACTATAAGTATTCCTATTGAATATTAGGTCTACTGGATCTTAAAGTTTGACAACCTCAAAGTATTGTGATATTTCTTCATTTTTATCTTTGTCAAACTAGATATACATGCATTAGATATAAATTTTTTGAGTAATTAGCGGTGCCAATCCAATATTGCGTTACAATCACTATGTAGTATAAATTTAAGTAAAACAATATTGATTGTCCATAAAAAAACTATTAGCAAAAAATGTAATTCAGTACACAATTGTTCTCTCATAAACACTATAAATATGGTTGCCTATTTCAAAAAGAAACCAAGACAACCAATTAATTAAAATTTTAGTAATTTTGCATAATTTGAGGTTTGTTCAATTCACTTCTTTCAGCATTTTGGTATAGTTTATGATGATATGTAGTTTATTTATGATGCGCCAAGTTTTTTTTAATTGACATATCGACTTGCTGTGTTTTTATTGTATCTCTTTATTTCAGTGCGGAATTTTATTTTTTGAGAGGAGACATGGTCGCTGTTTTTTCACTGAATGGTTTTATGGGGATCTTTCCTTTCTTGGATATAAGGAGAAGTTGAGTTTTACATGAACTTTGTTAAGGGTGTAATCGATAACGTAATTGATGCAATATAAATATTGTTACAATTCGATAATATACCGCGTGATCGATTCGATATCAAAGAACCGTCTACAAATTATAAACAAATCACTGAGTTCCCTACCTTCTTTATATTGAGAAGCGTAATGCTTGTTTATCAATTCTTATACGAAAGCCATGCTTCTCTCTTGCTTTTTTTCATTCCTAATATTACGCGGATCAATATGTATCAGACTATTTTCCTACATCTCAATCTGAGGAAAATGTGGTTTGATTTTTTACATTTTTGTTTATGCTTAAAGCTTTTTTCTAATTTTTAGGTTGTGGTCCTCTGGCTGTCGGTCACGATACCAAGGATGGATTGGACGCTTAAAATTCCTCAGAAGGCCATTCTGCATTATAGGCAAGTAGCAAACACACACGCACAAGCTTTCGGTTGTGTTCACGGCTCAAGAAATCAGATGAATGATTATTGAAGTTCTCATGGTTCACATGGGCAATTAATTCCAGTTTGTTTAAATTAATCACGATGCATAATAAAACATGCAGGAATTCACAACTTCATAAGTTTATATTTGAATCTCTAACTGCTCAGTTCAGATTTCGACTAGGGAAAGCATTCTGCTTCGAAAACAAATACGTTTACACTGATTTTCCATGAACTTCCAAACTTAACAAATACAACGTAAAATGTTAATATTTGATGAGGGTGAGTGAGGGAAACATGCTCATTCGAATACTTGTGAAAACATCAATTAATTCTATCCTAGTAAGAATGTTATTTTCAATGTTAGGACGGATTTTGAACCAATTTTGGGGTTAAACATGGATAAAACAAGTATTAACTTAACAAGCTAATTAAAACCAACGGTGTGGCATATAAGCATACCATTAATGGACTAACTTGCTGTTATTACACACACTGGAAAGAAAATTAACAAAAGTAAAGTGGATTTCTTGGCTCGGGAACAATTTTCTCATGGTATTTCTGAGAAAATACTTTATACGAAAATATATCACTTAAGTATATATTATCGAAGATCGTTGAGAGTATTTTTCGCGTTTCAGAAATTGAAGTATAAATGATATGATGTACATCTTAAAAACCTGTCACAATTTGACATTACATTTTACATTTTGACATGTGTATTTTCAGTTCTCACACTATAAATTTAGAGTGGAATGTGACTTGTACGACAGGAAAAATTCCTGAACAGGGTAATTCTTTCTCTAAGAGATTAAGAACCAATAAGTAACAACTGACTTGTGAAGTTCTATAAGTACAGATCAATCAGTTCTCACGTTTGACTTATCATTTTATATCTCACATATATTAAATACCAACTGCAAATTAAAAATGTGGTTACACTAAACCAATCAATATACGACATATTTATTGTTTTTATTGAACGTTCATCGTGACTATCTGTTTTTTATACAGTTTAGACACCTCATTAAAGCATATCAAAATGTCACGTTTTGTAAATATTAACGAAGTCAAAGTATAAATAAAATTAGTATGGTCGTGGTGAACAGTCCATATACCTGCTTAAAGTTATCATGACTCATGTATGATTGTGCCTCGACAGATGTGACCTATATGCGTGTGTCTCGACAGATGTGACCTGACTGCTTGTGTCTCGACAGATGTGACCTGTATGATCGTGTCTCGACAGATGTGACCTGACTGCTTGTGTCTCGACAGATGTAACCTGACTGCTTGTGTCTCGACAGATGTGACCTGACTGCTTGTGTCTCGACAGATGTGACCTGACTGCTTGTGTCTCGACAGATGTGACCTGTATGCTTGTGTCTCGACAGATGTGACCTGACTGCTTGTGTCTCGACAGATGTGACCTGACTGCTTGTGTCTCGACAGATGTGACCTGTATGCTTGTGTCTCGACAGATGTGACCTGTATGAGTGTGTCTCGACAGATGTGACCTGTATGCTTGTGTCTCGACAGATGTGACCTGTATGATTGTGTCTCGACAGATGTGACCTGTATGATTGTGTCTCGACAGATGTGACCTGTATGCTTGTGTCTCGACAGATGTGACCTGTATGCGTGTGTCTCGACAGATGTGTCTCGACAGATGTGACCTGTATGATCGTGTCTCGACAGATGTGACCTGTATGCGTGTGTCTCGACAGATGTGACCTGACTGATTGTGTCTCGACAGATGTGACCTGTATGATCGTGTCTCGACAGATGTGACCTGTATGCGTGTGTCTCGACAGATGTGACCTGACTGCTTGTGTCTCGACAGATGTGACCACGATCGTGGCATCGCTGATCGTGCTGGGCTCGTCAGGTCAAGTGTTCGCTGCCTCGGCACTGCGAGGTCTGCGCTTCTTCCAGATCCTCCGTATGGTCCGCATGGACCGCCGAGGAGGCACGTGGAAGCTGCTGGGATCAGTTGTCTACGCACATCGCCAGGAGCTCATCACGACGCTCTACATAGGATTCCTTGGACTCATATTCGCATCATTCCTTGTATATTTGGCAGAAAAAGATGCAAATGCAGAACACTTTTCGAATTTTGCGGATGCTCTTTGGTGGGGTGTTGTAAGTATATACCTAAAGCTTAATACGTGTAAAGATAATTAAATGTGATGATGAATGTGGGGGAAGGTGTGAATAAACGCAATAATTAAGTCGATTAAATTCGATGAATATCTTGTTATTCAAACCAGTGACTCTCAAAGCGGTGAAATTTGTTCGTGGACTGTGGTAACACAGTGAATAGACCTGCTGTTTGTGGCGGGCTTACCTACTATCTACTTCGAGCTTTAGGATGGATTAAATGAACGTAGTAGAACAGTTGCACTGTAGTCGTCGTTAAGCTATGTTACTTCAAGGATCAAGTTAAATACCGTCAGAGCGAGTTTCATTCTTGAAATGTAGTATGTTAAACTGTTAAAAACGAAAATTTAAAATATATATAAAAAAATTACCTGTACCAGCTGACCTGCGATGGAAACTAATAAACTTATAAACACAATAAACTTGAGATTGCATTGGAGTTACATGTAGAGGTAAAATATCTGTGTAATCAAGTAGTACGTGGCAGAGATTACTGAGCTTATCCCGACGCTAGTAAAGAATAAGAGTGTGGCGTGTCTCGCCACGGCAACAACTCGGTGATCCGGCTTCGTCTGATAGCTACTGTCACGGAAGAACTAGATCACATCGGCGCGACTTGTTGCGCAACAAAAACACCATTTATCACGTATATGATTGATGTCTCTGTTTGGAGCATTTGAAAATCAAATCGACTCATACTTGTGTAATACTGTATGCTGATTAATTGGATGTTCTCAACGTAATTCAGTGTCCAACGAATTGTTCTCACTATTTCACACTCTATCTCTCTATCTCTCTCTGTCTTTAGATTACACTCTGCACGGTTGGCTATGGGGACGCAGTTCCCAAGACTTGGCAAGGAAAAGTTATTGCTTCTTTTTGTGCACTTCTTGGGATCTCATTTTTCGCTTTGCCAGCGGTAAGTTAAAACTTAAAATTATTAATAATACATACACCTTTTATGCCATTCCGCTTTTTTCTACTTACACGAGACAAAGAAATGCATCTTTTGTCTTGACGTCTTACATTTCACTTGTACACAGGGAAAAAACCAAGCCACGCCTAGCGTCGTGCAATACTCTTACTCCTAATTAAATTTAATTGATAGATGTTGTGCCCTAAACCCCCAGTTATTGCTTACATGAGTCGATCGTTTATATCTGCGCCGCTTATATTCTACTTGCAGTGTCAATAGTTGTACATTATGTCAGCGCGAATGCAATATGTACAATATTCGTTTACTATCTTGTGCGAGTGAGGCCCACATTCTACTTACATGAATTAATGTATTCACAATATGTCAGCGAGGCCCACACTCTACTTACATGAATTAACGTATTCGCAATATGTCAGCGAGGCCCACATTCTACTTACATGAATAAACGTATTCACAATATGTCAGCGAGGCCCACATTCTACTTACATGAATTACCGTATTCACAATATGTCAGCGAGACCCACATTCTACTTACATGAATTACCGTATTCACAATATGTCAGCGAGACCCACATTCTAATTACATGAATTACCGTATTCAGAATATGTCAGCGAGACCCACATTCTACTTACAAGAATTAACGTATTCGCAATATGTCAGCGAGGCCCACATTCTACTTACATGAATAAACGTATTCACAATAATGTCAGCGAGGCCCACATTCTACTTACATGAATAAACGTATTCGCAATATGTCAGCGAGGCCCACATTCTACCACAATATGTCAGCGAGGCCCACATTTTACTTACATGAATAAACGTATTCGCAATATGTCAGCGAGGCCCACATTCTACTTATATGAATAAACGTATTTGCAATATGTCAGCGAGGCCTACATTCTACTTACATAAATAAACGTATTCGCAATATGTCAGCGAGGCCCACATTCTACTTACATGAATTAATGGTATTCACTATATGTCAGCGAGGCCTTCATTCTTCTTAAAATAATCAATATGCACAATATGTATGCGAGGACCACATTCTACTTACATGAATTAACGTATTCACAATAAGTCAGCGAGTCTGACACAATACTTACAATCGTGCTTCTTTAGCTTTCATATTGCTAACTGAGACGTACGTTCTACTTGTTCTACTTACAACAGTCAATGATACCAACATGATCTTGTGCGAATTCTTTCAAGATCATTTGTTTCTGAAGTAGAAAGATGTACTTTTAGGAAGTAAATGTGACCACTTTTATTTTTTAACTCATCTGGTTAAAGACATAAAATTAATGTTATGCAAAAAGTTGTTATCTATGTTTGCGTAATATTTAAAAATGGCAGGTAAAATGGTCTGACATGAAAATACGGTTCAAAAAAATACACGACTGAAATCGCAGTATGAGTCAAATAGTGGAACTCGTGTATATAAAATAAACTTAGATTTAAAAATTGTATAACTTGATGGATAACTGTATAACTTAAAGGGAAAAAAGTGTGTATTTTTTCAAGACAGCCCCACATGTGAGTTTGATGGTGTTGCAGGGAATTTTAGGTTCCGGCTTCGCGTTGAAAGTACAGCAACAGCAACGGCAGAAGCATATGATCCGGCGGCGTCAACCGGCTGCAACTTTGATTCAAAGTTTGTGGCGATGTTACGCCGCGGATGAGCACTCGATGTCAGTGGCTACGTGGAAGATCCATCAAGTGCCACTGCCCAGTCCGCCCACGTAAGCATCATCACTTCTAGCATAGCAACTTAGAGGCTAGATTATCAACAACTAGAGAGCAACAAGAGCCGACAATGTTGGGAAGGATTAGAAAGGCGTTCAAGTTGTTAGATGACATTTGAGGCGTGATTTACAAAATGTGTCTACCAAAGTTCAATCCATTACATACTACATATTAATACTATAATCCACTATATATATTGAATGCTAATTTTTCATACTGACTATTTAGTAAAAATTGTGTTGTACTGTGGTTACTTTTGTTCACTACGCCTCGAATCAAGTGTTTAGTGTATTTTGATGTTTTCCAACATGTCTATTGAACTGTGTCGTAGCTCTATTTGTCATTTCATTGTTACTTCATTGTGCCACTTAATGACTTCCTCTCTTCGCCTCCATTGCCTCTTCCTTGTGCTTAAAGCTGTTGTGGTCGAATTGGGCAACATATGGCTTCACTGAAGCTCTGATCATTTACTTGAGATCAAACGCTATTTCTATTGTTTGAAAAAGAATCGCACAGATACAGAATTGACCTTGGCTTCATTAAATTGTTATCACTGCCATACGCTCGCTTTGCTTTTCTAAAATGTAACGACCGCTTTGGCGAATGCTGCTGGTTCTTGCACTGGCTTAGCTATCACTTGCTTTATCTCACCGTTACGTAATAATTTCGCAGTTTGAAATTAACTCGCCTAACTAGACGAAGCTCGGCCCACATTCGACCACTGCAAATATGGTGCACTATTTCTATTTTATGTCGATCTTATATTGAACAAGAACAACCCTCCATCTGCACAATTTCTGTTTAGTGTTGAGGTGTGGTGTCAGTTGAGATATTTGTATTGCACAATTAGTAGTAGTGGAGGAGCCAGTATTCTGCCAGTTGTAGGCTCTAGGCACAGTGTTTAGTGCCCGGGTAAGCCTACACTGATGCGCCACTACTCCGTGATTTCATCACCATCATATGAACTGCGTTACATCGCAATAGGTGACTTTTGTTTGCTCAAAGCTCAGAGGCAATAGTTCAATAAGAAGAGGGAGAGTAATGTTCATCTACCGACGTACAGTAGATGGCAATAGATGCAAATAGAAAATGACATCAAAGATAATAGGTGAAAAACAGATAAAACTTTGAGATCTCAAGATCAGATTTAAAAGTTTGAATTATCTCTAAAACTCGACGCAGTATTTTATATACCTACGAAAATTTTCCATTCGAAAGCTCGATTTTGACTCAAATCTAAGATAAAAACAAAGCCATTGTACCACCGCGACTGGCTCCATCACTGATCTGCTATTTTCCTTCACTTTCTTCACTTTCTCTGTCTTTTCTTTCTTGTGTGTGTCGTGAACAGAGCGAAACCGGACGAATTGCACAAACAAACCGACAAGATTCACCTACACGCCTCTACTCTGATGTACGTAAGTCGGAAATACAACCTAGCTGGTTAGCGCAACCTGATATGTGTCACTGATCTAGTCACTTCTAAACAAATCCACAGACAACTGTGTTCTATTAGAGTTTGCTGTGCTGTTTTGACGATCATGTAAAGTTTTCAGCAAATATTCTTCTTTTACCAGTTGCAATATGCACTGAATTGAAACAATCACATACCAGTAATAAATAACGTTCGTTTGGTTTTGTACATCATTTCACACTAACCTGATATTATCAATGTGTATGCCACTAACAATGTGTATGTTGTATTTTGTCTGTTCGAGACATCAAACCTCTGTCAGTTTTTATTTTTCTAGGATCCTTTATTTACCAGTCTCAATATGCACCCAGTTCTTTTGATTGAAACAGTAACTGTATAAAACAACTTTTCGTTTTGTTTGATTTTGTACATTAATTTTACACTAGCCTGATTTTTAGAATGTTTGTCACACACAGTAGGTAATATGATCATGTCATTATATATCATTCCAACAACGCTGATAATTACATGTCATTGCATTATTTAGAACTAGATAGATGTTCATAAATGCAGTTTGATACTTGGTTACTCTATTATGACCATATAAAGTTGGAGTCACTTGAACTTTAAATTGGTCTTAAAAGTTCCAAACTAAATTATGTACTCCCTGAACCATGTAATTTAGAATATACATGGAGATGCTTGGAAGAAGATATGTAGCGAATGGTTCCTTATTTAACTTCTAAGTTTAAGGAAAGCATACGTTCCTGATTATCTTCTATGTACCTAATCAGAACCGAGCTTTAAATAGTTCAGTGTTCAACTACTAATGTCAAGTCGTGTTTGGTTCTTGTTAGTAACTGTTGCATTGTAGTTCGTGCATGAACACTCACTGATCACATGATAACTACTCGCAATTTTTTAAATATGTCTAGGAAACGGTAAGTGGGTTGTCTTTAATCTGGTTGTTTCACTTCCTATAAGTTGCAGAGTAGATCACGATAAAATCTCCATCATCTCACTGTCACTTCTCTGCCCCGCTTCTATAGGTACATTTTTATAAATTATTTTCACCCATTTCAATATCTGTCTAGCTCAAATAAATCTCTTGGAAAGTCTTGTTAGAACTTTATTCGTCATTAAAATTCTCAGAACTCAAAAGATGAGTGTTACGGTGAGCTTTTGCAAAACACGGCACCTCCACCAATTCTCTCGACATCTTATCATTATTGAAAGAGTACTTGAATCATTCAACCACCATTCCTTAAGTTGAAGAAGCGCACTAGAAAAAAGTTCAATAAAACTTGTCTGTGATGTTCGAAACTTCTTCAATCTTATAAAATATGAAAATTGCAGTTACAACCCGAAAAACCAAAACTTTGTTGCAAAACTTAAAACGATATCAATGATTTCTTGCAATGTTTTGACAAGACATATAAGAGCAGATGTACAATGTTGATTTTAGTCGCGTTTCTTCTAGTTTCAAACACAACGCGTCGTTTGTGTCTCGCTTGCCGACGATTCGGCGCCACAAGAGTACCTCATTGCAGTCGTCACACATGGGCAAGGGAGGCCAGTCGCGTGCCGACATGAACGTGTCCACGGAGAACCTGGGTGGCGCCAACAGCCGGCAACTCAATGCCAGTCAGAGTGAGGATTCAGTGGCAGAAACATCGGTTAACGTTACAAAGAACAAGAACTCGGATGGTGAGTCTTTTCACGCGCTAGAACAAACTCACTGTGACTGTTATTATAATAATTAGATATATTAACATTATTATTTTCATTATATTTTTGTGTGCGTTGGACGTTTATTAAGTGTTCGATGTTTCGCATTTTTCGCAAGCAAAATAATGTTGTTTGCATGTAGAAATTGGTGTTTGTGTTCGTTTAATGGTTCTATTGTTTTTGGTTTTGGTCCTCACATCCAGTCAAGAATTTTGTGTGAGAACTGATTTTTTGTTCTCTCAAGTGAATAATTTTCACTTTATGTAACGTATTGGTTACTATGGAGCGGAACAGCATAATTTAGTCATTATGCTGTTTTGCTAACCAATTAGTTTGCACATCATCATTCAGCTTCTTCACTTTTCCTAAAAATACACCCTTTATTGAATGCTAATACATCCCGAGCTAATATGGTGCAGAACCTCTTGCTTCTGATTCGTCTATTTTGTTTGATTTAATGTGGAAGTATCTGGCTTGATGTTTGACGGCCAATCGTCACATGAGGTTCGGCGAAACCGTCGGGACTCTTCGAACACGACGTTACTGCGCATGGGTGAAGCGACTCAACTGCCTCTTGTATTATGCGGCTTACTGCAACAGCAACAGCAACAGCAACAGCAACAGGAATATACGCCACCGGCGCAAAACTCGCCCAAGCCGCTCCGCAGAACTGTTGAATCTACTTTCAGTCTCTTCTCCAGGCGTACGAAATCAGAGAGTAATTATTGTTTATCGATGTAGGGCACAGTAGAGCAATTTTGCACTAAATTATATGGCTGGGGCTTTTTCCATTCAAAAGTTTTTTGGTCACAAATACGTATAAGTATTTTTTTTCTTTAGCACTTCTTTCAAATGAAGCACACAGACATATATATGATCAATTGTGTGCTAGGATTTTTTTAAAAGTGTGTTTGCCATTTTTCCAAACTATACAACAAAATACAACAATGTAGACATTGTATTGCGTAAAACGTTTTTGATTCCCGTTTTTTGTTTTCATTTGTAGCTTGGAGGGACGTTTTCATATCTTTGTACACGTAATATAATTATTGTTTTTTTAACACATTTCACTATCTATACATAACATGATTCAGTTTGACGATTAAGTTGAAAGCATAGTCTTTAAGATCCATTTGGATTGCTTATCTACGGCTTCTTGACTAATGACAAGATTTGATCCTTTCGCTTCTAATATTGTGCACTCTAAGGTGACGTGGGTATTGAAGCCACGGCCAGCATGGGTATTTGGAGCTACGAAATCTACTAAGTCTACACTGAACAGTAATATACTTCATCAGTATATTTCATTGAGAGTTCTTCATGTAGTAGATATTATATGTATATAGATTTTTAAACGGAATGATTATTTACGTAGGAGAACCGTATAATTTTGTACATTGTGATCATGATCTATGTTAGTGTTACCATTATTGAGTAGTTTTATTGAGATTGCTTTTTAAAGAGAATGTGTGTATTCCCAAACATTTGTACTGACTGTTGCGTTTGCTTGTTGCATACCACAGTAGTCTCTTAAAATGAAGATACTCCTTAATCCGACATTTCTAGAACTATTTATCTATCCACAAACTTTTACCATTAAACAACAATGATCTAAACAACTTTATTTAACTTTTATCTAGGTACTAGGAAATAGGAATAACACTGGTACCGAGCAGTGTATTGTGGAAATACACTGAAGGTGGGTATCTTCATTTTAACAGTCTGCAAATTGCATGGAATAATGGATACAATGAATAACATAAAGCTATTCTAGTAAATTGCATGTCTGTGTCGGAGAAGAATGATGTGTCAACCCGATCTTGCATGCACCGCACGCACTACTTACACGATGCCAAGAATACGTGTAGCTAGAGAGACGAGATGGTAAGATCTTGTTCTATTTTCTTAGATTATTATAAATATGCACATAATACACTGGCCATGCTCAAGTAAATTAGGACCACTAAATACACAATGTAAACGTACACTCTGGAAGTATGGAGTGAATTGTGGTTATATAAAATTCCATTTCACTCAGTGTTCAAGTTGAAGGTTAAGAATTAAATTAAGTATGTAGTCAGAAGTAGCAATCAATTAAGTGCATTTTATAATGTCATCCATCGATGGTAAATCGTACTAAAAAACTTGCATAAAACTAATAACTATAATAGTGGCAAAAAAGAAATTGAATCTAACAGACTCGGAAATATTTTGTATTATTGCATTACTCCTAGGTATTTATCGTATACTTATTGAAAATGAGGGTGTAAGTCCATAATAGGGTCTTAACTGTAATTATCTAAACAATAAACAATCAGTAGAAGTTTCACACATAAATTAAAAATTTACAAATAAAATTATTACTAAACACGTTTTAGTACGAACATGAAAACAAAATGATTCAATAATCATAATTTATTTGATGTCGGTTCTTCGGTAGAAGCTCCTTGGGTTGTTTGTGGTTTGGCCCCAAAAAGGGCCGTTTGCCACGACGTTTCGGCGGAGATTGTTCCGCCGACACCTGAGGATGGCGGAACAATCTCCGCCAAAACGTCGTGGCAAACGGCCCCTTTTAGGGCCAAAACCACAAACAACCCAAGGAGCTTCTACCGAAGAACCGACATCAAATAACTGCAACGGCTCCCAGACTCTCAGTCAATAAATCATAATTTAATAACACTAAAGAACAAAGGCTGGATTCAACATGATAATACCTAAAACAAATTAAATGGTATAGAGAGATAATGAAAACCAAATATAATTATACATTTCTAATCTGACAAATTGTTAATATCACCTTTACTAGGAAAAACTCTTATTATTATAATAATATTACGACGCATTGAACAGAGATTAACTACTTGTGCTAAATAATATCTATTTTTGGGGGATACATTTGAATTAGGCCATGTTCTTGTTACTAGTGAGAGGTGACTCCTTATTCTATTTATTAGGTATAAATGATGGATAAAATATCAAAGCACGTTAAATATATTTTTCAATTAAATATTAAATTACAAATTATTATAATTGGAAAATTACTTCCTCTCCTGAGTTTATTATGGTTAAATACCTACATAATCTTCCAATGAGAAAGCTCAATATAATTTATAATAAGTCAATATTATAAAGTTTATTATATAAAACTATTTTTATAATTAATAGATACATTGGCATAAAATAACTAATAGTTGGATCGTAGGATTTTATGTATATGTGTATGCTATTTCTGCTTATGACCCTTGACCATAACTGTATTTCATTTTGAATAACTCGAAAATATTATATAATTTCTTTAAAAAATGGGGAATTCAACCAGTTTGATTTAACAATGTTATAAATTAGTTGTTAATCGGGTTTCTTTTATATGAGTGGTTTTGCAGTGTAATGGTTTTTTCATAATAAATACTCATATCCACTTTGTGTACGTATCTGAGGATGGAAAGTGATGGAGCAACTGAGTTTGACTCTAGCTTTGAACTCAGGAAATCAATGAAATGTTATTGCGAGTGTTTAATATCGCCTGATTCTCTTGCAGATGATGACGATGAGCCCAGATGTATTCAACTGACAAATCAGCATAAAGGAGCAATCAGGGCTATAAGAAAGGTAAAAACAATTTTTTTTTTAAATCTAGTCAGAATTAAGGTTCATCTCAAACTGCATATACCTATACGCAACTTAATAACATTATGCAACATTCAAGAAATGTATTCAAAATCAAGGAGAAAAGTTTAGTCTGGTTTTCATTTTTAAAAATGATCCTGATTTTTTGAAATGCTGTATTCAATTTAACAATTTAAAATTTGAAAGAATGTTACTGAAAGAATACTCGTATTCTTTTCAGACTCGTGAGTCATGTATTACTTATAAACAACCCCAAATGACAGTTCAATGCAAAAGTATAATATTAAGACTATTAAGACTATTAAGAATATTAATTATAGCTTTTCAGTCTGCCCTTCGTGAACATATCTTCTACAGTTTCAAAAATTAAGCTGTGTGTATTTAGGAATACTTCGTTTCTTAGTTTTGCATTTTAAACAATTTAAAATATAAATTAAATACGTCTTTTTACGAAACAACTGATGTTGGCAGTGAAAGTGAAGTGAAACAGTAACTTACTTTGACTGTCGCATTTTTTAAATGTTGTTTTAAACATAGCAGTATTTTAAAAGATTTGAGTAATGCTATTTACTGTTATTGTGCAATGTTTGTTTAAATGAAGAGAAAAATGATTATACGACTGCTCGCTCCACCGTACTCAATGAGATTATTACCTATGAGTTAATGAAAGATATCGCCTTGACAATATGATGGGTATTAAAACGCAGATAATGGTATGTAGAGTTCTATTAGATGGTGTGGCTAAAGAAAATTGATCGATGTTTTCTCTATGATTTAGATGAAATATTTTGTAGCGCGCAAGAAATTCAAGGAAGCTCTAAAGCCGTATGACGTGAAAGACGTACTTGAGCAGTATTCAGCAGGTCACGTTGACCTTTTGAGTCGGGTCAAGACGATTCAAACGAGGTATCACACAATTTTGACAAAATACAAAATTATTAACATTTGAGTAATTCTGTTGCGTCCTCTCGTCACTATTTTTCTTTCTATCGTGTATGTTTTTCCTGGGTGTTCTGGATCTTTTGTTCTTGAGTTTGGGGGTAGTTTGGAGGATTGTGAATTGTGTTCTTGTTACTGTGTGTTTCCTAAACCCCACAGCAGCCGAGGAAAGCTATTTTCAACCTCTTTACTAAGTCCTGTTTGCGTCTCTTTTCTTAACCTTCGGAATGATCACCACTTGCAATGCAATGTGGAGCTATGGGATGCTAGATACCTACTTATTTTAGAATATCACAACTTGGCTCTTTTCTGCAGTGTTCTTTCTCTACAAGTATTATCTTTGCTCTCGCTCTAAACTATAGTATTGCATCGAATAGCCGCTACAAAATGTTTTATTCTGATTGAGTAGTTAAAATGTAGTTTCTTTTAGCTGCATTCAATAACAACTTGTATGGCAAAACAATCAATTCTTAAAAGCTATCAATAATTCTCTTCAAATTCACAATGTAAATATTGGTATACACATTAATACAACATAGGTTCAACCGACAAACAGGTAGTAGAAGAATGAGACTCGGTTTTTGTCAATCTGGTTAATTCTTTCTCGCGTTTCACAGTAAATTTTATGTGAATTGCAAAACCGTACCTACTGAAAGTAATTTTTAATTTTTGGAAATCACCAAGGTCTGCTTTTTATACTCATTGCATCCAAGAGGACAACAACCTTGTTTAAAAAGGATCCATCATAAAAATGATTTACACAATAAATGTTATTGTGTAATCTTGTTATTTCGAATTAAAATAATTGTTTCTTTCAAATATCAATCAATGATTGCACTAAAATTAGTGCTTCCATGGTGATTTATAGTGACAATCACAAACACAATAGAACTATCATCCCAGTTCAGGCGCCTCCACATGCGTTTCATTATGAAACATTATTTCTAGTATGTATATATTATCAACTTACAGTAAGTAATAAACGTAACAAAACAGTAAGGTGTAGAGATAATTCGTAGAATCCCGTACAATACCATGGCCAAATTGTTTCAAGTAGGTAGAATGAAATAGAGTTTCAAATGAGATGTCATGTGTATCGTGTGCTTTATGGCAGTAGTAAATTTGTATTTCAAATTGTTTTAAGATAGCCATCGTAGCGAATATTAGTAATGTTGATCTCTTTAACAACCACTTCGAGTGTGTCTCTTTGAAATAATTAGTCGCTTTTTGAACATTAATATTACTCTTCTGTGAGATTGTTGCACATGGTTACGTAAGCTTCTTTGTCATGCAGAGCATTTTCAATCTGGATCGTTTGTTCTGTTTCTTGTTTTTTGTTTGAGTGTTTGTGTGTTTCCTTTGTCTTATCGTATAGCTGAAATATTTTGTCGCACGAAAGAAGTTTAGAGAAGCATTGAAACCGTACGACGTAAAAGATGTGATTGAGCAGTATTCTTCTGGGCATGCTGATCTTCTTAACAGAGTGCGTAGTCTACAATGCAGGTGCGTCTCCAACTTATTCACACTCTCTTGGCTGCTTGCTTTCACAAGGAAACTAACTTTCTTCTATAATGTAGAGAACTATAATCGGTGAATATAGGCAGAAGAGGGGCGTATTTTAATTTCCAGAAATTTCTTTAATTTCTTTTTCTAGAAAAAGATAAACTTCGAATGCCGTGGTTCATTTCGAACTTACATCTCGGTATGGTTCCTATGTGCACTGTTTTTTTTCTCAAATTGATCACTATAAACCATTTGAGAAATATTTTCTTAAGCAGTTTTTGTTGTCTGTATTTGATCATGAAATTCATAATCGTCAATTCACTTCGACGATAGTTTTACGCTCTCCTGAGTCCTGAATATTGGAATATTGTGTACAAACAAAGCTCAAGCATATTCACCGACTATGTTTGACATCTTCACTGCAGGCGCGGTTCTAGGACTAGGTTGCCCACATAGATTCTTGTACCCATATCTGAATACTTTTATACTCTTATGATTGAATTAAATTATCTTAAACATAATTGAGCATTTTTAATTCTGACATCGGAATTTAAATTTACCTTTTAAAACACATCATGCCGAATGCCGGCAGCGGCAGGGGTTTGGTAAAAGGACAAACACATTCTGAAAGATCTAAGATTTGAATGACCATACTTCCATAAACCCAATACTAGGCCTCATACATAAAGTTTATCCTAATCACTTTTGAAACTAAAACTCGGCCACGTTTGAGTATCAAACTCGATTTGAAAGTGATTATAAATTCGAAAAATGCATTGCATCGCTGGCAGGTGAGCTTTTGACCCCATATCCCCTTATAGACGGGTGGATCGTTTTTCTGTGCATCACATTCCCCCTCCCCTCCACCCCAGGTGAAGTCTGATTAATAAAACTATCTAGTTTAAAGTTTAATTCTTAAAATAAATTTATTCGCATATAGGTAAGAGCTAGTGTTACAATATTTCTAGTAAACACGTAGAATAAACAATCATCACGGTCCAAGGTCTGAGTTTCACATCCATCCGATTGTCGCCAACATTATCAGCCTAGAACCGCGTCTGCATATTCCTCAATTCTTGATAAAATAATTTGCCATTAATCCTAAGACTCACTCCTTCAAACGGTAAATACCTCATGAATAATCACAAGGAAATACAAGATAAGCAGAAGCAAATTTAATGCAAATAAATATTTTCAGAGTGTTTGTGTATAATAATGAATAACGATGTCGCTTATGCTTACAGATTGGATCAAATCCTCGGGAAACAGGGTTCAAAGTCTAAAGACGTTTATGCGTCCAAAATTAGCCTAGCGTCTCGAGTAGTAAAAGTCGAAAGACAGGTACGTTAATTGAATTTTATTTACTGCTCTAGTTCTTGCTCCAGCCCTTGCTTTTACTCAAGCTCTTACTCAAGTTCTTGATCCAGCTCTTGCTCTTTCTCCAGCTCTTACTCCAGCTCTTCCTCCAGCTCTTACTCCAGCTCTTGCTCCAGCTCATACTCCAGCTCTATCTCTTACTCCAGCTCTTGCTCCAACTCTTTCTCCAGCTCATTGCTCTAACTCTTACTCCAGCTCTTGCTCTTACTCCAGCTCTTGCTCTATATAGCTCTTGATCTTACTCCAGCTTACTCTATAGCTCTTGATCTTAGCAGAAATCTCTCTCTCTCACTCGAGGAGCGAGGAGAACTCTCATTGAAACTCAATGGCAAATAAATCCACTTCTAGCAGTCAACCGAGTTATTGTGTAGAAATGGAAAACTGATATTGCAATACAAACATGACAGTGAACGACTTATGTGCTGGAAGAACATGTACGGGTGTTAAATGATAACTTATACTTGTCACGGTGACAAGACCTTAGAAGACCGTGAATAACATGGAGATGAGGAGCTTGTCACGTGACAAGAAAGTTATAATTTTATGTAATCTCACCCCGGGAAGAGGTGTATATAGACTTCGTTCCAGCTTCTATGACTGGACAAAGAGTATGGCATAGCTATTTTGGCAATAAAATAAATTTTCGGGAACAATACCATCTCGGTGTCATGGCTTGTAAAGTAAAATCAGTATATCAATAATCAACAATAAAAAATCAAGTGACAGAATGTTGTTACAAAATGTCGAACGTAATGTCGTTCGCCAATAATTGTCCTGATAGAAACAGGCTCATCAATAAGCAGTCATTGATAATATTTGCTCCGAGTTTGTTTAAAACACGCCCGACGTTTATATGATAAATTCGGTAATTGTTGATGACATATCTGATACTTAATCAGCTAGAGGATTGTTCAATATTAATAAATGCTAATGTGTCGATGACGGAGCGTGCTCCAACGCCCTTGGTACACATCAACACACACTACCCTGCGTAATATGCAAACATCCCATTATCCCAACTCACAGCCGTCATCAAATTGCCAATTACAATTCGGAATAACATTTTGCTTTTCAGGTTGACGATATAGAAATGAAATTAGATCAATTAATTGAAATGTATATGGAAGATCGCAAACGGCTACTCTCTTTACCGTTACCTCCTCAAGAGATGGCATTGCGTTATCGTAATATTATACCGACCAGTCTTCATACACCACCAACTTTAGCAAGACCACGGCCTATTCTCGTTGACAAACACAGCTCAGAACCGAACACTCCAATAGCGAAAAGTTTTGGAGATACCAGGCCTATAATTCACCGGGGCAACTCGGATGTCGCCAATAGGATCAAGAAACGAGTTACATTAAGGTAAATGTCAAATGTACACACATTACGCTCTTTATGTCCCATACAGTCAGTAAACAGTTTAGTAGTTTATACAATGTAACTTTTTATGATATATTTTCTCACTTTTATTTATGACTCCGTCGTAAAAAGTTTCTTTTTATGGAATATCTAGAATGGGCAATCATATTTTGGTAAATTCTTCTACAGTGGCGGCTGATCAAGCAGAAGACAGATTTCGCATTATTTCTCAACTTGGATACTTGAAACTGATCGCTGTTGAAACCCAATAAGTGATACATTTTCCCGTTGAATGTTGTGATTTGTGTGTCATAGCTCAGTTCCATCACAATACGTGGTATCACCCGTGCCCTCTGATTACGATGATACTCACTACCGGTGTAGTGATGACGACGTTGTGATCATTGTCCCTCCTACCAACTCATCGCCGGAGCCTGAAGGTGACGACGATATCGCTGCTTCCAATACATCTCAAAGTGCAAGTAAGACAATCACTTCGTACACACTTGCCTACAATTGTGCAACAAGTATATTGCTATTATTATGAATCTTAAATAGTATTGACATTATGAGACAGTAGAAGATCAAGCAATTGTTGCAGTATAGTAATATTATTTGGAAGGTGGCAATCAGACAGGGCAGAATAACCGCGGTTGTCTAATGTCTGGCAACACTTTTCTTGTTGTGTTTTCCGATTTCTGCGCGGGAGCAGGTCGCAAATCCGTCGGTTTTCTTGATCTGTTTATTCCATAGTTGAGCCTTAATAGTAGCATTAACAATGAAGTACATAGAGAAGAATAGTAATATAACGGCTGCAATATCACTGGAAATCAAAGTGTATTTAATAGAAGATGTATAGGTACAGTCTTATTTGTGTGCACTTTTAAGACGTGTCAAATTTGTATTTACTTACCTAACTATTTGTAGAGTGTAGACTAAACCTGAATGCACGATATCCTTGTCACTGGAATCATCAGTGGTCCAAGAGTTGCCGATGCCTATATAAATGGCGGCACAAAATAGGCAGGAGACACAAGAGGCTCGTACTCATAGCCCCGAGAAAATACCGTACTTTTCATCTAATTTTGTCGATAATTTTTTTATGTACAAAGCTAACAGCTGTACAAGCTAGAGAGCCGTACAAGCTATGTGCAAAGCTAACTTGACCCCTATTTTCGAGATCGTTCGAGTGCTCGTATCATCGAGCATGACGCCATAAGTGACGTCCTTCCGAACAAAACAGCATTCAATCTGCCACGTCAGTGTATTATTTTGTTTTGTCTGACGTCAGGCGGCCGTGAAACCGTTTGTAATTTGTTTCGAATGATCTCGAAAATAGGTACCCAGTTGACATTGAAAACACAGATTAAGGTGAAAATCATATCAATATTCAGCAGCTTTTTTATTTCAGGGATAGGCATACACTTTTGTATTAATCGATCATCTCTATGCGTTGGACAATCATCTCTGTTTTTTTCTATCTCCTGGTGCTGTGCAGCTGTATAAAGATCAGAGCACTTATATGATTACGCTGAAATTCGCCCACAAACGTACATTTTATAATCATGCATTACGTTTTTATTTAAAACAAAATCTTATGATTCGTATGAACAATGAAAATTATCAAAAGTTCACACCGTGTAACCGATTTCAGCGTTATTGACGTAATTTTCAAATATAATTTGAAAAATGTTCTATCGAAGAAACAGAATGTTCTTTAAACAAAGGATTTAATTTGTATCTTCTACTTGTCTTGACTATCTATATGTGATCAACTTTTAGTTTATTCAGAATAATATTTTTTGCATGCACCAAGACTCGCTTATCAACGCGTTTTTGAATAGCACATTCCAGAATTATTATTGAGACTAGAAAATATTTTGTGAGTAAGTATTTTATCTCAGCCAGGGATATAAATCTCATTGTAATTTTTCACAGCTTTTTACGATGATTACTCCTCGTCCACTTCACTATGAAGTCAACAATGCTCTCAAATTGTTGAAAGAAAACTATCGTCCATTTTGAGTCTAGTGAGTCGAGTTTTGTAGCGATGATCGTCATGATTGTATTCAGTGGTTAACCCGCCCAACCCTTATAAGTACCGACATATTTGCAAGTAGATGAACCTATAGTACTCGCAAACTCATGTTTCGTAAAGATTATGTTACCTTTATCTCCTTATTCTCTGTAAAATAATTTCAACGAGCTAAAGAAATATTTGCTCAGTTTTCTGGTTGAAGAAACATCAGTTTACTCTTCAGCTGTTGTTTCCTACATAACGTCGCCATGATTGTGGCTTCAGCTAACTTGCAAAGTGTCAGTACTTTAAGGATTGGTTTTCATTTTATGTGTTAGGGTAAAACGTCCAAAATACCTTTAATTTACTGCACAAAAATTATTTCTTGCCGGCACAAAGTGAAATGTCATACAAATCATTTTTGGTTATTTTGTTCGTCTGAATATTTTCTATTAAGCACGTTATATATGTCAGTAATGGTTATTATTGTGGTTCTATTGCTCTGTCGTAAGCACATCCCATAACTTAACGTCGAATGACACTCTTCGGTTTCTTATGTCACAAACGAATGATGTTTTGCATAGGTATTATTTCTGATTTGAGAAAATTATGCAACAATTTCTTCTCTTAACGAAATTAAGTGTTCTTAAAATTTGAGTCCATTAGACATGTAGAAGTGGTATGTTTTTCTGTTTGATTGTATATCCCAGTGGTGGTCATCCCTTTTGACAGTGTCTCTCTGTTGTACAACCCTAGTTCTGTGCTAGTAATAATTTGTAGGTACCTATCTTGTTAATGCATAATTGCTGCATCTAATTGTTGTAATTTGTGAGAATACGTTACTTCTAGACCCTCGTTTGGCATGGATGAAACACAGTAATCGCTACAAAAGTACCTACCTACTTAAAAACCATAAAGCTAAATATATTTAAATGTTTTAACTGTTACTATATACTTTTTGTAAGAGTAAGCATTGCTCTTGAAAGAAAATATTTTAAACTTTCTATGCCTAACAATTATATAATATAGGTAGGTACCACTATTATATCACACTTATAACAATTATATCACTATTATATCAATAATAGTGATGCAACAACTAGTAAGGAAACAGGAAGACTGAGCGTCTCATTTGTTTAAAAATCTTGCGAATTTGGGGGTTTCTTATCAAGGTGACAAACTAACTTGCTTCAAAACTCGAAAATCTGTTTTTTTTGCATTTGATCAAGAGTTGGAGTCGCGCTATTTTATTGAAATCAAACTTCTGCCATTCATTTAACTTTAAACGTGAACTTTATCACTATTAAGTATGAACTTTATAATCCAGTAGACGGTAGCCTATAGGTGTTTACCTAATTTTAATGGGGAAGTCTCGTGAAAATTAGATTTCAGATTAGATTAGATTTCAGATCACCATGGTAACTCATTGTTGGTGACTTTGAAACGACACGACAATCCTGGGGGCCAATTCTTGAGATTCACGTTTTGAAACCGTTTTACGTTTATATTGTATAAAACTGGAAACAGTTGACAACTATTGGTTAGCCTTCAACTTTTTTACGTTTCAAACAATGAAACCGTGATAACGTTTCAAAACGTGAATCTCAAGAATTGGCCCCCTGATTCTCCTCACATGCCGTTTTCCCCGACATTTCCCATGACATTTGAAAAGATTTTAAAAAATTAATATTTTACATTTCTGGGGTGATAAGTCTGTTTTATCATTATTAGATATTTGTGTTGATATTTACACATTTTATTGCAGTAAAATTTCATGAGACTTCCCTACTATGAGTGTAGATCGACTTTTTTTTTAAACATTTACTTTTGGCACATTTTAATGCTTTGCCATTTAAATTACTAACATTCTGGGTACCTACTGTCTAGGAATTGGTTACAACCTGTGAAAAACTCCTTGGTTACAGCGAGTGAACCCCAATTACATTTACACTACTAATCCAAAAAGCAATATTTGTTAAACAATTGGAAAAAATGTTAAAACCAACCAAGTTCTTCCACTTAATAATTAATTAATTTCAATGATGACATCATCATCATCATCATCATCATCATCATGATGATAATCATCTGCCATGATGTATCCAAATTGTTTGCAAATATTTTCCAAACCAAAAACCAACCAACCACTACTCCTTGAACCTCTAGCGTTGTTTTCTTCTGATCCTAGTTACCGTGATATACCCCGACGACTGCGAAGAAGAAGAAGATCTCGACTATTCGATGCCCACCGACCACAACTGGCAAGACTCGGAGAGCGCAGCTCTTCTTAGAACTTGCGTCGCCAGCACTGAGATTGTGGTCACGCCTACGAGTCCAACGACGTCGTCAATAGATTTAACCAAAGAAGAAGACACGGTCACGCCGCGTAAGATGGACTTATTGCGGCCGGACCTTACAATTCCACTTAATCAAGACGTATAATGTCAGATATTATATGCCAAATATTCTATTTTTAA
Organism: Leuctra nigra; assembly: GCA_934045905.1. Classification (NCBI taxonomy): domain Eukaryota; kingdom Metazoa; phylum Arthropoda; class Insecta; order Plecoptera; family Leuctridae; genus Leuctra; species Leuctra nigra. The sequence goes on along the minus strand of OW203763.1, from coordinate 6,717,733 downwards.
TTTTTTGTGTTAAGGTTGAGTATATTCTATACAATATTACAATTTAATTATGAAATAAATGAACTATGGCCCAATATTCTGCAAAGAATAATTTCTACTGGGGTAATTGTTGTTGTTAACGTATTATAATTGTTTTAAAAGACATGGTGTATTGCCATAATGCTAGATTGGTAATGGACTGTTGACTATATTATATAAGTGTATGTTATACATAAGAAAGCCTTCTGTTGAGGCAAAGGGTGGGAAGAGGAATCAAAGTGAATCTCAGCATTATAAGACGTAACATAATGCTAACGACTTGCCTCAACCAGTTATCGAACCTAGAACCATACACCATGGAGGCTACCTTTGTCCATTGCAATTTAACTAAGGTGTTACTCTCTAGATGATATTAACGACCAAGACTGTGAACTTTCATCCACACAAGACCATAAAGTGGTCATCATCAGAATCAACTTCATGCACATTGTTCCGTTTCGTTTGTTAAATTGAGTCCACTACTTAACATTATCATTTCTATAATGAAATGGGGCCTACATATAGGTTAGAAGGTAGACATTTTCAAGTGACGAGAATTATGCCTACCACATTATCAATATTCATAATCTATGAGCATCAGCATCACAATGGCTTTTAATGCTGATAATATCTAAAAATATAATAAATAATTGATAAATTAATAGATATTTTTGCCACATTTAGCATCGTTACAAAGAGATATTATATAAATTAATTCAACTCTAGGGCACAATAAAGACGCTTAAAAAATGAATAAAATAACATTTAAAAATAGTAAAATGTTTTGTAGATATCAAAAATTATAATTCTCCATTGTAATGCTTTGTAGCTAAGCATAAAATTACTATTTTATATCTAATATCAAAATTTAAATCTTAAAAAACTTTGAAGTAAACAATAAAGTAAAATTTAAATTCATACTTTTTTTAATACAAATACAATAGTGTAACAATAAAAACATCACTTTTAATGAATGATACTTAGCAAATAATGTTGGAAGAGACGAAAGCACAGTAATATGCTTCTACTAGCGTACAAATGATAGCTGTATAGGGCGTTCTGGCAAGTAATCTGACATTAATTATACCAATGATCTATTTAACCAACAAAAGCTTTGCGAGAAAAGTTACTAGACCTCGATTTCGCTCTCAGTTTAAACGTAGAACTGAGTTTTACATGCATCAAATATCCAGCCTACAGATTCCATGTACTGGTGTGACAAAACATGTAGGTAATCATTTTCAATTATGTCCCTTGTATTAAGTCCGTACATACACTTACTATTCTTAGGGGCCACTCTGAATCCAATAGTAATTATTAATTAAAATCATATCTTTCAAGGAATGGTGGTCCAAATTTATTTCACCGTTTAATTTAAAAAATCATTCGAAACATTTATCCAAGTATTAATATAGGTACTGTGAATTCAAACTTAAAGTAGATGCATTATGTTTTAATTCCTCAAAAACGACAGCTAACCGAACTGAATACGCACTGTGTACAAGTAAATACAGTTCGATAGAATTGGGTTTCTGTGGAAAACTTCCATGGAGTCAGGATAATATGAAGGGATGTGTTGTGAAAAATGACCGACCAAACTATGGCTCAAACCCGGGACCTCTCTCTTTCCGGGCGAGAGGTCTACCGACTGAGCTGGCTCTACCAGCTCAGTTGATAGAGCTCTTGCCCGGCAAGTGCGAGTTCCCGGGTTCGAGCTCCGGTTTGGTCGGACATTTTTCACAACGCACATCCCTCATATCATAATGTACTATTTATTGTTATAGAAACCTATATTTTGTAAATACCTATCAAAATAATATTTCTAATCTAGTCGGGCATTAGCTGCCAAGCAATGTGTACACGTTCATGTACACTGACATTCAGAAGTTGCTTTCCAGATCCTTGTGTTTATATGGGAAACTGGTTAACGTCTAAAAGTCAATTACTTTAAAAACTTTTCGTGGCATCACTCTTCAAAATACGAGTATCGTTATGTTAATTAATGCTGTATTTGAAAACTTAACTAGGTACCGATCTTCAATTTCGAAATAAGTAATTGTTTTATATACGGAAAAAATACCCTATTATAGGCTGGTCCTATTCATATGAGCTTCTCAAGCTACACATAGGTTATTGTTGTCTGTTTTCGAGTTTTTGAGTTTTTAAAGATCGTATGATGTTATCTCACACTGTTTTTGCCGCATGGGTAGGATTTTACTACCTATTCACATGTGTTTCGAATATCGTATGATTTCATCACACTCACTAAAATTATGTTGATTAATTATTATTATAATTAGTTATTATGATATTGATATGTATTTAAGAAATAATGTTGTTTTAGTGACTTAAAGGTCCTAGCCTGTAAAATTAAAACTACCACCTCAACCAGAAATCGTAATGCCTTACTAATTACGCTACCGAGCGCATTCTTTGTCAGCAGTTTGTCTGGGTGCCATATAAACCTTATCACACCGAACGTTCAATAATGATCAAAAATCACAATCATGATTCAAAATGTGTGTGAACACAACACAATTGAACTCGATCATGATCCAGATCAGTATCATGATTGAAGACAAGGTCAAACCAAAGTACTACTCTTTTAAAACCAATAATTTATAAAATCATGCTATAAAGTGCATTCAAGGATTTAACTCATTTTGATTTTGGTTGAATTTGATGATGGAAACTTCATTGTGAGTAGGCCAGGGTATAACAAGAAGACTAAAGCACTTAGACTTATTAGTCAGAGTGACTAACCATTTACTAAGTATGTTCATTTCAAGACAATTAGCTCAGATATTTGAACACAGTCAAGTCAGGTGAGTCAGGTGTATCATATCTGAGTGATAAAGCATAAGCCGGTAAAAATAATTTGGGTTCGATTCATTGTTGGGATAAGCATTTTTCTTAAATGCCTGTTATTGTTATATTATTATTTGTAAAATTATTCTATTTGAGTTCTTCAACTTGATCCGGTGCTCTAGTTGGAGAAGTTTTACTTGCATACTGATTCAGACATTTTCTTTCATATGACAAATTTGAAGTAAATCGCCTCCTTCATCAATTTGTATCTTTCTGAAATATTGATCAATTATTATAATTATTATTATTCATGAAAACTATTTTTATTAGGTAGCCTACCTATATTTAGTATAAAAAATTTTGCCGAGTGATAAATTACACTTCCTAGATGAACACCACTCTTGCTCGGCAAGGTTTACATGTTTGGTCACATACACTACATGGGATGTCCACGACTGCCACGGAAACAATTTAAATCTTGCATCTAGGTTCACTGATCAACACTCTTATTGCTCTCAAAGGCCCAAAGGCTCATTTTTTCCATGACTTCTTCTATAGTCTATCGGAATAATTAATTAAGCATTCATACTAATATTAAGATTCAAGGTCGAGACACGGCTGTTAATTCCTCATTTTTTTTATTAAAAATAAATTGTGACGTGAATGAAAAACTATTATAATTATTTGTTGTCCCATTATATTAGGTAATTAATATATTATTTATTTTCATTGATGAAAAACATTTAAAATATAGCAATGCTCAACAATATGTGTATCCGAGTAGACAAATAATATCTTTTATCGCATGGATAAATGAATACATGGGTCTGCTCCAACATTTATCAAAGGCACTTTTACCAATTTGGCTTAACTTTTGTTGTCACGTCTCCCCTATTTTACTCCAGAATGAGCTTTAGTAAAGTACCAGACTTATTGTAAGAAAACAGTGAATTTGTTTCAGGTAATTATTATCCATGTTTCATAAGAAGTAGCTAATAAAATTGTCCGTACTTTGACTTTCTATGCCATGAATATCATGAAATGGATTGCCCAAACGCGCATCAAAACCTTGCTATCTTTGTAAATTCTGTACTTTAGAAAGTTAACTGTTAACAAATACAACTGCGCTGGACCCTTACCTAATATTATGATTTTTCACGCAAACGACACTCTGGACTGGTCCGAAATCGGATGAAACACTATCATTTGATTTTAAAACGTTTTAGCCATAAGAGTTAACAATGTCACCGTAGCAACTAGCCCCGCTCTAGCCCGAGTGGAAAATAATATTAGGTAGGCAAGGGTCCTGACATCTTCTGTAATTTCTGTGCTATGGTGTATAATCAATCAATAATCGGGAACGTTTATAAACGTAAAAAATATGCATATCTCAAGTCAATTAAATTCTGAGCTTTGTGTTTCGACTTTGAGGTTATAGTGCGTTTGTGTGCGCGTTTGGGTGATGTAGCTTGTTCCCTATTGCTTAATTGCATCACATTGTTGTTTCCTCATTGTAAGTTCAATGTTTTCAAACTTTCAACAATTCTAAGTGTTATGTTCAGTCCATTCTAGCCAAAATAGTTACGAAACAAAACATAACACAATTTAAACTTGTTCGTTTGTGATTGATCTGTGTTTGTTGTAATTTATCATTAAATTTGAAGCTTCCATTGCCTACTGATTAATAATATTGAAAGCAAGAGATAGATATGTATCAAAGTAAAACAAGTGTACCTATATGTTGTACCTAGAATCGTTGGGTGTACCATAAATCTCAGTAACAAATTTTGATATTTGGTATATTATTAGTTACCTATTATTTTAAGAATATCAGTTTTTGTATTGATGAGAAAACGTTTAATTATGATATGGGACTAACTATCAATTTTAATCATTTAATCATTTTTACCTATTTAAATTTGTATTATGCTGTATGCTACAACTCAGGCTCCAGTTGGCATAAAATTTGAGGAAGACATGATTGAATGAATATGTTCACTGTAACAAGTAATTACCTAAATACATTGAACAAAAAATGGAATGCCTTCTTAGCAACAGCCTTGCATACCTTGTCACCCAGCAACATGACTCCCTACCAATCTACTAATTCCTTCTATGGGCTGGACATCTCAAGCACCTACCTACAGAAATGTATGTTTTTCTTTACTAATTGGCTTAGGCCGGGTGGGACCAACTTTGGATTAAGTTAACTATCGATAGTTAGTGGAATTGAGTGAATCCTATTGGCTGTGAAATTCGCGCCAACTGGATTCATTGGCTATGTTAGTCCTACCCGGCCTTAGGCTAATAAATAATACCTAATAATAAACATATGTCAAATAATTGACATAATTTCGATCTGAGTATTGATACGAGGGCTGATCAAAAAGTTCCAGGACTGTATGAATTGCGCGGGAATGGAGCGTAGGAGAGCAGTGCGGTTGGCAGCATTTTTTGGCATGACTCTTCCTGAGCACAACTGTTTTTTAGATTCCCGATAACCTTCTTTATTGTATCGTTACAGCTGTTATCGTGGAACAAGATTTTTGTGTTTGGCGAATTTTTGATAATTTGCGTAGTATTGATCAAAAAGAAGGTCTCTTCAGAGGGTCTCTTTAGTTTAGGGGATTTTGGTGACGTCTCTTCTCCGGTAATGACACATTTCAAAAAGTTTTTATCATCAAATGCCATTCAAGAAGTTCCTTACTAACCATGTCAACAAATTTTTAACTGAAAAGTTGCAGATGAGATGCAAAGAGCTGAAAGAGTGCTGAAAGAGTGTTCCGAGACTTTTGACTGAAGAAAAAAAAACACTGAGCTTTGGTTTGTCAGCAACTTCTTGAAATGGCAAAATGACGATGAATTTTTTTTTAAACATCATTACCGGAGACGAGACGTCCCCAAAACCCCCAAAACTAAAGAGACCCTCTGAAGAGACCTTCTTTTTGATCAATTTCGCAAATTATCAAAAATTCGCCAAACACAAAAATCTTGTTCCACGATAACAGCTGTAACTTCACAATAAAGAAGTTTATCGAGAATCTGAAAAAACAGTTGTGCTCAGGAAGAGTCATGCTAAACAATGCTGCCAACCGCACCGTTTTCCTACGCTCAATTCCCGCGCAATTCATACAGTCCTGGATCTTTTTGATTACCCCATGTATGTGCATTGAACACCTATTAGAGTAGAATTTTAGTTGTGTAAGTTTTGTATTTGTTACTTTGGTGTAAGTAGCAGAAGAGTGGCAGGTATCAGTCTTTGGTATCGGCTAGGTATCGGTGACATTTAGAAGTTTAAGTTCAAGTATGAGTCAGCGTATGACACTACAAATGACTATAGCAAATTGAATAGATGCAATCACCCCTTCCCCAATATGCAATATTATCTTTAAAACACAGCATACCTATTATGCGACAGTATGCAGTAGTATGTTGACAATGAAAATGCATCCCTGAATTAACTACATTCCTTACATTAAGGAGCCATATTACCATTAGTGTAATCTTCAGTTTAGTTAAGCTCCACTTCGGGAAATGTGGTGTATAACCATTATACACTGAGGTATGGCTTAAAAATGCTGTAAATGTAGCCCAAGGTTAATTTAAACTGAGGAAATAAGCTCAAGAATTAAATTGCAGTATATAATAATAATGGTAATATTCACAGTTTTCTGAGGTGGAGTTTAAGCTAACTGTAGCCTAAACTAATGGTAATACCAGCCCTAAGCCACCCATAATACAGTTTATCTTCCACCTCAAACTTTGACAACTCTAACTGACATTGGGGGAAAATAAAGTCAAGCATGATTGATCTTGCTTTGGTCCTTGCTTGTAAAAGCTCTACTTGCTTGGCCTACCTTGCAAGTGGAAAGAACATTTTATGGAATTTGAGCCACAATACATTGTTTTCTAATTTTATTCCGAATTTGGGCTTTTCTCTAGTTTTGTTTTAGGCTAGGATGCGTTTTATGCATAGGACATTTTCTGCTCTGTAATTGTCAGTCAAAACATTTATGTATGAATTTAATACAATTTTATTGGACCAAGTTGGTATGCATGAACTGAGATGTTAGCAATGATGCCATTATAATATATAGAACATCACATACTGATATTAAAATTTTCTAGGTAACTTCATGAAGTGAGCTATAAATTACTTTAACAATGCAGTAGGCAGAGGTACATTTAATTAAATGGACCACAGCAAATAACTTAATAATACAGGTAAACTAATTCAATAATTAAAAATATATCATTAAATGCATTTCACCTTTTCAACAGTGTCTATAGTGATCACGTGCTGTGTGGATACCAAGTTGCTTCGGAAGATCCATTTCAGTTTAAGTTAAAGCAATTGTAAGAAATTCTTCAAAACCAATCGTAATTGTTCCTTTCATTTCCTTATCGCGGCTTCTGAAAGCCTCTGAAAACAATAATTTTGATTGAATGAACACTCTCGTAAATTCTTATCAGACATTTACTGTAGGTATTAGTTTTGTTGACAAGAGAAAACACTTAAGATTAAAGGGAAATGGTTTGTAATTAGTGTTTGCTTTCCTAATTAGTAATTGCATATGTCACCACAGCATATTACCTAACAACTTGCATAGAAATTGCCAATTACTAATCAGTCATGTTTTAAGAAGTTGTAAAAACTAACACCATTTACCTACCTACCTACAAACAATCCATCAAAAGGAGAAAAACTATGTTTGGTAATACTTTACCTGTAAATTTCTGAATCTGGACACAAATGACAATAAACTGATCAACGGAGACTTGTTTATGAGCGTGCATATCAGTGCGTGCAACGAGGAATTTTACAAACTCGGATGAAAACCTGTAGCCCATCTGCTGCAATGCTGAAAGAGAAGTTGGTTGTTCAATTTATTTACATGACTGTATATTTGGTAGCAATGGTATTTATTCTGTATATGTAATTCAGTACCTTGGGACAGCTCATTCTCCTCAATATGACCCGACTGATCCCGGTCATAGGTACGGAATGTTGACAACCACTGGTTGATATAGTTGTATAGTTGTTGGAACTCATTTATATCAATTGTTCCACTTTTATCGTGATCAAAAATACCTGACAAATGAAAACGAATTGCAATTAGGTAGCTACCTACTTAATACGATGTAGGTCGTCCTACACTTGAACAAATAATAAATGCCAAACAATATTCGAAAGAAAAGGATTGTCTGATAAAGGTTTGATGGCATCTTCCCATGAAGTCCGTGCTAATGCATCATCAACTCTAGTAGGTGAGCTCTTATTTCATTGATAATAACAAGGATTGATTGTCAAGAAACCTCAGCAGCCAATCCGTTTTGTTCAAATAGGTACCGTTTTTACTTGGTTCAAGTGTACACAGCATTATCCATGCAGTCAAAACATAAACACTGTTTCCTTAAATTCGTGCGTAACCTATCTAAGCACATTAATATTTTCTTACCAATCATAAGTGCACAAGCTGAATCACTAAAATTCTTCCCCTGCCCTGTTACAAGAGCAGCTTGCAATTCTTTTGCTGAAATTTTTCCGGAGTGATCACGATCGACAGCAGCAAACCACTGCTGAACTTCTGGACTGATTCCTTGCTGTGAACCGGGAAAGCCCATTCCGGGTGCCGGGTTGTTGTAACCACCCATTTGCGGCTGCTGTTGACCATAGCCCCCCATTTGAGGATTCTGCCCTTGGTATCCTTGTGTGGGTCCAGTTTGAGGATGATAAGACTGGCCTGGTGCTGCGCCCCCTGCTGGATAAGTCTGACCTGGAGGTGCTCCGGGATAAGACTGTCCTTGAGCTGGATTATACCCTTGTTGGCCAGGGCCTTGTTGGCCAGGGCCTTGTTGGCCAGGGCCTTGTTGACCAGGCTGGTATCCCGAAGGTGGTTGATAGCCTGCATAACTAAGATTTTGGCCCTGTAAAACGTATGGATTCATTACAGTGTGGTTGTAGCTTATGGTGATAATGATTTATAGGTACCTTAAACAAGACAAGAAAGTACAGGATCGAGGATAACCTAAAATATATTGCAAGCACTAGGTACCTAGGGCACTAAGTAATTTTTTGGTTGGTAGGTAGGTAGGTAGGTAGACCAGGAGGTACCTACTACCTAGGTAGGTAGGTAGGTACTAGATAATTTAGTAACACAGAGCTTGTAGGTGGTGATACCTACAGCTAGTACCTAGGTCCTCTAGTAGTTTCTAGATAAAGCATAATAAAGTAAATAGGTAATTACTGGATAAGACATCTTGTTATGAGATTCGCCGACAAAAAATAATTCAAACTCCCCAGTAGAAATGACACCCTTTAGAAAGGTTACAAATTGACAAGACAAGACCCAACCCAAACACTAGGCAAACACTAGACAACAACTGTGGTCACCGTCGTCACTTATTTCAAGGTCAGCTGAAACAGTGTCATCTTTGACAATCAGCTGACGTAAATACGCAGCGATTCTACAGGTATTGGTTGGAACTACAACGAAAGTATTCTCCGCACCGCTGTACCCCTCACCATCCGTATCACATATCACATCATTCGAATATCTGTCATCAATGGCAAATGCCAACCCTAACATGCTATTGTGACGGCTTTATCTTACCGTATCAGCTTTAACAATACACTGAGCATATGGTGAGTAATCTTGATAGATTTCTGGAAAGATAACACAGTCTTATAAGCTAACGTGTAAAACACTGAAATAGGTAGGTACATAGATAGTTTGCAAGACCGTTTCGTAGCTGTAAATGGTAAGCAAGTAGTTTCACAGTTTCTTGTTTAAAGGACATTAACCTTTAAAGTCACTCAGAAAATACCTACTACTTTTTGTTCTCATGTACATGTAAATTCTTTGCTGATTCTAAGCTGAAAATAATGACACTTTGGTCAAAAAAGGTAGATAAGAGGTAGGTGTGTAATCACTAATTCATAAATTCTGTATCGCAATCTAAACTGCTCAAGTCGCCAGCACCCGATATGTAAAAGGAAAAGGATAATTTTATTTTCCTGTCCCCTACTTTACCTACGTGCCTTAAATGCCCCATTGTTATGCCGAGCCGGCTTTTGGATTGAGCTTGCTATAAGGGGTTTGCAAAATACTTGTGTTTCAAGAAAATCTCAATCCACAGATCGGGTGCTGGCGACTTTAGTAGATACCTACCATTTTTGCTTCCCTCCTGAAGTCCTGCATATGTATTTACTATTTACTTACCTACCTACCCTTTTGTAAACACACTACCTACCTATAATGAACTGTTATTTTCTTTTCAGAAATAGTATAAAGAATCATGTGATTTGACTTTCCGCCACTGGATTGCTACAATTCTGAAATGGAGTCACCAGAGAAATATCCAAATCGCAGCATTGGTCAGTCGCAAAATGTTGATTGGGCTCGATTTGGTTTGGGCAGCCGCGATGAACTGAACACAGGCAGCCCGACAACATACCCATCGGTCAGGAGACAGGCGTCAGGAGATTTCGGCAGTGAATATGGTTCAGGCGGGCATCAACCTTCTGGAGAAAATGAGTTATTTGCTGAAGAACAGGTACGTGTTAGGATATCTGTCTACATTCTTGTAGACATTCTCAAAAGAATTTCCAGATTTATCGACGCAAGTGTCCAGATTCTACTGGATTTCGTTCAAATGATTATTAGGGCAGTCTTGTGGTGTTTGGGACTGACATCCGCAAATATCTACTTGCGGTCTCAACTTATTTCTTTAATGGCATTTATCAGTAATTGTATTGTAATTAGAAGTAGATGACAGATGAACATCTGCAGACCAGCATTTACCATGAGTGGGAGGAGGAGTTAATAGGGGTAAAATGAGTGCATAACATACAATCTAGTTCCTGGGAATGTTATGGTTACTTCAATCACAATGTGCCAATTGATTGACTGATACCTACACCCTGCACCAACTAGTAGCTGTGATAGCTTGTGTAGTGTACCTACCTACCGATTACCTACAGTCTTCTTCATATGGTCTCTTCTCTTCATACCCTTTTCCTGTTATTTAATGCGAGAACTTGTTTTGAATTAAAATGGTAGTTCTTCAAGTTTCAGTAGGTAGACTTTGTAGTAGTACTAGTTTTTCTAATTCACTGCACAATATGATTGGCGAGTACTGTTATCGACCGTCAACCGTAGTGGCAGTGAATCAAACTTGTACACCCATGGGCACAAAAACTGCATTTGGTATTGCAATTATTATAGGTATAAGCAATTGTTAAAAAAATTTATGCATTATTTATATTGCAAAAATGTAATTGTTTAAATATTTTTCCATTACCTAACATTACTAACTCTTTTGTGTTTCTTGCAGGGCGATGGTCCATGGTGGAAATCCAACTTTTTTATCTCGCAGCCCGTGTTATTTGGAACTTGGGACGGTGTCTTCACATCGTGCCTCATCAACATCTTCGGCGTGATTATCTTCCTTCGTTCTGGCTGGATCGTGGCTGAAGCTGGAGTATTGAATGCTGTGCTTATTGTACTTGCAACTGTAGCTGTCGTGTTGATATCGGTGTTATCAGCTGTTGGTATCTGTGAGCGATGCCGTGTGGAAAGTGGAGGTGTTTACTTCCTGGTAGCACATGTGATGGGTTCCAAGTTCGGCGGAGCATTAGGATTGCTCTACGTGTTTGGTCAGGCGGTGGGTTGTGCACTTTATGTGCTTGGTTTTGGTGAATCCATGGCCCAGCTAGTTGGCGTGGTGTCACCTTGGGCCCAGCGTGGGTTTGCAAGTGCTGCCGTACTCTTGCTTGGCATCATCAATGTAGCTGGGGTAAAATGGGTTGTGAAATTACAATTTTTCCTACTCCTTATTCTACTGCTGGCCGGACTAGACTTTGCCGTTGGTAGCTTTGTGCACACAGATCCAGATCATGGTTTTGATGGATGGATGACTGGCAAGCTCTCGATGAATTTGTACCCCCAATACACGAACAATAACAACTGGTTTGTTGTTTTTGGAGTGTTCTTCCCGACGGTGACCGGAATCATGGCTGGAATCAACATGAGTGGAGATTTGCGTAATCCATCGCGTAACATTCCTAACGGCACTCTAGCTGCTGTAGGAACGGGAACATTCATATACCTCATCTTTGTCATGTTTCTGGGATCGACTTGTCAGCGAGATGCCCTGGAGGCTGATTCCATGATAGCTGCAAAAGTGTCGGCAGTGCGCATCCTGTTGTTAGCTGGTCTCTACGTTTCCTCCATGTCCAGCTGTTTGGCAGCGATGTATGGTACGCCCAGGGTGTTGCAATCAATAGCCAATCAGAAGGTCATCCCTCTTATTCATTGCTTGGGCAAGGGTCGAGGACCCAACAAAGTACCCATTTATGCAATGGCTGTTGTGGCAATTATAACTGTGACATTCATCATGATCGGAGAGATCAACACCTTGGCTCCTGTCGTAACAATGCCGTTCCTTCTCACGTATGCAGCCATCGATTATTCGTACTTTGCCTTGGCGCAGACATTCGACCTGCAACATCGTAGGGAGCAGAGATTCCGCACGCAGTCATTCCACAATCGGAACGGAGATTCTGGACTTCATTGCTACGGTGCCATAGATGAGAATCAAGACGGATCGAGTGACCTAGATCAACTTTTTCCGGAGAGAACTCACCACAAGAAGCACGGGGATAACTCCGAGTCTCCGAGCATGGTGTCGTCTCCTGAGGAGAACTCGAGTATCCGCGACGACACGGCCACCAAGCTAGAGACCCACATCCACTCTAAACCACACAATTGGTACACATTCTTGTGCAATCGTTGGTTCTCGCTTGTTGGTGCTTTTGTAAAGATCCTGATCATGTTGCTGGTACACTGGGGCTATGCTCTAGCCAATCTACTAGCAGTGATTCTCATCTGGTTCTACATCGGCCATGCTAACCCAGCCGTCAAACCAGGCCTGGCCGATGAGTTCCGCTTGTTCCCATGGCTGAAGAACTGCGTTTTACGCCTCTTCGGCAGACGCGTGCAAGAGTACGAGCAGATCGTTGTAACACCGATGCATCCCGGAGTGGAAGTCACGTCAGCGCAACTCAATGAGGAGAATCAAGACTTTGCCTCCCGACGCCGGTATCATCAGTCATCCACTGTGCAAGGTCACTTTGTTGATGTCGAGGATTAAATGCTGGGATTCCGTTCGAACATTTGGAATGAGTGGGTAACTACAAACCGATACTTGAATGTTTTTTAGCTTCTGCTCTCTTCTACAATGAGATTGCAGAAAGATAGCCATATTATTGATTACAGTCCACTGTCATAGAATATTCGAGACAAACATATTCTGATGATTGCCTTACCTAGGTTAATCATCATCTTTTATAATTATTTTATTATTTTATTTCAAAATTTTACCTTGTACTAGTGATCAATTATTTTTATTACTTACCTTGTACTAAAACTGTCACTATTACGGAGATAATGAATTCAATTCTTATGGTACCGACATACCATACATTTTTAATGTTTTATTAGATATTTCTCTACAAATAACGTAATTTAAATTCAATTCTCACGTTGCCTAATATTTTTAATCTTAGGTATATAGTAATCTTACTTACAGCTACTTCTCTCCAGATTGATTTATTAAAATACCTATGCATGAAGTTATTAAAAAAAAATATATATTTCAAAATACCTAACAACATAATATTTGTTGATAAAATACAATATTTTCACACTCAAAAGAGGAAATTTTCATTCATAAATATAAAATATAAATTCAGTGGACATTTTGACGGGAAGTGGTATTCCTGTCAGGTGATGTTATTTTTATCACCCAAAAATGATGTTGCCATGATTTCAATAAGATCGTCATTCAACAGTAAGAGTACTGTTTTCCCGCCAAATTGTCCACTGAATTTAAATTTCATATTTAATGAAAATTTACACTTTTGAGTGTGAAGATAGTGTGTTTTACCAACATGTTATTTTAAGAAATATATTTTAACTGCATTAAAAAGATTATGCCTATAAAGCAAGATTGACTTCTTTGAAATACGAGTATATGTGGAATTTTTGCTAGGTTTTTTAAAGACTTCTACAAAACTAACCTGAGGGCATATACAGCTTAATGATTGAGCTAACAGCATGTTTTAGATTGTACTTTCTATTGAATTGATTTCTTATCATTCAATCTCTACTATTGATACTGGGGATGTAACTCTCTTCTTAGTGTGTCCGCTAGCACAAACAACTGAAAATTCTGTACTTTTTCTTTGCATGACCAATATACATGACTCGATGTAAACATTGCTTGTGCTAGATCGGATCTGGTTGTGAATGCTCGCTTTACCAAGTGAAACATATACTTATAAATAATAATAATATATTTTATATATCAGCCAATAAAATTCCAACGACCTATTTTTTAAAAATACTATTACTTTATGTACTCTAGTGTTTTACTGTTACTGCATCTTTACCAATAATATGTAATGCATTTAAATTACTACTGTGATAACTGAAAATATTTCAATGGCAACTTATGCGATGCATTTTATTATCTATCTACTTAAAAAATGTTTGAAGTTTGTATTAATGTACAGGCTGTGTAATTATTTATATATTTTTCTGCATGGTTCTTTTTAATTCAAATTAATGTGCTTTTGTGACAGAAATGTACGGGTTAAAGTGCAAATATTATAGATTAGCTTGTTCCCCAAATCAGTTTTTAAAAGTGCTTGGATGCACGTTAAAAATAATTAAGATTCTTAGATCTTAATTTTGATTAACAATGAATGCACAGATTTTAATATAGAGGGGAGATACCAAGAATAATAACAAAATGTAAAAGCGCATAAAAATGATATATTTATATTTGTAACAAAGCTTATGTACAATTGAAAATAAATGTATAATGAATTTATAGATTCACTTTTATTTCTACTACTTACTACATAAAATAAGTCAATACTCAATTATATATATTTTTTAAAAGTTGAATCTTTTGGTCACATCCCATCACTTATTAGTTAGGGAGGTATGTACTTCGAGGAGATTCTGGTGCATAGGAGATGAAATTTGATTGGTACTATCTTTACTATGTTGGTACCCAACCCAGCAAGGCTGTAAGGAGATATTAATACTTTCACAATTTGTATACAAGTTCAAGTGATATTTTTGCTTTGAGATTAAGATATAAGAAAGCATTAATTTTGGGTATTATCAGTAAGAATTTCGATTCTATAACTGCAAAGCGGTAGGTAGTAATTTCATTAGCAATGAGATTTTGCCATAAGCTTTAAAGTCGGTTCACGTTAAGAATAATGATCCGTTATGGCGGTCGTGTACTACTGTAGTTTAGCGAACAATTGTATACCTACACATGTAAATATCAATAATCAAAAAATATGTATAAGACGACTGCAGATAAAAATAAATCAATTTTATTGAATTTTTCTAATATTTTCTACTATTAAAAATTGTGTATTTCACATAATTTATACAATTTCAATAATACAAAGAAGAAAATCTTGCCATTGACAGGGCAGTGTTTATGTGAACCACCAATGAATGCCGTGATCAACTAAAACGTCGGAAATATACTAACAGAAAACTAACTTAATACAGATTGCTATTCCGCCAGCAATCGAAAATATTTGTAGAACCGCAACCCAGGAATTTTCGTGCCAGAAAGTATTGTTGTAGTGTTGGTGTTATTGCATCATTTTTAATTTGGCATAAAGTATCTACAAATCGGGAACCGTAACCGAAAAGAACAGGTATTTTTGTGGAACCGGAATCGGCATTAGGTGGAACTGGAACCCTTAATATTTAATTCAAGGAAAACGCTCTGTGTAACGCGCTGAGGAGCGAGCACGTACAAGCAACACCTCAAACCGAAATTATGTCTATCGAAAATGTCATTAAAAGCCAATAATTCTTGAATTTCCTCACAGACTAGTATAAAAATCTCCAAAAATATTGAACGTTCCTTGTTAATTTTCAAAAATCACAGGATCTTGTTCAAAAAATATACCTGGAACCACTCATGATGATATTAGTGTGTGTACACAATATCAGATCAATCTTTTGAACGGTCATTATTGGTTTCATATCGTTTGAAACTTTCTGCTCTAACTACCTTGCCTTGAACTGAAGAGTCGAAGTCGCCGCGTGAAATTGACAGCCAACACGCAAAATGTTCGTAAAATGTCGCCCACCCCCTGACCCGACAATAGTTGGAAGCAGGGTCGCGATATTTAATTTAATTAGTCTGAAAATTTTCAAAAATACAGATAATGTTGGTCCCATTTACCATGCAAAGATTTAAGTTGATCGGTCAAACGCTTCTAGTTTAAATTTAAAAAAACAATGTAAGATTGGAGAGACAATGTTGGTCGTAATGACTTGTAAAAATTTTAAATTGATCGGAGCAACCAAAATCGAAAGATAATTTTTTAAAATTTGAACCAATCACAGGATCCCGTTCAAAAACGATATAGGGACCGCATAGATTACGTTAGTATGTGTGCAAACTTTCTGATCGATTGGTTGTGCGCTTTGATCCGAGCAGTGCAGGCAAAAAAAAAAAGAAGATAAACCAACACACAGAGAAAGTGTCATAAGAGTACGTACCGTGGTGACGCTCGCTCAATTATTTCGGTTCTCCATAAAAGGGTCTTTAAATTAAATATGTTAGATTTTTACTTCCTTGCAGATTTCAAATAAATAATTACAGAGTCAATTAAAGTTAGACATTTCTTGGCTTAGATATGCAATCTACTTTGCCTGTAAGTTCCCAAAAAATGATTCTGTAGTCTGAATATTAAGGAATTAATTGAAATCGGAACCGTTATTTTATTTTTTCAGGAATCGGAACTGACTACTAATATTTAATTTCTTTAAGAAATTATACGATGTGACAAAATGAAAAAAAAAGAAAATAAAAAATATATTTTTTTAGCACGAATGAATAAAATTGAGATTGATTTAAATGTGAATCTGTGTAATTGTGTATCCTTTATTTTGATACGTATTAAGTCCTACAACTGTCGGTAAGGGGCTGCTTTATTACTAATCTAATCCCTTTCGCCTTCACATTCTAAATTGAAAGTTGCACAATAGTACTGAAAATTTCAAGAGTTCAGGTATGTCAAGGTTGCTTACCCTCTTATGAAACCAATGTGCAGCTAATAGCTATACAAACCGCATACACATGTGTATCAAACAAATTTGTTACAATCTGACAGATTTGTGTTGACCGCCCGCCGCCTCTCGTTTCTGCTTACAGCACCTTCACAGTATTTATGAGATCTTGGTGTTGAAAGCAGCAAAACCCCTGACTTGCACAGTCGTTACTATTCAAAAACAGTTAAGAAATTATATGGAGATCCCAAACTTTGCACTTCCTCAATCCTCAATCCTGTACACATTTTCACTTTGGTAACTTTTTACTTCGCTCCGGCAATTGGCATGTTACTGACTATATTTTCTCCTTCTTGGAATGCAGCTGAAAAGAACTGACTGAATACCCGGCTCATGTACAGTATTACATTTATCGAAGTTATACTGCAAGGAACAGTTGGATATTCTTGTAAATGATAGAGAATTAAAAGTATCCAACTTAAACTTCAGAAAGAATGCAGAAAGTAATGGGAAGTATTTAAAGGAAGGCTTACAATAAAACACAACATTCTCATTTTTAGGAAACCTGCAAGATATTTAATATGGCAACTGCTTGTCTTGTAAAATTGCAAGCATACTTTTTCTTATTAATATCATCCTTTTTCTTTGGTAATATTATGCTATGAAGTGAGTTTGTGGAAGATGATTTTTTATCGTCCCTATTAGATAGGTAGATATTTTATGCTGAATTGAGTATGGTACCTACTATACACTTTGTTTTCCCAAATTGATTGCAAATCAATTATAATTCACTAACAAGGAAATGTGTTCATTACTCATTAGTTATTGTAATTTAGAGTCCCTACCTATAGGACTCAAATAACTCTTGAGCTACATCAACCTCTTTCAAAATTGGCAAGTGACCATGTATTATTATCATTATTATTATTATTGTTATGATAGTGTTTGAGCTAGGTGACCTGGTTATAGGTACCTACCTATCCTAAAAGATTAAGAAGACATACTCCATTGACATAGTCTAAAATACAATGGGGTTGGTTATAATGGGAAACTAAACTTGGCAAAATTCGGGATAAAAAGCACCTGGCGTATATTGAGTAGATTAAACCTAATAATTACTGATTAAAATGGAATATAATCGCTATCAACCGTGATTACATGAAGAGCCCGAGCATCGATGCAAGGCTAAGGTAAAAATATTGCTGTTTGGTTTCAAAATGCATTATACATAGGTAAAAATGATAAATCAATCGTCTATGTCAAATGAGACTATATTTTCTCCCTCTTGGAATGCAGCTGAAAAGAACTGACTGAATACCCGGCTCATGTACTGTTCTTGATAGACAGGCAACACACCTTCCATGAAGCCAATGTGACCACCTCTGGCAGTTATCACAATTGCAACACATTTCGATCCATTCGCCGCCTCCACAGGAATACCTGGAACATCATATGATACGTTAGAATCGATGCGAATTCATCACTATAATGACGCGAGTCGATCAGTCACATTGTTGGTATGATGAAAACTGATAACAGTCTATAGTGATGATGACTCAGCAAAAGTCGAATCAAAACTCATATTGTGATCTCGTGTCGTGTGACAGTGACATTTCTGGATATTTTAACTTTTTAGAGTTTAAGAAACTTGCTAGATACATTCTGTATGTACACTTGGCAAAATAAAAAATGATCGGAGAACAAATTTGACTGACTGATGTGCTGTGCTGCTGCGCTGTGCTGATGTTCTGTAACAATCAATGTCTGGACATCGCTTGGACTGACTTCTGGTGGAGCGATCTGACATTTTTCAGTTGATCAGATTCATTGGGCGATCATTTTTAGTTGTGCCAAGTGTACCTTAGCAGCAGAAGTGACATTCAAAGATTCTTCTTTAGGGGTAAAACAATAGTTTTGAAAATCTTAAAATTATCTCTTATTTTAAAATTGAAAAAATTCAAAGTTGTGACTACAGTGAAACCAATCATTTTGAAATTGAAAGAGAATTACTTCATAACTATCTGTATTTGTGAACTTCAGTCAATTTACCATTGATAGAGCTCCAAAATTGCAAAAAACAAATCGCGCACTAGCTACATTTAATATTTTTTTTAAATTTAAAGTCACAGAAATCACAAAAAAACTATAAATAGGTACATTAACAATTATATGCTGGATTAAAAAATGTAAATCAGCAACGTAGGTAACAAACAAGTTATATAAGTATTAAGTAATACTAAGTAGTTAATAGAAAATATGCCGCTTGTATTGTAAACTTATAAATAACAGTCAAACCACTGGTTCCATCTCAATGTGTCAGAGGGTGGGTGTTATCACCAACACTAGGGCCGCAGGACTCCTGGAATCCCTTACAAACAATACCTAGTGTGTTTCCTCTAACAAACGGTCATTCTATGCTATGCTATGCTATGCTATGCATGAGTGACGTTATTCAAGAGGATTGAATTGTAGTTATTACAGTATAATCTTAGAGAAAAGAAGAAAGGTATACACTTCATGGTATAACGTTACCTTCTAAAGGCTGGAATGGGTCGTCTGCAGCACTAAGGCATAATAGTGGAACTTGAATTTGGTCAAGTTTCTCGTGTAATGTAGCATGGCTGTAATAATCCCAGACATCTTTGAATCCGAATTGCTTCGCCGTGAAATTAGTGTCAAATTCACGGATAGTTTTACTCTGCAACACATGATAAAGTCAATAATCTCAATTATTATTTCGATTCGTGAACACATCCTGATCGCAATGCATACCTTTAATATCAGATCTAAGTTGTCCCCTCCTATAGCCAAGTCTTCATTCACCCTGAAAACAGAAAGAAAATGGCACACATACATTTTTTCCAGTAGATTAGATTAGATTAGTTTGGTTTAATGGCGCGTCAACGACGAGGTTATATTGCGCACATTAATTGTTATATTTAACTTTGTTGATCATAATTGGAGGGCAAGGGGAGGGGGTCGACCTAACGGGCCTGATCCGGGGGAGTCCAGCACTGGTGGGAAGGCCAGGCCGGAATGGGGACGGACCGGGGGGAGTGAGGATTCGGGCCGGTGGAACCCGATTTCAGGGGGATCACCATCTCGAGGGGGGAGGCCGGCCCGAGGGGACCGCAAATTCAAGGGAGGGCGTGGTTAGGCCGACCCTGGCTGCACTTGGTCTGGGCCTCACCACTGACCTGTCCGGCATGGGTAGCCCTTACACATGAGCATATGCTCGCCGGCGTAGCTGCAATGGATCATTGGCCAACACAAACCCCACCACCGCGATAAGGTGACAGCCGTCGGGAGGTTTTTCCAGTAGATATAAGCTCTTGTATAATAAATTATTACAAATATTATAGCCGAACACTATTATTACTGTCGAACAGTGATCACTGTGCACTTTGTCATATTTTATGATTTTATCTTTTTCCAATATCTTCTAATGTATACCTTTCAATTTTCAATAATTTTTCAGAATTTAGTGTTGAAGTAATGCCCCTTGTTGAAGATGTTTATTTTTAACAATTGGAACTTTCAACCTCCTTTTATTGTTGGCTCACGTTACTATTCCATATTTACTAGTCAACTGGAATATTTTGTTTAAAAAATAATTACAACCAAATCATAAATTTTCTTCGTTTTGCTACAGTCATAAAAACGAATGTTTTTAAATCTATACGGAAATACACTAATCTGTCTATGCTCTTCATAATCACTAGGGGCAGCTGAAAATAGCTACGTAGATTACCATCTCCATGCATAGATTATGAATGTACAAATGCCCCTCCCTCCCTGATAAGAAAAATATCGAACTGACATTACGTCACACGTATAGGTACGAAACATTACCAGGACGGAATGCCAGGATGGTTTCTCTTACACTAATGGTGATGCATTCTTCCTGTTCGCTTCATATGATTGTAAGTGACCGGCTTGCCTCTTCTATATTCATACATTTCAATGCCACAATAATTAGTAATAATGCGTCTGTCACTGTGCTATGACTATCAAGATAGACTCGAATACCATTGTGAATCAAAGGGGGAGTCCATTTGGGATTGTGTACTTGTAGTTTAAGAAAACTATGCTCAGTTGCTTGATAAATGTATTTTTGGGGGTATGACGCATGATGAGTATAAGGAAATTCCGATCAACAACAATGGGGCAAGAGCATATCGAGAACATTTATAATTTTGTTAATTTAAAGCCTACTTGTTTGTTATTAGGAGCATGTTTCCAGAATGTGATTAATTCTGGGACGAAAGTATACGATCAATTATAATATTTCCGAAGATAAATTTGGAGTAATTTCATGTTCCTTAAAATGTATTCTAATAAATTAGACAGGTTATTCACGTGATTTGTATTAAATAACATATGCCTTTTGTATACCTTTTTCATAATAGCCAATTTTTATTTCGCGGGTTTTATAGAGTGTTACTTATAAGTGACACAATATTGAATTTTCGGGACAAAATATGTTCCAGGAAGAACAATTTGGGACTCGAGACACTCGAGGGAATGGGGGGAAATCTCCCTCCCTCCCCCCCCCCCCCCCCCCCCCGATCCAATTCCCATCACTATGTTTTTATACGTCAAGATAAATTTAGATGTTTAAAAAGTGTTAAAAACGCGTAAATTCACCAAATTCAAGGCTGAAATTTAACAAATTTCCGGGCATGTGCGCCCACCACCATGCATATAACTGAGGGGGGCCTCCCCCCCCCCCCCCCATTGTCTTCGTAGCCAATACTATCTCCAGCTAAAGTTCGTTGGGGATATTATTCCTTCCTACGCGCCTGGAGACACATATGTGTTAGTGGAATCGAGTTATACGTGAGAGAGCAGACATTCAACAAGGTATCATCCAGTAAGAGGTCACGCAAAGCCGATTCCTGCATATTATAGTATTTCCCATCTACATTCCAAGGCCAAAATCTTGAACATTGTGTGACAAAGAAAGAAGAAGAATTACCTTCGCAGTGTATCACAGAGCCCGCCTGCTAAATGATGATTCAACATCATGTTCACTCCAGGTTGCTCGATGCTTTCAGTGCCTCGGAACACGTTCCATGGAACTGAGATGATCATTGCTGCACTGATGTCCTCTCGGGCGGCCTTTTGCTCGGCGGCTAAATAATTACCCAAGATCAAGCTGGAACAATCAAAACCAACGGTTAGAATTAAGGTGCTGCAAGCGCGACAGAATTTGCAGACACTTTTTTTTGGATACGATTGGGGCTAAAGGCTAAATAAGTGAACGAAACTATTTGAATTTTTAATCATGGCTTTGCTACGGAAACTGACGGATTGCGTCAAATTTTCCCAAAATAAAATACCAAAGTCTCCCAAAGGCTCATTATTTACTCCACTGTTATGCAACTTTAGGAGTAGTTTTGATACACATTTTCTCGCAATACTATTGAAAAATTTTAAGAAATACCTCAAACAAAAAAAGTTTTTTTTTCATATAATAGTGAAAAATTAAGTTTTTTTTTTTCTTTAAATATTTCTTAAATTTTCTCAAAAGTATTGCGAGAAAATGGGTACCAAAACTACCTCCCAAAGTTGCATAACAGTGGAGTAAAATATGAGCCTTGGGGAGACAATTTGGTATTTTGGGAAAATTTTACGCAACCATCAGTTTCCATAGTGGTCCTCAGCCTCGTGTTGAAGGCACTTTTTTGGATACGATTGGAGACAAAATGGGTTGACGAAATGATTTGAAATTTTAACCATGATTAGATAAAAGACACACTTAGGGTTATCCATTGGTACATTTCAATTTTTTAATTAGTTGTTTTTTGGTGATTTTTTTTATATTTTCTTGTCTTGAATGGGTGCCGTATGAAATTTATTTTTAAAAACGTGCCAAGTGATAACCCTAAGTCTGTCTTTTATCTAATCATGATTAAAATTTGAGATCAATTGGTTTACGAGTATGGTCTCCAATCGTATCGGAAATTTCATAGTTTTGAGCGGTATTGTTGAACAACCGGCGCCAATGCAAAATGCAAAACGGCCTAGCGCTTGTATCACCTTAAATAGTAATAATTAATTTGTGTTTGGTGAAAATTTACTATTTTATTTTCTCGCTCGTTGCCATATAAAAAAAATTATTTAAAAAATGTGTTAAGTAACACCTTGATATAACAACACTAACACACTTGTAAACTTTGAGATCAATTGGTGCACGGGTTAGGGCTCCAATCATATCCGAAATAGCATAGTTTTTCGCATGCATCTTCAAAACCGGCGTCTATTTAATAAGGCACGAAGCAAAAATAAATAAGAATCAGACTACATGGCAGCTACAAGCAAGCAGTTTTGTAGTATTTTTAAGTTAGACAATAAGTTTTTAAATATGAAATGTGTAATATTTTGGCTTTAAGGGGTTCTGTGCCGGTGCCACTACTCCCTAACCACACAGTATCAACATACAGTTTATAATTCTTCATTGGTTATATAGCGATATGTCATTTTCAATGAACCTAACTATTATGATAATTTTATGTATAGTTTCTTATGTATTACACATTTATTATTTCTATTTTATGTCATACTGTATCTATGTGGCTATTATTGAATGGTAGTGTTTACTAAACTTATCTCTCTCCACTTATGAAATATTTCATTTCTCTCTCAATTTGCTCCTACGGCCGAGCGCTAATATCACATTAACAGTTATTAAAACGAAAAAAAATATTTCAATCCGAGAAGCGCTCGCTTACGATTTAAAATCAATCCAGATTGTTTCAACAACGTCTTGACGCTACAATAAGTAATACTAGTTGACAAAAATATACTATGATAATGATGAAATCCATAACCCTATTACTGGCGACCAGCGTGGGGGAGGGACGAGGGTGAACTGAGAACTCACCCCCCCATGGACACTCCTGTGGCAGCTATAGGGACGTGCGGACAGTTGTGCTTCACGTGCCTTATCACTTCGGAGAGATCTTCACCGTTGGAGGCGCAGTAGGTGCGAGTCGTCTGCAGCAGAACATGAGAGACACAATGACAAACATTCGTTTTACGATTACAAAACAGCACTTCGATCAAATTTCATGTGTATAGATTTATCAAAGCGGTAGCCTCTACCATCTAGATACGATAATTGGGGTGCTCATTATAAAAAAAAATATTGTAATTTATAGTTAGATATTCAAAGTCACTTTTTAATGTGATACTGATACTCACCTAATTTAATTGATTTTAATGATACCCTTTGACCTATAAATATTCTCTTCTTCACGTATTGCAATCGTATACCTATAAAGCCCGAAGTCCATGCAATGAGTTCAAAAACCACCATGTAATTCTGCATTCGTCCAATCATGTTTGTAATAATGACACAGTCCATTTGTAAGATAATACTTCAATATACTTGTGACTGCAGTCAAATTGCAATTGATATGGTTTGATAGCGTATGATTTTAAAGTGTGAAACACAACATCGAGAAAATGGACTTCAGGCCTTCTACTTCTGAGACACAGAACGTGTAAGTTATAATAGCAGAAAAAATACCCAATATAATTCTGCTAGCGTCTCAATTAGCTGTTAACAGTTAGTTAGTACAAAATTCTGCCTTTCAATTGGTTGTTGCCATGACAATACAGTCATCAACCGTTTAAAAGTTAGCAGAGTATTGAAAGACTGGCCCTTAGTGGTCCACGAAGACTCGGGTAATCGGTCATTATTAAATAATATAAAAAGCATTCACGAAGTCTCGTTAATTATGCAATTGTCTCTCATAACGTCAACTTGTTTTAAGACGACTCATAGCTTCATGATTATACGATGATGATCGAAGGAAGGGAATAACCGTCTGAATCGCAGAAAGTATCTCTGTTCTTATTGTAAAATCATTTTGTTTTCTTTGAATTCTATCCCTAATTCGATGTGGTATGTTTTGAGAGTCTGGTCTATTGTGAACGAGATCAGTGACACTTTCTGCGATTCGAGTTGAGATGCGTGGCTGGATGCGGTCGGGGCGTGCGTCCAAGGACCAATTCCAGATTTTGTCCTCAAACTAAAATCTAATGCGCAATCAGGATTCAGGAAGATTGAGTGAATGTTTAGACCCCTTTTGGCGTTTTGCGTGGTTTAATCACAAGTCCAGAAACCGCTCACGGCAGACTTGCGATTGGTTTATAGAATAAAAACGCAAAACCCAAAAACAGTCTTTGAGAGTGCAGTACTAAACTACGTGTAGCTATTTATCAGTGACCACCTTCTTTGATTTATCGACTTATTGCATTTCTAAAAAAAAATGTAGAAGAGTTCTCTATAGTATCTATCTAGTACAGTGGTACTCAACCTATTTGACATGCGGGCCAATAATACGAATTTGCTTTTGTTTGCGGGCCGCATTTTTTTCTTTTTAAAGGACAATAATGCTCACGTGATCAGGTAGGTTCATTTCAGGCGCGTAGGAACTACTAAATTTATCAGGAGGGGGGGAGGCAAAGCCCCTTAGTTTTAGCCCCGCGCAGAGCGTTTTTTTTTTATAGAATTTAACAATTTAAAAGTGATTCTGGGGCTCTAAAATGCACGAACTGAAGCAAACTATACCCTCCAATTGTTGGGATGCTAAACTTAATTTTGTATGGAGAATAGAGGGCCAGTCTGCTCGGGTGAGGGGGGATACCCCCCCCCTTCCTACGTGCCTGGTTCATTCAGTGTCTTTGTTTATTATGAAACGAATCTAACAATATTTCACACGCCAAACCAAACACTTTTTACAATTTTCGGAATTGGTCAATGGCTTCATGTGTGGATCCTAACATGACAACTCTCAAAATATATCTCAAATGAAATGAGATTGTTTTTAATATTATTTTTTCAGGACACATTTTGTGAATAGATAGGTATTTCTTGAAACATCAACTGGGGGGCCACAAAACAATCTTTGTTAGCCTATAATTTATAACATCACTATTATACCATAGCTTCACTCACTTGATTACACTTGTTAAGAATAAGCTAGGTACCAACTATTAATTAGTCCTCATATATGTATGTCTATTGCACATGCTATTGTAGTGAACTTGTGTTCTTCATATATTATTTATATCACATTTTATATAACATAAATAACCTTCTATTAATTAGTCATACGTCTATTCCACATGATTATTATTATTATTATTACTTTTATCCTTATTAAATATATTTGTACCAATCATAATAGTATTATGGTACCATCTAGATGTAGGTAGCACTAGTATTAAGAATAATATTAAGTAACTTTGGTTGTATGGAAGATCAGGCAGCAATACCTGAATATCGCCATTTTTGTACTTTAATGCAAAATAAAGATAAATTGAATTGAAAAAATGAGTCCCGCGGGCCGCAGGTTGAGTGCCACTGATCTAAGGTCTGTTCGTTCGCTCTACAGCTCTACACTAGCGACACCGGGATTACACTGGCCGACACTCGCCCTATGCCGAGTGTGGAAAGTGTCTACACCTTTTACACTTTTTGTCGGTCGAACAGTTCAAGTGTAGCCAGTGCAGAGCGAACGAACAGACCTCTAGTACATATCAACTTGCCTTGAAAGATACCCCGCCAAGACCGCGATTATTGAAGACAACAGTGCGAATTCCGATTCGTTTCGCCGTTTGCACGAGACTCTTGATGTAGTCTGACTGACTATTGCCAGTCAAACCTGGCAGAATAATTATCACAGGTGATGTTTCCAGACATCCTTCTTCCTGCCAATCCAGACCCACTTGACCGCCGTCATGTAACATGAGCAGTTCACTGCAGGATTCACGACAAAATAATATTACTTCTTTCATAGAAATCGCTGTAACTTTGCATTATTACCAGAAAATCGCAAAAAAACTAGCATCGTGAACGGGGTTTTGAGATAAACCCATGCTGTCTCCAAATGTTAGCTTATGACGACCAAGTAAAATCGTGTAATTTTTAGGCTAAATGAAGATCTAATTTTTTGGTAGGTAGGTATTGTTAGATTTGAACAAATACATCTAGTAGGTAGACAGAATTGACATTTTATAGAAAAAAATGAAAACAATACTAACGTGAGCTATTTTAAAAGTTAGACACAAATCTAAATAATTTTCCTATACCTCCTGGGTTAACAATTTCCTCATATTCTGAAGATATAAAATTGAAAACTCAATATAGCTCGAGATATTACTAAATATTGCTAATTTTAATAAACAAATATTTTCGGAGGTTGGGACATTAAACTTCTCCAAGGAATTACTATTTTCCATTATTTTTTTCCCGAATTGTTTAATCGTTGTAGGTAAACATATTATGACAAAATAAGATCATAATAATAACAGATGACACACTGTAATGATTTAACACAATCATCACTCTCCAAATTAACTTGAACTTTGAAAAATAAGTGTACCTATAAGCGGGGGTTTTCAATTTATTTAGTATTTTATTATTCTTTACCTTTCGAAATTTAAATTTAATGATATAACCAGAGATAAAATTGAACCTGACAGGTTGGGAGGGTCTTGGGCCTCAAAAGGTAGAGGCGTCTCCGCGACTCTATACGGGTGCCACCACCCCACTGTTAATCTCAAGTGCAAAGCAATTAATTACATTATATTATTTTATTTATATTGTTTTTTAATGAAAGCTAAGTATTTTCAAAGACTTGACAGCATTGTTTTGAAGTGAAGAAATCACGCCAAACCACGAGCATGATGGGGCTCGAAAGCATGAGCTGTATGGGCTAGCTAGCCGCTGATATAACCATGGAGCTATAACTGCCTAAAGCGAAATGCAACATCGAAATCGAAACTATTGCACCGCGCCGAGCAATGGCCTACTTAACTTTCGACAATTTCTAACACATCTTACAGCATAATAAAAAACTAATGTCAATATTGAGATATAACAATATTTCGTATTTAAACGAAAGAAATATTAATATCATTATTAAAAATAAGCATCCATATTCATATCAAAAACATATTTAATGAAATTGAACAATGAGAATGGGAATTTTATATTTTCTTAATCTAATATAATTATTGCCAATTATTTAGTAGGTAAAAGAAACCGTCTTATTTTTATAATCTGGGAAGCGGGACATGTTGTGTTTATGTTATTTGCAACTCTCAACGTTTACCGCAATAATCAAATAAGATCAAATCAATATAACACCTATTGAGTAATGTCTGTTTCCAGTTTAATTGTACGAGTTACTTTGGTGGGAGGTGTCCTACTATAATGTAGATTGAAAGAAGAGAGAACAGCAGTTTGAAATACACATTACAACCATCGCATGTTAGTGTGACAATGAATGATAAGAATAATC
Source organism: Leuctra nigra (assembly GCA_934045905.1). Lineage (NCBI taxonomy): Eukaryota > Metazoa > Arthropoda > Insecta > Plecoptera > Leuctridae > Leuctra > Leuctra nigra. Next base: position 6,689,469 of record OW203763.1, on the reverse strand, counting down.
CATTACCTTACCTTATACACAGCTCATATATTTAGGTCAGTTTTTGTATGTGCCAAAATGATTATTTTCATATTCAATTCGAGTTTATTTTTTCCATCTAAATGATGATGAAGAATTATGACCTTATTTTGATATATTTCTAACAGAAGTGATAAAATTGGATGAGGTTAAGCAGGTCAGTTGAATTAAATGATAGTCGATTATTTAAATTAAATGTATGAAAAATCAAGGTCTTATCTGACATGGATATTCTTATCTAAACATTAAATGATAACTTCTAAATAATTAGAAACACATTTTAAATAAAATCATGCGTTATTAGATAGTTTTTCAAAATGTTATGAAAACGTAATTAGTTTTATTGGTTTCTTACCGTCTATATTTAAGGTCGGGAAGGAAACCTCGAATGATGCTGGCAAATATTGTTTGAAGGCGAGATTCAAAGCACCAGAATGTGGGCCAATATTTTTCTTTCAAAATTGGTAAATTTCTCTCTAAAAAATCACGAAATTTGCCATCTGAGCACGCGAGAATGGGTTGCTGAAAAAAGGTTTTTATATATTATAAAAAAATTACGAATAATAGATTATTCTGAAGGCTCAATATTCAAGTGTTTGCAAGGATATCATGAGTGACCATTAAATTGGTCATTATTGGTCAATTTATTAATTATCGATTTATTCATGAAAAGAGACTGTGGACCTGGAACTATTAGCCGCTCCAATTGAATCAAGAAACTGATACCTACTTTACTAATTGATTTTATATCTATCCATTATAAATTTAGTTAAAATAAAAATTATTAATATACATTATTCATTTTAATTCACTGTACCTTGACAACTTCTCGCAAGTAATAAGTAAAAAAGCCGGTGCCTAATATAGCACCAACATACCACCTTGGTAAATCTGTGAGTAAATCTACCGATGATATAATCCAGTCCATGCTTGAAATGAGCAGGAAAGTGACAGCCGCAACCACAGTACGTGCCTACTCGAGAAATAACCAAACTAATGTCTGTAGAGTAGTAATGCTAAGAGGAGTGAGGGTCCACACACCTCTCTGTAGTTGCCCCTTCTACTGTAGCCGGCTGCCAAAGCAACCTTGAAACCGACCTATCACACGCACTGCGCCAAATATCAAGACAACTTCTACACTATTGATAAGCTCAAGGGGCTTAGGTAATTCAATTATGATTACAAATAAGGCTAAATTATATTACACGTATTTATGAATTATGATTAAGGTATTGGCGACCGAATGGGGATAGAATGATTATCGATCTTGGTGAATTTTCTTCCGGGTTGAAATTGGCGCTATTTATTTGAAACCTGGTGAATGTGCGCAGAAATTGTTGCGCTCTGGCAGCCAATGACGGGTGACGCGGGAAGTTCGGTGAATTGTATTTACTATTTTGTCCTAGTATTAGGCTAGGCATAATAAAGAATAATTGTTTTTATGCGATAACTAATACTAATGTAATAGTGCAGTTAGGTAATGTTAATAAAGCCAATTTCAAAAATAGTTCATTTGTGGCTTTAATTACATTGATTTGAAGAGGTTGTAATGTCGAATTCATTTCAAGTCGACCAAAATCTCACTGGGACTGGATTCACACAGACGTATTATCTCCTAATACGTACTATCTTTGGTATTATCTTTCATTTAACATGGTGTTTTTGGTATTAAATCAAAAGATAATACGTATTAGCAGATAATACTTTTCGTGAATCCAGCCCCTGGTGCACAGATGATTTAGTATATAAATAATAAATATCTATCTTCCTTGATAAATGTCCATATTTTATTTGATGCCACTTCTTTTTAATATCAAACTTACAGAACTTAACTATAGGTATTTAAAATATTATTAAACTATTGAAAAATTCCTGTGAACCAGTGTAAAAAAGATTGAGGTCTGTTACCTAGCAAGGTCTATTGCAGGTAATCTGAAAATCGACCTGTATGGATTTACCATAAAATTGAATGAAAAGTTGTGAAGTGGGGCTATTAAAAAAATATATATTTCCACTTTTTGTGTAATTTTCTTTAAATTGTGAATTTTTACAAAATCAATGAAAAATCCAAAAGCAATGTCCTATGTGTGTGTGGTAGGTATGATCAATCTTCCAGATATATTAGATACATGTCTTCACCGAATATTGGGGTGACTTAAAGGCTCATTCACAATGCACCGCTAACTTAAACTTTAACTTAAACTTATAACATTAACTTGTAATGGACGTTTTCGGAACCATCTTGTACTTCCTTCATCTTCTGGCGGCAGTCAACCGCCAGAAGATGAAGGAAGTACATCCTTCGAAACGTCGCGAAAGGCCCTTATCAGGGCCACCAGCACCTCCAACGGAACAAACCGTCACCACTGCCATGTCATTAACTTGTAACTTTAACTTGACCCTATTCACAATGACAACGCCAATGTAAACTATTAGCCAATCACAACGCTTCAAATAGAATACCTCGGGATTCTTCGCCTTCACCTCGGGTATCTTCGTATTATTGCCCGAATTTCTATTGGTTGACTCAAGGCGAACCGCTAAATTAAACGTGAATGTTTGGGGTTTGGTAACATTCAAGTTAAAGTTAACGTCGTTAAGTTAGCGTTCTGCCGTTGTGAATCAGGGACGACGCTAAGGGGGGGCCTGGGGGGGCCACGGCCCCCCCTTGTGCCCCCCCAAACCAAATGTGGGAAAATAAATATCTTGAAAGTCTATACTTTTCTTAAATTTTTTGCACTGTTCAAATTATCAAATAAAACTTCAGCTGACAATGTTTTGCAAATAGGCGACTTTCGTATGCCAGACATAATGAAGTTCCTAAGAAGTATAGCAGGGTTGACAAAAATTGGATAAGATATGGAGCTCAAAGATAAGGAAAGATCTTGCAATTGAGACTCTAAGTTTCAAATTAGGAAAGGAGAGATTGAAATGATTTGGTCGATTGAAAGGGAAGGGACAAGAGAGGATACCGAGAAGGAAGGCAGATAGAGCAGCAATGGGAGGGAATAGAAAGGCAGGGAGACCGCGAACGAAGTGGATGAGTGGAGTGAAGGTGGCTGTGGAAAAAGTGGAGAGTCTTGGGAATGGTAAGGGACGAAAAATGGTGGGAGGACAGTTCATAAAAATTAGTGTAGGGATAATTTTTTGAAGGCTTCTATTTTTAATTATCCCCGCCAGGCGCGTAGGAAGGGGGGGGGGGGGGGAATGGGGGGAGAATCCCCCCCTCTGATTCAATACACCTCCCTATGTACTTATATTTATGTGTCAAGAAAAAAATGTGCTTAAAAAGTGTTAAAATCGCATAGAAATGCACCAAATTGATGTCTGAAATTTAAAATTTTCCGGGGCTGTGCGCCCCGGACCTGCATTTTACTGGGGGGCCCTCCCCCTAGACCCCCCATTGTCTTCGTAGACACTAGTATCTCCAGCTCAAGTTATTTTACATATTATTTCCCCCTTTGCAAATTTAGTTCCTACGCGCCTGATCCCCACGCCACAATATGAAAATAATATACAAATTGTGAAAATACGTTTGCCCCCCCTACAAAGTTTATTGCCCTCCCTAGGCCCCCCTGTATAAAAATCCTAGCGTCGTCCCTGTTGTGAATGCTACTGCTACCCAGTGATCCCGTAAAACAAACATTCTTAAGTTAAAGTTAACGTTTCAAGTTAAAGTTAGCGGTGCATTGTGAATGCGCCTTTACTTTCAAATCCCAATTTCAAAGCCCACCATTGATTTCATCAATCAACAAAGGTAATCAATGTATCAACCCTTTAGTATCAAACTGCTAATTGTCCGGTTACAATTTTTAGCATGTTTGCAAGCCTACTGCAAATACATCTTTATAGAGCACAATAAGTATGTAATGCAGGTAGGTACTTCTAATATTTCTAGAAGGGTACTCTCCATTTGCTTTTCCATTTGGTATTTGTTTTTAAAGTCAATGGATAGAACCACTTATTTTATACATTATAAAATTGAGTATTGCCACAATTTTTAGCATTTGATTATGTAGGTACCTACTTGAAGAGTTTTTTACAACAAATTTTTTATCAATATCCGTTACAAATTTAATTGTTTATGAAATGAGGCTTGCACACCTGCTAAACTGTTGAATTGAAGTAATTCCATACACTTGAATGTTTTATTAGTGTACTTTTGTTGTATTGATAATATTTGCAATATTTTTACAAAATTCAAGCATTGAAGAAAATGTATGACGAACAAAGATCGTCAAATGATTTAGCTTATGGCATGAATTGGACAAAATTTCAAATTAATTACATTTGTAATACACATTACTACATACCTACATTTGCATTGTCCATTTATTAAAAAGGGGGGTCCACAGGACGATGTTTATGTCTCCACCTAAATATCAGCTAATGACGCTGTCTAATATTTACCCAAATGAGGGCCAAGGTAGACTCCCAGATATATGCAGGTCCGGAGCTCACAGTAGAGGAAATTTTTTGAATTTCTAACATGAAATTGGACCATTTCTAAGTGGTTTGACTATACATTTTGACAACTTGATCACCTAAAACTGTTTTTTCACATAAATATTTGAGGTCCGTAAAGTTAGCACCGCCCATTAACGCACTAATTATCTCATGTGTGGGATGAATTAGTGCGTTCAATCGGCACTAATTCTATAATTAGTGCGTCATCCGTTTTCGAGAAAAACGCACTTTACTATGGGCGGTGCCAACTTCACGCAGCACCGCCCATTGACGCACTAATATTAAAACTCTCACAGGCAAAATTAGTGCGTTTGATCCCCCCCATTCCCATAATTAGTGCGCACTTACTTTTCGAGTTATTTGTGAATAACCGTGGGCGGTGCAGCACCGCCCATTGAAAATTTTAAGGTTTTCAGCACGCCATGTTTTAGTGCACAATTAGTGCGTTCGATTCCCCCCATTCCCATATTTAGTGCGCACTTACTTTTCGAGTTATTCCCATAGTAAAGTGTGTTTTTCTCGGAAACGGATGACACACTAATTATAAAATTAGTGCCGATCGAACGCACTAATTGTGCACTAATTCATCCCACACATGAGATAATTAGTGCGTTAATGGGCGGTGCTAACTTCACGGACCTAAATATTTGTGGTTTTATTTATTAAAGTTTTTTGGTTTACTTTTTATACGTAAAATTTGACACAAGCCCCTTCAGCTCACCTCTATATGGTTAACAGATATTGATAAAAATATTGACAAAATGTCCCCTACGCAGCTACCCTTAAAAACTAAACTACCCAATTGACTCCTAGACTGACTACAATGTGTCAACACGAAAAATAGATACATAATTGTAATTCCTCGACTTCATGATCTCATAATATTTATTTCACATAAAAATCAAATACAAATTACATTTCCCAACCTTTTAACTCTTATAAAGAAATAATAATGAATATGTACATACAGTTTGCCTAACATAAGAAGAAAATGGATTTTATTGGTGAAGAAGAGCAATACGCAGAAACCTCTTTTACGAGAATGCTAACAAAACTAATTAGTACATTCCATTCCCCATGGACAAGACGTAGTACGAGGTCTGTTCAGAAAATAACCAAACATTTTGAATTACGTGGCAATGGAGATATTCAATGATATGCTGTTGGCAGCATTGCGTTGCGCATAGCCTCCTCTGTAACCACATGTTCTTGGATTGTTGACACCTCGTTTAGTTTTCGTGATATTGTTATTTGAGTGCAACGTGTTTAATGATGATTTTTGAAATGTGCTATTTTTGGAACAATAATGCAAATAAAAATTTACAGAAAAATTCCTAAAATACCATAAAATTTGTCTTAAAGTCATAGCCCTAAACCCAACTGTCCTCTCCCGTTATGATCCTTTGAATGAATGTTTCATCGTCATTGGATTGTTCAAGGAGTTGGCGGCAAACATCCACATGATTTTCTTTCTGATGTTCGGTCATCAAACGAGGAACAAATTTTGCTGTAACTTGATGCATGTTCAATTTTTCAGCCGAAATTTCATGGCATGACCAGAATGATTTTCCCCAGTGTAACGCAAAATTTTACGGTGCATCATTGTTCCAGAAAATCGCACATTTCAACAATCATCACTAATACTGAAACGTGTTGCACTCAAATAACAATATCACGAAAACTAAACGAGATATCAACAATCCAAGAAAATGTGGTTGCAGAGGTGGTCATGCAAAACGCAATGCTGCCAACAGCATATCATTAAATATCTCCATTACCGCTCAATTCAAAATGTTCGGTTATTTTCTGAACATACCTCGTGTCGTAGAACATTCAACAGTAAACCATTGAATAAAACTATATTGAATCTATAGTAGGTATACCCAAGCACCAATGTAAGAAAACATGTCCTTATTTCGTCACAGCTGCTTGAATATCCTCTCGTTTATGTGTACCGTCACAAAACGGCCTATTTGACGTCTGTTTGCAGTTGCATAACCAGTACTCCTTATCTTCCTGCACTTGGAATCTGACAGGTCTCTGTGTGATCTTCAAATATGTGCTTTTGTGTGTCCCATCACACAGGGGCTAAAACAGACAATACAATAATCTCTCATTAGAATGGATCATTAGCAAATTAGATAAGGAATGAGTTTTTTAAGAGTCAGCTGCACTTGTAATAAACATTGGAGATTATATTTCCTAAATATCATATCTTTATAACTTTTGTACCATACAATTTATGAAAAATGTGAAAAATAACAAGCGTAGCAAATTTTTTAGTTCTTTTTATAAACACCATAAATACAATATTTGTGTCCAAACTCGTGAAAAATCTAAAATATCTCTATTTTCCACATTATCCACAAGTTTTGGGACAACTATTGTCTTTATAAATAAGTGTTTTTAATTTTATTACTAAGATCTAGATGCTAAGATCGACTAAAAACTAGCTATGCGAATTATTTTTCACATATTTCATAATTTGAATGGTTGAAAAGTTATAGCGACATTTGGAAAATATTATCTGAAATGCAGAATGCTTACTTTTTTGTACAGTCTACTCTTTCGCACGATATTCGAATTTGGCTGTCAAAAACGCACAGAAAACAGAAATAAAAACAATTAAGAGTCTACGATACTTGATGAAATCCATGTTTTATGAAGCTCAAAAAGGCGGCCCCTACTTTTTTCCAAACAGTTTTACCGATTGTCTTCAAATTTTCACAGGTTATAGATAAAGAGTAGATCTGTGTCTCTAGTGGCTCAAAAGTTTTACTTTTTGTTTATTTATTTCAGGGCAGAGGTGCCAAAAAGACTTTTAAGTTGCCCATGTTAGCACTTCCTCAAAACGAGAAAAAACATTTTTTATTTTTTTTTTCGATCACTAGAGATACAGATTTACTCTTTATCTCTATGCTGTTAAATTTTGAAAACAATCGGTCAAGCCGTTAAGAAAAAAGTAGGGGCCGCCTTTTTATGGTTTTTTGTGGTTTTCAATATTTGAATTAAAATAACTTACTTCACAGCAGTATATGCAACATGCAACACACGATTATATGTCACAAAATGTCACGTACAACCCAGGACCCTTACCTAATAAAATGTTTACACTGCGACGGTTTTACAGTACGACCGTCGTAGTGTAAGACCTAGATAAGACAATTTCCTAGTCCCGATTTAATAAAAAGGTCTTAGCGTGGTCGCACACTGTGACCGTCGTAGTGTGGCTCTATGACGTCACGCGATTGATACAAAAGGCAGTGATTCATTGACGTCATTGAAAATGCGCGCGCAGCGAAGCTAATGCATTTGATTGGTCGATTTAAATGTTAAAGAACCAATCACACCTTTGCGCATTTGTTCCATCCAAGATTTAACTTAAAAGTTTGGACTTTAAGAGAGAATTAGGTTATACGAAACAATTTCGGCCCAAGCGTGTGCGAGTATGTAGCTCAAACAGTGATGATTTCAGACATTTTATTCGGTGAGGGGGGGGGGGACAAATGAAACCTGTGGTGCAGAACTTAATCTGGAGAGGGGGGTGGGTGTACCTAAACGTAGTCCGCGTAAGAACTACTTTCATCATGGGGGGGGGGGGGGATTACGACTCTCGAAGGGGGATCTGGGGGGCAAAGCGCCCCAGCTTAAGCCCCGCAGGGCGATTTTTATAATTGAAACCAGTTAAGTGATTCTGGGGCTTTAAAATTCACAAACCGAAGCAAAAAAAAACTCCAATTGTTGCCCCGCAGGACATTTTTTCGAATATAAACATTTTAAAATCGATTCTGGGATCCTGGGACTGCTGAAATTACAACAAATAACTCCCTATTTTTACCCGCAGGGCGTTCTTTTTAGAATTTAAACAATTTTGAAGTGATTCTTGGACACAACATTTAATTTTGTATGGTAAATGAGGGGTCAGCCTGCTCGAGTGGGGGGGGGGGGGGGGGATCATCCCCCCCCTCACTGCCTGATGTTTTGACAATGTGCTTTCTAATGAATTTAAGATCGTTTTAATGAAAACATAATTGAAGAATTTTGTTTCTATAGCATTGTTATGTCTCTGGGCTCGGGGGGGGGGGGGGGGGGGGGGGGGGGACAAAGAAACAATAGATGTAGCAACACATACTTTTATACATAAAATTAAACTTGGCTCAATGCCTACTTATCTTGACCAAGTAATTCAACAGAGGAATGATGGAGGACATGAATATAACACCAGAAATAAAATGAACATTTATCTTAAACAATGTAACTCCAATCTTGTAAGTAATAGTTTAGCTTATGGAGGTGTACGGGAATATAATAAACTGCCTGAAGAGCTGAAGATGAACAAAGAACTGAGTGAATTTAAATTATGTGTAACAAAAATTGTAAGAGAATTATTGAGATCATGAAACCATGTACTGTAATAAAATGTATTGTAATAGCTGTATAGCTAAATAAATGCTTCAAAAAAAAAAGTGCTGAATTTTTAGATTTCTTCAATTTTTTTATAGTTGAAGAGACTTGGCTGGTATTTTTACATGGAGTGTTTTTTATGGGGATATCACTAATTTTTTTAGTTTATTTAGGTACACAATTTGTAAGACATATCGGAGCAACAATGAGAATGACTAATTCCTTTAAAAAAATACGCTATCTGCGAATTGGTTACTAAGAAATTTTTTGTTTGGTTCTAAATATAAGCTTAAAGTGATATTCCATAAAGAATTGCGAAAACATCGTTCCAATCGGTCCAGCCGTTTTCGAGATGGCATCATTTCCGGTTTTCAAAATGGCGGCTGAATTACTGCCACCTAGAATTTATTTCTTTAAATATTATGTAACATTATAAGCCTTCTGAATAGATATTTATAGGTTTGTACTTTTTATACAAAGGGGAAGTGAATTTATGCAAATTTCGCATAACTATGACGTCATTTCCGGTTTCAGTAATTATAGAAAAGTTTAGTTTCACTATTGATATTTCATATAGAGAACTAGGGATGGAGCGAACTTGGATTTTGATATCGACTATCGATATCATTTATATATCGATATATTGAAATATTGAAATATCGAAATATCGATATATTGAAGTATCGATATATTGAAATATCGAAATATCGATATATTGAAATATTGAAATATTGAAATATCGATATATTGAAATATGGATATATCGAAATATTGAAATATCGAAATATTGGTATATGACAATATTATATTTCGATGTAGGTATAGAAATATTGATATATCGCATAAATGCATTAATTGCTTCTAAAACTGTTAGGAATTTCAAAAGAAAATTTAAATAGAAATAATACAGCCGTTCCAAAATATAGGGTCACTATAGCAAGATAAGAAAGAAATGTGAATAATCTGAGAAATTATCTATACATCTGATAAACGCTGCACTGCAAATATGAATTATTTTGCCAGAAAAGGTATAAACTTCAATTATGAACATAGTTGTATCATACGGTAAAGCTTCGATATATTGATATTTCAATATATCGATGTTTCAATATTTCGATATTTCAATATTTCGATATTTCGATATTTCAATATTACGATATTTCAATATTTCAATATTTCGATATATCAATATATCGATATTTCGATATTTCAATATATCGATATTCAATATATTCAGGTATCGATATTTCGATAATTTTTTGATATCGATATATATCGATATATCGATATTTTCTCCATCCCTATAGAGAACCATCTGAATTGATTGGTGCTAGTTTCATTCCGATTGGTCTAGCCATGTTCGAGATATGACGACACTTCCGGTTTTAAAATGCCGGCTTCCGGTTGGTTTTATAAAAAGGCACCTCAGACGCCAAAAGTGCACATGTGGTAAAAATTTCAGGTTGATCGGTTCAGGTGATAGCGGTGTTTCGTGATATCATCTTCATCAGAATCAGAAAGTGGTGTGATTTCACTGTTTACACGGCCCTCTAGCTCGCAAATTGAATAATATATTGTTCCCAAATTTGGTAAATGTTGTCAGGTATTAAGATATTTCGCAACAATGTGAGATTTCCCAATTTTGAGATCCAGTAGGCCGAAAATGCCACTTTGATGCTTACAGTAAAAGTGTTTGGTGGTCTGCTCCTCAGTTTATTAGGCATTTACGGTATGTTGAGTGACTGTGAGTGTACGGTACAACTTGGCTGGGTGGAGCGACCGCTCCACTAGATTCCTGCGAAGAACTTCAGAAATGCTTAAAATCTCCGTAAATCCAATCCAGAAATTCAAAATTTTCCCGGGGCTTTGCGCCCCGGACAGGCATAAGGCCAGTCCCCTTATTGTTTTCGTGTATTTTGTGAATGTGGAAATGTTTGTATATTTTTATAATTTCAGAGAGTTGCTTATAAGTATTACCTGTTTGCATAAGTTGTTGTGCCCACCCTAAAATTTGGTTTGCCCCCTCTTGTGAAAATGTCTGAAATCATCACTGTTTGCAACAATGCCACGGTAAGACTGCTAAATAGCAGTCCGCGGTACGACGCTGCTACGACCGTCGTAGCACCAGTCACGTGACCTTAAAATGCATATTAAATTGGGACTAGGACGGGACTACTGTACGACCGTCTTACCGTGGTCGTAGTGTGCAAAAACACGATATTAGGTAAGGGTCCAGAGCTAATGCATTTTCAAGCATTTATAGGATTTTTTTTACATCGGAATCGAAACTTTCTGCGAGTCCTGTCGACTCTTAAGAAACAGAATATACCTATAGGATATAATTTCTCACGTTTTTTTCACATGTTAATTTCAGGAGTGAAATTATCTCCCGGGTGTTTCTGTTTCTGTCTTAATCTGTTCTGTCTTTACGCTCAACTTCAAGATACCATATCTTTTCGTTCCATTGATTCCAATGTATTGAATATCGTCGGAATATACGGTATATATTTTCTGGATGCGCGCTATTTGATTTGCCGTAGCTATAAATTGTTTTTCAGTTCAACCAAATTTGAACAGCTGTAACTTTTGTCCTACTACAAAAGTATTGTTTTTGAAACTTTCAACTTTCATTTCTGTTTTTTATAATACAAGCAATTTTCAGCCAGTAGTTTCAACAGTAGTCTCACCCATTGTATGTTTCTTTGTGCACCACCTGGTTTAACAAATAACATTTTCAAAAAATATTAAAAATTTAGATAAGTAGACATTAAAACGAGTAGGTTTGTATATCCTCGATGTCACCCCGTTCTTTCTAGTTCTATATTTTTCCAAGGATTTAATTTCCTGAAGCAACTGATCAAAAATGTAAGGAACAGAGTAATTAAAAGATCTCTTTCTGTAATTTTTCTCTGAATTGATGTAAAATAGCATTTCCGCCTGAAGTTGCAGGACTTTTTTGATTGTCCGATTATTAATCCAATAATCAATTTTATATAATCAATTCATCGTTGAATCGATTCATTCAACCCAATCAGAATCGAAATGGTGACTTGATTTATTACTCCAAACGGAGTGTCTATTCCTTCGGCCAGTTTTGAACTACAATGCCGATTGCCGACGTATATATTTTACGTCCTTCTAGAGGCATCAAATAGGCCAGGGGTTGACAACCTGCAGCTCTGAAGCCGCATGCGGCCCTAAAGTGGTGCTTGAATGGCTCTTTATAATTTAAAAAAGATCTGGAATCAAAAAATTCGAAAATTCTTTAAAATATCGCCCTGCGGGGCAACAATTGGAAGGTTGTTTGATTCAGTTGGTTCATTTTTGAGCACCCGAATCACTTTTAATTGTTGAAATTCTAAATAAGCGCCCTGCGGGGCAACAACTGGGTGTTGGTGACATCCTCAAAATATCAAAATAAACAAAATAATCATGATAAACTGTAGTCATGTAATGTATTATTTTCAGTGTTTTATATTATTTGATTTCCTCTACTGCGGCTCCCATTATTATCTGATTTCCTAATTTTTGGGATATTGGCTCCTCGACCAAAAAAGATTGCCGACCCCTGAAATAGGCGGGGGTTGAAAAATCCAAAATATATGCTGAAGTTATTATTTTGCAATTGCACATAATGTTACATTAAGTTTGGCTGTGTTGGATCTGTGATTAATTTTGTATTAGGTAAAATGAGAAATTGCTGTTATTTGAAGTTTGGGGATCGGATTGCCTAATCCAGAAAGAGTTGAAAAAGCAGTTACTTGTATCATGGACGCCGTCAGTGTTTCTGCAAGGGAGGGAGTGCAAGGCAAGTACCTACAGCTAATTGTCAAAGATGTTTTAATACAATATTCGAAATAATCAAATGCCTCCATTTCCTTCCCGGGAAGAAGTAAACTGAAACTAATGTTTTGAAGCTCGCCGACATTCGACAATGTCGGTAAAGGAGTTCAAGGTTAGCGATGACCGGACAAAAAACTATTCACCTGTCTAGCCGGACGACTATCCCCCGGGTACTACGAAAACCCCTCTCTATCCAGCCCACAGCCAACTTGTGTCTATATCATGTGAAATGAAGACAAATAAATAATCTAGTAATCTAAATAATTTTTCATGGTAAGGAAATAGCAGTCAGCTAGATTGTTTTCTAACCAAATAACTTCCTAAAACAAATTCAAGGAGTTACCTGATTCTTACTACGTCCACAAAGACACCAAGCATAATTTTTCCCTTTCTCACATTTCAATTTAAACGGTTTCTTGTCAAATATTATGCCATTTTCTGATTGGTTCGAGGCACTGTTTACATCAGCTAGAGGGTTCACAGGAACTTCACTACTGGACTTCCCAGAGTTGTTCGAGTAGAGTGCAAAGACAACCTGAAACAAGACCACACCGTTGTTGGGTTCAATAGGAACATAAAAAAAGTTTTTAAAAATTATGCAGACATTAGATTATAGCAAGTAGGGTAATTTGATCACATTAACATACTCTAATTAGGTATAGGTAAGTTAAAGGTGACAATTTTTGTAAGAGAGTTGAGATACCTAATGGATGTACTTGTTAAATATATCGCCATAAAAAACACTCCGTGTAAAAATACCAGCCAAGTCTCTTCAACTATAAAAAAATAGAAGAAATCTAAAAATTCAGCACTGAAAGGTAGTGATATCAAAAATTGGGCCAAGTCAAAACTTCATTAAAAAACAAACTATACTTGGCGCATCGTTTATATAAATAGTACCTAGAAGCAGGGCCGGACTGGCCCCTGGCGGCTGGCGGCGATCGCCGCCGAGGCCCCTGGCTATTGAGGCCCCTAGATTGTGTATAACATACATTTTTAAATTGTATCATCAATAAATCCATTTAAAGATACTATGGAAGTAAAAAAGCGCCCTGCGTGGTAGGTTGGGGGCCTTTTCTATGTAAACCCATCTTCCATTAACTATATGGTGAACATTTCGCAGCAAAATAAACATTTTTAAATTCACAAAAACGATTTAAAAATTACAAATATTCAAAAAGCGCTATTCGGGGCAGGCTGGGGGCCTCTTCTATTTAAATGATTCTTCCAATAACAGCATGTTGAGCATTTTGAAGCCATTTAGGTATACGATTTTGCAATTCCAAAATCAATAGACAACATTTTAAACCCCGAGCGCCATCTACAACTATCAACATTGCATTCTGGGTTTAGGATGTGAAGAGTTTGACAGCTGCCTGGTTGACAGTGCTAAGATGCATAAAGGAAGAATGTTTTTCGGTGTTTATTATGTGTTATATCATCTCTGTATTTAAATGTAACTAATTTTAGTGGTATTCAACATAATTATGAATAATATTAAGAATAGCAGATCGTACGGAACAATGTGTTGTGTTCCATTGTGCAAAAATAACACTAAATTTAGCCGTGAAGTGTTGTTTCAATACTTTCAAGGGACGTTGATTTGAAGAAAGAATGGATAAGACGCAATAAATTATGTTTTTGTTGAAAATTTTTAGTGTAAGATGTAAATCCAATATTGTAGATATTATTAGCCTGGGCTTGAAATCATATTTATCGCTTTCAGGGGTATTAAAGTTATTTTTCCTCTTAACAAACAGGACATTTGTAGGTAGCCGAAAATCTTATTTTTGTCAGAAATTCTGACAAAATGTGACAAAGTATGTTCCTGTATACATAACTAATTAACAAATCAATCTGACCTATTGGTTATTCATTTCGGTTTATTCATTTATTCATTTTGTTAGGGGAAAAACAGGGCAATTTTTCTTCATATTTCTTATAACCAGATTTGTTAAAATGTGCACCACATATTCTGTGGTTCTTAATAGGGGACCATTTACTACATTTTCCCTGAGATCCAATTCGCCTCACACGCCTCATTCTTTCTTCAAATCAACGTCCCTTGAAAGTATTGAAACGACACTTCACGGCTAAATTTAGTGTTATTTTTGCTCAATGGAACACAACACACTGTTCCGTACGATCTGCTATTCTTAGTATTATTCATAAAATAATGTTGAATACCACTAAAATTAGTTACATTTAAATACAGAGATGATATAACATAACAAACACCGAAAAACATTCTTCCTTTATGCATCTCAGCACTGTCAACCAGGCAGCTGTCAAACTCTTCACATCCTAAGCCCAACATGCATCACGGCACGTCGCGCATGCGCAGTGAATTTTGAATGTTGTCTATTGAAAATTACAAAAATCTAAAAAAAACGTCCTGCTTGCCAGTCTGGGGGCCTCTTAGTATAGACATTCATTTTATATTATATTTATGTTTTTGTTATCATTTTGCAGCCCAACCAATACTCATTTTTAAAACATCCCAAAATTATTTAATTACTACAAAATTTGAGAAGCGTTTAGCAGGCAAAATTTGTATTCATTAACTTTGTGTTAGGCATTATGCAGCAAAATACCTAAACATTTGTACAATCCCAAAAACAAATTAAAAATTATAAAAGTTCAAAAGCGCCCTGCCGGGCTGGCTGGGGCCTCTGATATTTGGGCATTTTGAAGTAAAATTCACGATTTTACAATCCCAAAATCGTTTGGAAATTAACAAAAATCCAAAAAGCGCCCTGCGGGGCAGGTTTGTCACAGGTTTGTCACATGTTTGACATTTGGAGCCAAATACACATTTTTAGATCCCAAAATCGCTTTAATAAATACAAATGATCAAAAAATCGCCCTGCGGGGCAGGCTGGGTCCATTCTTTAATTTGAATTCGTTAGCTTCTTTTCTTAGCTCAAAATAATACACGTTTTTATAATCGCAAAATTGTTTTAAATGTGACTGAAATTGAAAATAATCCCTGCAGGCAGGGCATAATGTGGGAACATTTATCTTCACTTTCTTTTTGTCAGCCACATTCTGAAAAAATACAAGTTTTCATAATCCCAAAATCATTTTAAGAATGACAGAAAATCAAAAACCGCCCTGCGGTGCATAATTGGCGGGCCTTTCTGTCATGTTTTTCTTGTGAAAAAATGAACTTTTTAAATCACCAAATTGTTTTTACACTCCATTTTAAAGTTATAAAAATTAAGAATCGCCCTGCGGGGCAGGTTGGTGGGCAGCTTTCTCCCAAAAACTTTTAAATAGTAACAATAGCCGCCGAGGCCCCTGACGAGCCAGTCCGGCACTGCCTAGAAGTAAATGCCAAAAATCAAATGACCTCTAAATGAATATATAGTATAAATATAAATATAAATGACCTAATATGCCCTTAAAAACGATGCGCCAAGTTTATTTTGTTTTTTTAATGAAGTTTTGACTTGGCCCAATTTTTGATATCACTACTTTTCAGTGCTGAATTTTTAGATATCTTCTATTTTTTTATAGTTGAAGAGACTTGGCTGGTATTTTTACACGGGGTGTCTTTTATGGAGATATCACTAATTTTTTTAGTTATATACACAACTTGTAACACATATCGGAGCAAAAATTACTAATTTGCTTTAAAAAAAAATACTTTTTTGAATTATTTACTAAGAACAATTGTGTTTGGTGCTCAATATAAATAAGCATAAAGTGATATTCCATTATAATCCATGAAGAATTGCAAAAGCATCGTTCCAATCGGTCCAGCCGTTTTAGCGATTTGGCATCACTTCCGGTTTTCAATATGGTGACTGAAATTACTGCCACCTAGAATATATTTCTCTAAATGATATGTATCATTATAAGCCTTTTAAATACCTACATAGATATTGTAGTAAGAGGTGATTAAAGTCTGATTCTTCATTTGTATGACGTCATTTCCGGTTTCGGTAATAGTACATTTCTACGTCAACTATTATTGATATTCCATATAGATAACCGTCTGAATCATTTGGCGATAGTTTCATTCCGATCGGTCTAGCCTTTTTCGAGATATGACGTCACTTCCGGTTTCAAAATGGGGGTTTCCGGTTGGTTTTATAAAAAGGCACCTCAGACGCCAAAAGTGAACATGTGGTAAAAATTTCAGGCTGTAGCGGTGATAGCAACCTTTTCGGGAATCTGAAGAAGCAGAAGCAGAAGCAGATGAAAGCGGTGCAATTTCACGATTTTCACTGCCCTCTACAGTACGTTCGACACGGAATTTGCAGCAAGGAGAAATCTAGTTTTTGTTTGGAATTCCTATTTTCCACTCTAATTTTGGCTATTTTTCTGGCACTACCTTCATTCCACCCCATAACAATAGAAGAGCAAAGAAAAACCACGTTTCTGAGGTGTATACAGCATTTTTTTGGCGATTGTATTTTGGCATTTGCCCTCAGGCGCTGAAAGGTCCGGTCCGAATGGAGTATAGTTTAAAAACGGCATGACTAATTGTTGTTGCGTGTTGTACATGTTGTCAGGTGGGCCCTCTCAAAATTAAGATATTTCGCAACAGTGTGAGATTTTCCATTGTTGAGATCCAGGACCCTTACCTAATATCGCCAATATTTCAGATCGGCAGTTGCCATGGCGACAATGTTAGCTCTTATGGCTAAATAAAAGTTGTGCTACAGTAAATAACACGGTGCTACTGAAATATGGCGATATTAGGCAAGGGTCCAGTAGGCCGAAAATGTCATGTTGTTGCTTACAGTAAAAGTGGTTGGTCTGCTCGCTCCTTAGTTTATTAGGTATTTACGGTATGTTGAGTGAGTATGAGTGTACGGTACGGCTTGGCTGGGTGGAGCGACCGCTCCACTAGATTGTAATGTAATGTAACACGATGTAGAAAAATGACCGCCATCTTTAAAATATAAGGTGGAAACTCTTCGCTGTATCACCATTGAAATCTTTGAATACGAATTACGGGTAGAAATTCGCTCGCGTATAACACAGCTCGCGTATAAATCACTAGCGCTTTCTTGAAGAACTAAAGTTATCAACGTCTATCGATTGACTAGTTTTTAATGATTTAAGAGTGTTTTAAGAATGTTATAAAAATGTTTTAATGTTTTAAGAATGTTTTGAATGTTTAAAGAGTGTCTTAATGTGCAATAGAATGTTTTAGAATACAAGATGAGCCCTATAGCGCAGGTGAGTGTTACGCGATGGGCATCTACAGACCTTGATATTCGGGCTATTGGAACTGATATCGCGGAAAGACTCGAAGAGTTTCCACCTTATATATTAAAGATGGCGGTCCTTTTTCTACATCGTGAATGTAATATGAATGGCAGGCTACTGTAATAGCTGCCAAGCTAAATAAAAGATTTCAAAAACAAAAAACAAAACCTAAAAATAAAATGTATCTATACTACCATGTTAGCTTAAGACAAGTTTATAGGGTCTACGCTTTCTTATCAAATCCCTTGCCACTTGCCAGTCTCCTATCTTATAATATTGGTTGTCATGTTTGTAATTTTACATCCGAATCCGAGTGGTTTTACCTCCGAAATAAGAATACAAACCTTAAAGTGTTGAGATTTTAATTTCGTGAGCACAATATCTGTTCGACTTGTTTCAATACATCGAAAACCTAACCTCAACATCTTGATTGATTTTTGATGGATGGAAGACTGACTGGGCAGTGTGCAGTGTGCACTGTGTGCACAAAAGAGCAGCGAGTGAACGGGGAGAAAAACTTTTGTTAGTTGGTAATAAAGATACTAGTAAGTTAAGTAGTATGTTGGTAACATCACATCAGTGGTCGACGTCGATACAGGGTGCATACCGATTTATTATCTCGCCCAGTTTCCCTATCCTTTTAACATTGTGACGTAACACCTGGGCGTGACCTTGAGTCGAATCGTGGTCGAATGAATGAAAATAGAGTAATCACAACGCCCGACCTCTTGAGCTTGAGTATTATGGGTACTGGTTTCAGCTAGTTTCAGCTCGTTTGTTGACGCGGCAAGTTTGATTTAACCCGTAAATCCTATGGTGACGTCAACGCCCAACCAGCTTCTATTTTGGACCTCACCCACAGTGACCTTTGACAGTGACAATCTTTGCAGTGAGTGACAGTGACTTGAGCAAATTTGTCAACAAACAAAACATTATCCACGTTTGTAATAAGTTGCGTAGTTTTCCGTCTATTTAAATCCTACCTACCTAGTACCTACTTTAAAACTTAAAGGGTAAGAAACATACCTTGTTAACAATGCCATTTGCAGGAAGTAAGAGATCTTTTATAAATGATTCCAAATATAAAATGAAAGGCTACCTATTAAGTATTAATTTTATAACTACTAGTACCTGCTACCTAACACATTATAAATTTCTATTACTGTTTGCATTCTTTATCAGTGGCGGTCTGGCCCGGGGTGCGATCGCATCCCGAGCCCTTGTCATTTAAAGGCCCTTTTTCTCATATTACGGGCCCCTATTTACATTTTACTGTAGTTTTTCGTATTTAACCAGCATTTTTACTCATTTTACATATATTGTTTTCTATCTCTACTTTGGTTTACGGGCCCTGTCAATGTTTATCCGGGCCCTTTGCCTCATCGCATCCCGGTCCTTTCCATCCCAGACCGCCCCTGTTCTTTACCATAGTATAAAACAACTGTAAGATAACAAATAAAAATGAATTAAATTGGGTAAGTAATACCTACCAAAGATCAGATCCTCGCCAATGGACTGACGACACCTTGACTCGGTGGTGGGGCTTAAGGGGCCAGCTCACATTACGAGTGGGTCCCAACTAAGTGCAGTTCAGGGTTGACCTGGTCCCATGCCCTCCCCAAATTCGCAGGCCCCTCGGGTCGACCTTCCTCCTCGAGATGGTGATCCCCCTGGAATCGGGTCCCACCTGCCCGAAACCTCCCTCCCCCCGGTCCGACCTGGCTTTCCCACCAGTGCTGGACTCCTCCGGGTCGGGCCCCCTTTGGTCGACCTCTCCCCATGGCCTCCCTTGATTATCAACAAAGTTAAATATAAAAACTTTATGTGCGCAAAATAACTTCGCCATTAAAACAATATAGGGAGGGCGGTACATAGTGGGACATTTGAATTTCCCGACTTGTGGTCAAGATAAAAAATTGTGAATAGGCAAAATTGATGTCACCTCATTAAACAACATCTTCTGGACATATTTTCAATGTATGTTTGTATTTGAGATATAATTGAGATACTCCAGTTGTAACATCAGTTTTGAAAAATGTAGAAATTTTTCGTTTACAATGTTTGTGATAACTTTTTTCACAAACTTATTATGGAAAGTTTAAAAGTATGGTCGTGGTGTGTATTCAATTGGCATGAAGTAGGTTAATTGATTTTTGTTCTCTTCACTTGCATACTTCATTAAAAAAAATTAACAAAAAATGTTGATCAATGGTACATACTGGGTCACCTAGAATGGTACATTGGGACATATGTACCACTGGGTTATAATCTGTTTATAACTTATGTGTAGGTATATACAAATTTGTTCCTACAAGTAACTGGATTTGTTTTGTTTCATACCAAATTGATTAAACGGACGAGAACAATCATCATAAGTATTTTGTCTCCCAAAATTATGCCGAAAATTCTCGTCAAGTGAATTTTAACTTCAATTTTTCACGCTAAGCTGGCCTAATTACATTTGTATAATCAATTAATTAAACACATTTTATTAGGTTGGCAGCAGTCAACTAATTTTTATAGGAATGTTTTTTAATCATTACAATATCATTAGTTTAAATTTTGATTTCCAAGCCATTTTGTATTTTCTATTAGGTATTATAATTAGGTAGGTAGTACACAAAATATAAGGTACATAAATTAGATAATAAATCACATGCCACTTGAATTTAGGTATTTTAAAAATTATTCATGATTTTTCCATTGAAAAATAGCATTGTCCCAGTATGTACCAGCAGTGTCCCACCAGTGGCGGTTTGTGGGTTTGAAATGTGGGGAGGCAGAAAAATATTTTATAAATACGTTTTATATATTAAACGTAATTATAAAATACTACAGTAAACGCGCGGGCAGAGCGGCGCGGGCAGAAAGCTTCGTCGTTCGCTCGGAGCCTCTCGGGCATGTTCGCCGCCTCCCTGACGTCATCATAGCTCTGCATGCGTCGCGCTTACCCCGCACTCCTGCGCTTGCCCCTCGCCTGTATGAATCAGAGGCTACACGAGGCTGTAAGCAGCTCTGCCTCCCTTGCAGTCCGCGTATACGGCTAACGTGTATTCAGCAGCGCGCGCACTCATTGTCGGGGATAGGCGTGGCGAATAAACCAATCAGTCAAAGTAAAATACTAATATTTATATAATTTAAAATTAAAATGATATACACAATTATATATGAAGTTAAGAGTTGTGAAATACGATGCAATCCCTTTCTTCTTCTCTAATATTTAGGGAGGCACAGCCTCCCTTGCCTCATGCACAAACCGCCACTGTGTCCCACTATATACCACAAGCGGTAGTATAGGATTGGGACAACGGTACATGGGACAACCCAATTAATTTCTTATCTACAGATATTTAAATTTCATAAAAATAGCACATGCATTCTAATTCATAGTGTGCAACTATTGGCTATTCCAGATTTCAAAAAAATAAAATAATAAACCAACTACTATAGCAATAATAAGAAATCCCTCCCACTATGTACCAACCTCCCTAGTGATGGCACCATTGAAAATTTTCATTTGAAAATTTTCAGAAAATTTTCAATGACCATTGAAAAAATTGAAATTTTTTGAAAAAGTTTAAATCAATTTTATTTGATTTAATAAATGTATGGGCATACTTGGGATGCATACTGAACTCTATTATGATGCGTGTTGTTGTCTGAGTGGTAAATGTGCAAAATGATCATTAATACAGCATTCAAATTTCCCGCCTATGTAGAAATTACAGTCTGGCCAAAATTACAATGAAGAAAAACTGAGATTTGGGCTTATATTTGACTTTTATTTTGATTTTGATTTTACGCTTTTTTTAGATATATTATCAACAATTGTGTGCAATAAAGCAATAAAAATAGTAATTTAAAAAATTTTCAACGCATTGAAAATTTTCATGAAAATTTTCAAAAAAAATTTTTTTCAGAAAATTGCTATCACTAACCCTCCCTACCTAGTTTCTATAGCAGTTCTAGTTAAAATTGTATTGTAATATTATATTATGATTTGCCGCTGAATGTAATGTAACTACCTATTCTCAGCAAATAAATAAAAGAAAAAGTCTAAAACCATATACCTACTTTTCTTTCTTGTGCAGTTGGCAGTTTGACTGATTGCAAGATGCTGTGGAATTTATGGAAGAATGAAATTGCAAATAATTTATTGCAAAGATACTAATAAACAACTAACTACTAGTTTAATTTGTCCATACCGTATCCAACTGATGTATTGAGATGACGGCGCAGTGGATAGATGTGGTCCACGGTCCGCTGCTAGTGATTGTGTTGATCCTTGTAGTTTACTCAAATGAATCATACTCATCATATGAATCGCATAGCTTAGGAGGTGACAACGGGAAACTTGTAACATTTCTTTTAATTTCCTTTTTCATGATAGAATAGAAGATTGTCTTGCCCATATAATTGAATCACATATATTCAAGAAAGGGCATTATTACCATTTGTTATGAATCAGAGAAAACAAGTGATAAACTGTCCTGGACTGATACCCGAGTTGTACTGGGACTGACGCCCATTTTTGCTAAAATGTGTGTCTACATGCTAAGAGACGATTTGTTAAAATAAGTCGATTTCACTATTTTTGGACTAATGCCCTTTATTGAATAAGTGATTCAATTAAAAAACTGAAATAAATATAATGGGTAATTAAAGGTGGGCTGTCATGGTCAAAAAGTCGAAAATATTGTATATAATATTGTAACCAGAAGTAGAATGTCGAAAACGCGAACGCGATGCGATGTTTGGTTCAGGCGCTAGAGCCCCCCGAAATTTGAAAAACCTGGTTTTTGTGACGTAGGTCCCACCCAACCTTTGCCGGCTTTTGCGGCCGAGTTGGGTGTGAATGACGCTTTTCCCACCCCCTATCCGTCTTCGCTGCGCTATGACTTCGTTTGGGAATATCCTACAGACCTCTAGTTTTCGCCGCTGTGATTGCATGCCTAATGTCATCATGTTTTTTGAATAATAAACAAATGGGGCTCAACCATGATAGCCCACCTTTAAGATGATCTAGTACCTACGTTAAAGTGAATAATTAGGTAGGTACACATGAAGTTATTATTTGGGTTGGTTGTAGCATAAAAAACACACAGAAATAGTCTATGCTAAATCAGCATCTAGCTCTAGTAGGTGAGCTCACTCATATCCCTGATAATACCTAATATGGACCGATTGTCCAAGAACTAGTCAAGAACTACTAGTCATTAAAATCTATTCACATACCATTTTATGTTTTGCAGAGTGTACATACATGTAAATTTAGAATTTTAAAAAATCGTCGTTACTTAAGGTACGTTACTTAAATTGCATGCTCGTTTTATAAAGGCACTATTGCAATTCAGTTCCGTATGTCACGAAGAGATCGCATAAAAATTCTGTAGGACCTCTTTAAATGCTACATACTATTGGGAGTAAAATCATTTTATTTAAAAATTGGAGATTATTGTTAAGTAAACTTTTCTTTCGATTTCAATATTTTTAATATTTTTTTATTAGGTACCTACTTAGAATTTTGAATACATGATTGAAAGAACTTAAAATATCTTAACTTTACATTCAACCACTTAGGTATGTTATGACAAATCAAATTAGTATAATTTTCATAAGCCAGATTTCCTTGCTATGAAAAATATTTGAGGAGTGCTCGACAGTTTACTCCTATTCTGAGTAGGTCTGTATTAAGGGCAGTCATATATTTTTTCCCGCCAAAAGCGGTTTGGAGCGGTTTTCGAGCGAAGTACAAAATATAAATGACTATATTTAACAAACGGTTGTGAGCTCGCACGGAGTGTTTTCGTGCCCGACACATACTGACCACATAGTAGGAGCAAAGTTATGACAGTAAGCGATGAAAATGTAGATAAAGGTTCAATACATGTCACCTCGGTCTTGCTTTTTCGATATTCATAACCGTTTGTTAAATATAGTCATTTATATTTTGTATTTCGCTCGAAAACCGCTCCAAATCGCTTTTGGCGGGAAAAAATATATGACCGGCCTTAAACAACCAAACCCACCAGAACCTTTTAAACAAGTAAGATTCGTTGTCAGAAATTGATCTTAACTTTAAGAACCTTGTATCAACCAATGGAATGTTAACAATATTACAAATTTTAATTTGGAAAGGCCGGATTTTCTCAATCCAGAAATAATTTAACGTTATGTTCATGACAAAGAAGTATGAATTATAGTGACCTGTAATAACATCAAAAAGATTTCCTTAAACTGGAAATAAAGGCTTATATTACATACCTACATTCTAACAGTCAATTAAATGTTTTCAATTTTGATAAATTTCCAAAAAGAGACCAATAATTTTGTTACGATTTAAAGAGGTTTTAACCTCTATCCCTTGCCCTTGGCAGTTACTTATTCTTTGGGCTTCTGCATGGCAGCATCCTTAGTGAGATCCATGCTCGTATTTCTTTTACCCAACATTAAGGTTTTTGGGGGAGACTGGTGCCCTTCCGTCGATTTAGTCAACCGCAGGGCAGCCCTCCTGCGCTGTTCTTTGCGCTCAGCGATGCTTGATGACGCCAGAATCGGACTGATTGGTGTAGCCAGTTCCTCACCCCTGGATGTACTCTGGGCGCGGAAATCCATACTAGGTCTCCTTTGACCAAAATCCGGGCTGAGTGGGGGAGACTTGTGCTCCTCCCTGGATTGACTCGCCCGCAGTGCAGCTCTCCTTCGCTGTGCTATTCCTGATGACCCAAGAATCGGACTTAGCTGTGTAGCCAGTTCCTCACCCCTGGATGTACTCTGGGCATCCCAGCGGAAATCCATGCTAGGTCTCCTTTGACCAACATCCGGGCTGAGTGGGGGAGACTTGTGCTCCTCCTTGGATTGACTTGCTTGCAGGGCAGCCCACCTGCGCTTTTCTCTGCTTTCTGCTTTGGTTGATGACCCAAGGATGGGACTAGCCAGTGTAGCCAGTTCCTTGCCCCTGTATAGACTTTGCTGCAAGGGAGCCTCCTCGTAGAAATCAAGGATTTTTTCTTGGGGTTTTTGCTCCTCGCTGGATGGACTCTTCTGGAGGGAAGCCTCCCCACAGCAATCCTTGCTTGATGAGCTTCTTTGCTGACTTTCTACTTCACTTTTCTTGGAGACCTCCTTTTGCTGACAAGTGGAACTTGTAGCCAAGAACTGAGCCTCAGCACTTTTCTTCAGTCCACATTCTGAAGTTTTACGCAGTAAAGACCTTGAATCTTTATTTGCCCGCTTATCAGCATATGCCTCACGTTCTATTGCTACTCGAGAACGTGTACCATCTGGTTTCTTGACTGGTGAGTCCCTTTCCTTACGAGCCGATGTGCCGTAGCGTGCCGTAGCGTCCTCATGGGAACGAGAAGGGAAATCCGGAGTCTTGAATATGGGAGTGCCTTCCTTGTGAGCAAACGTTTTCCTGGTCAATGTTACTTGGCTAGCTCGTAAACAAGCATCATCTGGCTTTATTGGTGATTCTCGTTCTTTGCGAACAGAAACTGAGCTAGCATCCTCATGTGCACGAGGAGAAGAAGCATGTGCTGGCTTCTGAAATTTAGAAAGTTCTTTCTTTTGACCATATGTTTTTCTTGCCAGCGCCACCAGGCTTGCTCGAGTCGCTGCATCATCAGGCTTCTTGACTGGTAAACCCTTGTCCTTACGACCATAAACTTTGCGAGCTGGCACTTTATTTGCCCGCAATTCAGCTTTGTCTTTCTTCAGGAATAGAGAATCAGTATCAGAGTCCTGGGGACTCCAGAGTCCATCGTCTTGCATCGTGTTTAGTGCTTCTTCCGGCAGTTCGTCCTCTTCATTGATGACATGTTCCCTCACCTGGAAGCTTCGGAAGTCTGAACTGGTAGATGAAGCACCCGAGAGAAGAGCACCGGTTCTGAATGCCCGTGACGAGCTGGTGGCTGCGCGTACAGGAATGAATCGTGATCCCTTCACGATGGCCAGTTCAGGATGGGGTCCAGACACGAAGGAAGGAGCTCCCCTCATTGCCACGCTGAATGGATCAGGGTACAGTTGTTCAATGGAGTCTTTCTCCTTGATGGTGAAGTCTTCGTCCGACGAATCTTCCGCAACAACAACTAAACAAGAGAATTTTGTTTCAGTTTCAGTTTATTTTCCATGTTTACATTTGGTTATACAGCAGTGGGTATACATACATGTAATTCACAAAGTAGCGACCCTTAAGCAATTACACTTTATTAGGCCATGTGGAATTTGAATTAATACTAGTTATAGGGTTGCCAACCGTCTCGCTTTTGGCGGGACAGGTTAACTTTCAGACAAAAATCACGCGTCACACCTTGACATCAGGCGTGACAGGAAAATCACGCTTTTCCGGTAAAATATTGCTTTATGTACAAAAAATTGAAAAATTTATGAGAAATAACTTTAAAATACTCAGTTCAATATTAAAATTTCCGTTTTCAGTTCAATCATTGAAAGTGAATAACTCCCCAAGTCCTGTTAGACTAAAGGGGTTGCCACATTGACTATTGAATTGTAGAAAATCAATTTGGTCTATTTCTATGCGTTTTGGACTATATATTTCGCCAATTTTATTCTGAAAATTGACCGTCAATTTTCAGAATAAAATTGGCGAAATAAATAGTCCAAAACGCATAGATAGACCAAATTGATTTTCAAAATTCAAATTTTTGTCTGGGCCTGTGCGGCTCGACCCCTCATGAAAGATTGCCCCCCGCCACAATTCGAGTAAGTACCTACTTCTAATCAGGTGTCTCACTTTCGGATTTGTAAAATATGGCAACCCTTACTAGTTATATAATAATATTATAAATAGGTAATAATAAGTAATAATGATTATAAGATTAAGAAGCTTAAGGCAGTCTTCCGAAGTACCACAAGGATAATGCACAACTTTGTTATATAGGGTAAAGAACAATCAATGTTCATGTAGTACTCAGACCTAAGTGAATTATTTTTTAAAAGTATTGCTAAAAGTTTGGGAAACTTTGATTTTTTAGGTTAGACTCCCTTGAAATTTAAGAGTGTAGAGTCCGTGTCAACTAATCGTGAATCGTGATACCTTCTTAACATGGGCCGGCCTATCCCTGGCCATGCTTAGCAGGTATCACGATTAGTTGACACCGATCGTAGGTAAGATAAAGAGATTAGAGTGTTGAAATTAAGATATGCACGGAGTTTGTGATGTCACATTGCTTTTTAGGCCGTAAAATGTGTTTCATTAGATGACTAGGAAAACTCTCTGTGTACCGCGTTGGGGAGCATGCTTCATACTGCATGCGATTTAATAATAAGTATGCGTTTGTAAGTCTCTGCTCTACAAGCCTTGGAGTGGAAGCATCAAGATAGCACTGATAAAATAGGTAATTGAATTCCTGGCATAAATTTGCAAATGTTTCAAGATTATAGAACAAAATGTCCTTAAAAATGACAATTACTTTTGAAGATAACGACAGATTAGTCTGAAAATTGGCAAATATACCTAAAATGTTGGTCCCAATGACCATGCAAAGTTTTAATGATCGCTGATCGGTCAAACAATAATTCTAGTTTAAATTTCAAAAATTTCAGGGAAGATTGTTTTAAATTTAAATTTTTAACCAATGGGAGGATTGGCTGAAACTTTGTAAGATTTGGGACAATGTTGGTTAATGGCTTGGCAAAATTTCAAATTGATGGGACCAACCAATCGAAAGATAATTTTTTAAAAATTTGAACCAATAAGCGGGTTTTTTAAAAATAAGCGTCTGCAACGCCCAGAAATGGTCCGTACATGTGTGCAAAATTTCAGATCAATTGAAGAAAAACTGTGACCTGTATATCGTCAGGAACAGAAAAAAAATACAAATAAAACAGAGGTCCGTGCCAAAAGGAGTTGCTCGCTCAATTTATTGTATCATTCACTATTCACAAAACGAGACGAGCAGGCTTCATGTCAAACGACTGTTGCCGGCTGGGATTGTCCACCCGAGGTGTTCTAAGATTTTATATTATCTTCCTGTCAACATCAGGGATTCCTCGCAAGATAATTTTAAGTCGTTAATAAAGAAGTGGTTACTTTTAAAATCGTATTACCTACTCAGTGAAAGATTTTGGGACAGACAGGTGCTAGACTTCATTATTAAACTTTTTTACCATGTAGGTACCTAATTTTGGTCATCTATCTTATCCCACTGTTAACTCTTATTAATCTATAGAGATTCTTATTTATTGAAAACGAGTCGACTGCACTCGAAGGTAAACATTGGAGATAATATTTCCTAAATATCCTCATAGATTTTGTACCATTCAATTTACAAAAAATGTAAAAATAATTAGCAATAGTCGAATTAGTCGATATTAAGCAATATAAACACCATCTTATAAATACAATTTTGTGCTCAAAAGCCTGGAAAATCTGAAATTTCTCTATTTTTCACATTTTCCACGAGTTTGGGAACAAATCGTCTTTATAAGTTATATTGCTAAGATCGACTAAAAAATTAGCTGTCGATGCTAATTATTTTTCATTTATATGTCATAATTTGAATGGTTCAAAAGTTATAGTGATATTTAGGAAATATAATATCCAATACTTATCTACCTACCTTTTAGTCTTAATACGTGTTTTATATTTTATATGATGTAATTATTTAATAATATTCAAGGGTATTGCTGTACATATATATGTGCACAAAAGACTTCAAATAAATGAATAAAATAAATATATGTACACTTGGCCAAACAAAACTTGAACGTTCAATAAATCTGATAGGCTGATAAATGTAAGATCACACCATCAGAAGTCCGTCTAAGCGATCTCATTGTCTCACTCTTGTAGGTGACCTCACATTTCAATGATAATAACAAGCTTTGATTGGTTATGGGACATGACCAGCAGTCATTCAAACTTGAACGTTTAATAAATCTGATAGGCTGATAAATGTAAGATCGCACCATCAGAAGTCAATCTAAGCGATCTCATTGTCTCACTCTAGTAGGTGAGCTCACATTTCAATGATAATAACAAGCTTTGATTGGTTATGGGACATCACCAGCAGTCATTCAAATTTGGTCAACGTTCAAGTTTTGTTTGGCCGAGTGTACATAAATAAATTTGCTTTTTTTACTTTAAGCAGAGAAAAGAGTGAGGCCATGGTGATGAGTAGGGATAAGAAAGCCCAAAATACTAACATCCAACTACCAGGAGAAGTACTAGAAGTAAAGCAGGAGTTCAAATATCTGCGGATACACCTTGCCAGTGGCTTCTACCAGTCAGTCAGAAAGCTTCTGTGGAACGAGGACATGCCAACCAAATGCAAGATGCTAGGTACTCTACAAGACCTACTTCATACCAATACTAACTTATGGTGCAGTAGCATGGACATTGCCCAACAAAGAAGCAGGAAATGTCCAGGCAGCCGAGATGAAATTCCTCAGAAGCATCGCTGGAGTATCGAAGATGGAGAAGCAAAGAAGTACTGATATTGTTACGAGGACCAAGAAGATGGTCGATTTTGGTTTGGGTTCTCGTGCTTTCCTGCCTCTAGAGGTGTCGTGTGTCGGATGTCAGATAAATGACGTCAATGCAACAAGATCTGCAACTCGACAAGTCCTGGCTTCTACGCGGCTATTGTTCGTCCAGGTCCAACATCACCAGTGGACATAAGCCGGTCTTGCATAAACATCTACTGCAAGACCGTGCTAGAGCATCAAGAGCCTCGGCCGCGCTTGACGAACAGTAGGCAGGATTCTAGCGTGGTAAGCGTTGACTATGCAAATCACACGCTACCCAGGACTTGACCGATGGAACGACGGGAGAAGCGAATGAGACGACAACCGGACAAGAGCTCGAGACCCCAGGACGGAAGGAAGGCTGAATGACGCAGACCCAAGAACATCAGGGGAGAGGGACTCTGCGCCCATGCCGACATTCAGATAAGTCGATAATTTAAAGTGTAAACCCATGCAGTCACAACTAAACTCTTTGTGTATTCATTTAAATAAACTCATTCTTAAAGGTGGGCTGTCATGGTCAACATAGATATTCATAGATATTCATGTCATAGATATTGTAACCAGAAGTAGAATGTCGAAAACCCGAACGCGATGCGATGTTTGGTTCAGGCGCTAGAGCCCCGCGAAGTTTGAAAAACCTGGTTGTTGTGACGTAGGTCCCACCCAACCTTTACAGGTTTTCACGGCTGAGTTGGGTGTGAATGACGCGTTTCCCACCCCCTCTCCGTCTTCGCTGCGCTGTAACTTCGTTTAGGAATATCCTACAGAGCTCTAGTTTTCGCCGCTGTGATTGCATGCCTAATGTCATCATGGTTTTTGAATAATAAAAAAATGGGTCTCAACCGTGATCGCCCACCTTTAAATTCATTCTAAGGGTTACTGAATAATTTGTACATCAGAATAAACTCCCAGATCCCTAGTAAAATCGGTACCACACGTGGCTATAACTTAGCCGCGTAACAATATAAGGAAAAAGCTGGGTGTTGAGAGCCTCAACTATAAGATAGGAAGAGATAGACTGCGCTGGTATAGTCATCTTTAGAAGAATGGATTCCAAGCTGAGGATACCGAAGAGGGAATTTGAAAGAGCGAGAGAGCGGGAAAGCATAAGGGGCAGACCGAGAGCGAAGTGGGAGGACCAGGTGAAGTGGGATGTAGAGGAAAGAGGTGAGGAGTGGGGAACAGTGACTGCAGGAAGATTGTGGGAGGACAGAGAGAGGTGGAGAGACATGGTGGAGAGGCATCAGCCAGAAGACATAGAGGAGGAAGAAGAAGAAGAAGAGTGTGATGTGTCAGGACCGGCCACCCGACATCACTGAAGCGAAGGCCCAAGATTGACGGTGGAATTCCACCCCCCGACCCGACATTGTGTTGGAAACGGGCGACAAATATTTATTATTATTACTTTAGAACATTTTTTTTTTCAAATGTGCCATGGGTTGATTAGTCTTTGCAGACTTGTATGTCATTATGTACCAAGCCATCTAGTCTCATACCAACACTCTAGGAAGTACAAAACCTAACTGGCTTTTGTCAAGTACTAAGCAACACTCGCAGATAGCATTCACATTGCCGTTCTTTAAATTACATCTTCCTGTGCCTGTGCCCCTCACCAATGGACTGCTATACCTTGTCGCGGTGGTGGGGCTTAAGGGGCCGCCTCACATTATGAGTGTTGGTCCCCCCAACTACTAGTGCAGTCCAGGGTCGACCAAGTCCCATGCCCTCCCCAAATTCCGGCCTACTCCCTCGAGATGGTGATCCCCCTGAAATGGGGTCCCACCAGCCCGAAGCCTCCCCCACCCCCCCCCCCCCCGGTCTGTCCCCATTCTGAACTGGCTTTCCCACCAGTTTCAGACTCCCCCTGATCGGGCCTGTTAGGTCGACCCCTTCCCATGTCTTCCACTCATCATCAACAAAGTTAAAAATAAAAATTAATGTGCGCAATATAACCTCCTCAAATCTACATGTGCCAAAATGATTGTGTTAATTTAAATCTAGTCTGTCTTAGTGTGATTTCATTAAAATATGTATTATAAAAATGTACTTAATATTAGTGAAGGGAAGTATTATGTGCCTAGTTCAATAGAACAGCTAACTACAACCCAGCAATGGTAGTAACCAACTACAGTGTGGTCTCTTATTTGTTGTAGTCAATATTCACCTTCTTCATCTGGCTCAGTCGGTTCTTCATTCACTTCAAACGGAAGCTTGACCAAATACTCATCGTCGTTCAAGAAGGTGTGCATTGAAACCCTCGCAACTTCGTGCAGCATCGTTTTCACCTGGAATGGCGTCGTGGGGCGGACTTTGTTGAAGAAATAGTTCACTCGATAGTACATATCATAACGTAGAAGTTGAGGTATCTTGGCTACTTTCTTCACATTCACAACCAGCATCTTGTCATTATACAGTAACCCCATTTCAACCTAAAACACAATTCAAGAACGTAATTAGCTCTACCTAACTAAAATCCTCGATTCACAAACTTTTTAAAGCATATTTTCATTTTTTACTCATGACTGCAATCAAAAACATTCAATCTCTACTTTTCATTTAATATAAAAATCTGCAAAGTATCATAATTCACAACCAAAAAGATTTCCTGGCCCTGTGTAATTTAGAAATAACATTGATTGTTCTCACTCTGTGTTGAATTCAGGCGGGGGGATTTCCTGCGGGGATTTTCTAACTTCCCCAGCAAGTGACACGGGCTCTATAAAATGCCATCTATACTCTGGCCTCTTAATACTTGTTGCATTTCTACATACTTTCACACCAATTGCAGTGCTTTTTTGATGTCGTGTTTCTTAGAAAAACTAAAATACAGAAGTGAAGAATCTTAAATAAAACTCACGTAAAACAGTGGTTGTATGTAGACAGTAGAACCAATTTCTGGGTTGAATTGGTTTTTTCGCAATTTCTCACAGTAGATGCCGAAACCCTATAAGACAATAAAAACATAAGTACTATAATAAGGTAGGTATAACTTTTATTAAATATTAAAGCCATTTCCCCACACAATATAATTAAATAGAAATTTAGAATGACTCTGAAGTTGCTTACCATAGCTGGAATCACGGAGAGGTTGTCTGGCATCTTGATGAGACTGTAGGGATATTGTACTTCGAACTCTTCGCACGCGTCGATGTACCTCACGCGGGGAGGATATTCAGGCTTCAAAATCAGGGCCCTATGCCTGAAATGGGAGATCACAGTTCACAAGATGTATTTCAGAGAATAATGAGACAGTATTAAACAAGCTCCACTCGTATTACCTACTTTTAAGTTTTGCACTACATGAACACAACCTATTTTTTATTATAATTTATGTACTACTTCTGCTAGATATTGTTTTGACAAGCGTATAAAATACCAACTCAATGACCCACAAATGTAGAGTAAATCAAACATATTAATATATGGAAGTAGGTATGTATTTGGTGGTGGTGAAATTAGTGTTTATAACTTTATAGTACCTATTAAGGGAGGTTGGTGATTGCATTTCAATTCAATTCAATTTATTGGTCTGCTTTAAATTTACATTTGGTGGCAAACAACACTTCATATCAATTCGTCGTACATTAATTGTCATAAATTACAGTGACAATACAATACAATTTGACAGAGTTACAATAATATCAAACGGATAGTTTCAAGTTTCAAGTTTCAACTATGTCCACGAGAGTGAGATTCCATACAGCACTACCAGCTGATCCTTGAGTGTAATACTTTTTAAACACCAATCTAGTTACAGTATCATGAAAATCTAAATTGTAAATATATAGATTTTAAGTTGGAAATGAAAGAATGATGTGTATTTAGGACACTGTAATACAAAAAAATTAAATGATAGTATATTTTATAACTTATAAGGGTATAAGAGAATTTAATAAGCTTCCATATGAAGTGAAAAATATTAAGGAATTGCAAAAATTTAAACTATTAGTAACCAATTTTGTAAAATGTAAAAGTGAATAACTATTGTATGTGTAATGAAATAGCTTCGGCTAAATAAATACTTCTCAATTAAAAATTAAAAAATAATTGACTAAGTGTATGACAGTCAATCTAATCTAAAAAATTATGTGTCCTTATTAGCAGACATCAAAAAAAAAAATTTAACCGAACATGTAGTATTACATAGTAAGCTTTGTTGGCAAGGAACGTCTTGTATGATTGGCCTTAACGTACCTTCCACCCCATATTAATCCTTAACAATATATTTGCAAATTAAATGTATTGCTTTGCTTACCATGAGCCCGTAAATCCCACCAGACAGTAATTGCCTATTTTCAAGTCAGGTGGTCCGGTATCAATGGCATGAAAGCACACTGCATGAATTTGCTCCAAGACGAACAAGCTCATCGTGTTTTGTACCCACAAAAAGCCATCCATAGTCTGCTTCACTACGACCTGTGAAACATATAATATTTTACTTCAACAAATTATTTGATAGAAAGGTACTAAACGAACATCATAAGGCTATTTGATTAGATTTCAGATAGCAAATTATTTGGATGAGAAGTTTTTTTACTCACTTCAGTCCATGTATGAACGGGCAAAGTCTCAGGAGTGGCACACCTCGGCACTTCATTTGACCATACCATGCGCGTTGCATTCAAGGGAGGTTGATAACACTGAGCAGTATACTGTTCGCGATAACGTGCCTGGAATACGTCATCCTGAAAACAAATTAAGATTTACATATAGGTAGGTACTACTTACTAGCAAGTACCCAATTTTTTGTTTTCCAGCTTCAGATGTTGGGGGAAAATGAGTTGAGCTTTATAATGATTATTGATTATCATACCTCGTAATCATCCCGTTCGAAATGCTGTCGAATTTTAGATATTATCGAATCTTTTCGTGATTGGGAATTTGCACGTTTCGATTTATCGAAAGTTGATGACTTTGCATGGGAAGCTGTCGAGGCGGCTGCTGAACGTACAAGGGATCCTCCAGATTTTGCGCTCAACGCCACGGAATGAGCAGTCTTTGGCCTATAAGTAGAGGCCTCTGAACGAGCAGTAGCCACCCTAGATTGGATGGTTGAAGCCTCAGAACGCTTTGCAGAAACCCGTGGACGGGCTGCTGACATCTTCGAAGGAGCACTTGCCGCAGTTATCCCAGACTTGGTTGCGGAGTGACATGCAGATGGGGTAGATTCATTATCCGACTCGACTGTCGAGATATCCGAACGTGTCGAAGTGGCACCTGAACGTTCAGCCATTAAGGTGGCTTTCAACCAGTTGGCTCCAACACTCTGAGTGCGAGTGATGTGTCTCTTTTGGCGTAGAGGGCGAGGACACCTGGTGCCTGGGTGCACTTGATCGCAGTTGGTACAAGGCTCCGATCCCTGAGAAAACAATATCAATAAATTATTTCAGCTCTTGAACTTGGATGATAATTAAAACTCTTCTTTTCGTTTGGACATTTATCACAAGTTCTTTTTAATTATTAAATACAATATTTCGGTTATTTTCAATAACCTTCATCAGGTAGCATAGTAAAAATTTGATACTTTGATGATTTGATACTTTGCTACCTGATGAAGGTTATTGAAAATAACCGAAATATTGTATTTAATAATTAAAAAGAACTTGTGATAAATGTCCAAACGAAAAGAAGAGTTTTAATTAGGGCTGTGCGAGATTGAAATTTTTCATGTCGAGCGAGATCGAGATTATTTCATAAAAGTCGAGCGAGATCGGGCGAGATATTTTACCTTCGAGATCAAGAAGATTCGAGCAAGATTATACATTTTAAAAAGATTTTTTTTTGGTGGAAGAGAAACGCAATGCAAATTGTCCAGCCACACAAGAATAACATTTGATAAGTAGCAGAACTGTCTGCTTTATATTTATAATACAATACAAATCAAATTTATGGACGATACAAAGAAAGTTAGCGTGCGTAGTCCTGTAAAAATAACAAAAAATTGGAAATCTTGATGGCTCTTAGTTGATATGCTCGAGACTTGAAAATTCGATATGGCAATTTGAACAAACGATCGAGATGGAGTTTCATATTCGAGATTCGAGAACTTTCGAGACTTGCACAGCCCTAGTTTTAATAATAACAATATCAATGCAACCAACTGGTTCTGTAACTTTTAATAAATTATCCTTCCAGTCAGAGGCGCCAGAAGTGTATTTTACTAGGAGGGGCATTCCTGGTTGCCAGATGTCCCAAAAGTAGCTGAAAATACGGTATTTATCATAAATCCTGCATACAAATTAATTAAATTATATACCTATTGTACTCAAGACTGGGAGAGAGTTTTGTGTATACTAACCTCGATACCTTTCAGCAACATCTTCTTTCGCAAGAAGGTTGGTGATCCAACTGGCTTGGACCCTTCACTGGAAATAGCCCGGATACTGTAAGGATCAGGATCCACCGACGAACTGCGTCGCCCCACACCAATTCCTCGGTATTGATGCTGATGATCCTCATAAAACAAGTTTTTGAAGAACTCATTATCTTCGTTAACGCTCGTCTGCGTTCCCTGAGTGACAAAAACACAATACAGTGCAAATGAAATCATTGGTTGTAAAAAGTTTTGAAGACACATTTCCCCCAAGATAACCCGGTACCTACTGTACTTATCCGATCACAATAACCAAAATATTAACAGACAATGTTGGCAACAGACAATGCCTACAGACCGAATGGCAGATAATCTATTGGCCACCCGAGAAAATGATGGAGAGACAACATTTAGGATCTCATTAAGAAATGGGCTAAAGCCTCTGTAGAAGAAAACAAGTGGTAGAAGAGATTATTGTATGATGGATTGATTGTTTTATTACCATTGATATTACATAATTACATGTTACATTTTTTTCTCCTCTTGAAAAACAGTTTTTCAAAATGAGAATGTCTTGAAACAGATTTGCAGGCTACTTAAGGGAGGTCATATTTTTTCCCGCCAACAGGTGGTTTGGAGCGGTTTTAGAGGCAATACATATAAATAAATTGCCATATTTGGCAAACGGTTATGAATATCGAAAAGGCAAGCCAGAGGTATTGAACCTTTATCTACATTTTCATCGCTTAATGTCATAACTTTGCTCCTTCTATGCCCAGTGAACACAGGTCGTCCCAGGGACAGACTATTTTTAGGATATCCTAGCCTAAAGTAGGACATCCTACTAGGATGTCCTGGGTACCTCCCTGGGATATCCTAATAAAGGAAGAAGATCCTTTTTTAGGAACATTCTTCCTAAATTAGGCAATTGCCTTTTTTAGGAAGAATTGTACTAAAAATGGCTGCTACTGAAATCCTATTTTAGGACAATTCTTCCTAAATTAGGCAATTGCCTTTTTTAGGAAGAATTGTCCTAAAAATGGCTGCTATTGAAATATTTTTAAAAGTTTCTACAACTGTCAACAGAGTACTCTGCCCTTCGACTTCACAATAAAGATTTTTAATTTCAGCATATCTCTTTATCGTTTGTTTTTAAGTAAGTTATATTATTTCCAAAATCTGCCAAGTATTATAAGATATTATAACAAAAAGAGACATGTCCTATTGGATGATAGGAAAAATGTGTATTTCTTTTATTTTGTACTGGAACCTAAGTTGTCACCTTGGAGTCGGAGCCATATTTTTTGGATGCAAACTTTGATAACTGAATTAATGAATATGAATAATGCGAATCGTGCGAATTGGTGTCAGTGCAAATAGAACCTGTCTATTAAATATGGCAATTGCATCCCAATAGGGGAAAATTATCTTCCATAGGAAATACCATTCTATTATAATAATAATGAAAAATTATATATTAACTTTGTCATTTTCATCCTAATTTAGGAAAAGCATCTACCTAAATAAGATAATGACGTCCTAAAGTAGGACAATGTATATCTTAAATTAGGCAGTTTCATCTTAATTTAGGAAAAGTATCGACCTAAATTAGGAAATGACGTCCTAAACTAGGACCAGTGGCGTAGGAACCGGGGGGGGGGCAAGGGGGGCAATGCCCCCCCCCAACTTTCAGGGAAGAGGGGCAAAGGGGGCAAACATAAATGTAATAATTTTTAAATAGTAGTAATTTGAGAATTTAAATGATCAAATCGACCAACATTTGTGTTTAAATCGCGTTAAAAATGCATTAAATTCATATTGAAATTCAAAAATTTTCCGAGCCTGTAAGGCCCAGACCCGCGTATTATTCTAAGCCCTCCCGCAGACTCAAATTGGACCTGACCTTCTACGATTACCTAACTTACTTCAAAAATCCCCAGCATACGAAACTGGATTACCTAACAGCAAAAAAAAAGTGTCAGAAATGTTAATTACATATAAATATTTTAATTTTAAAATGCTTTATGACACTTCTTCAGTTATTGCATGAACTAATACTGCTGGTTATTGTAAATCCAGTTGCGTATGCTGTAAATTTTTGTGGTCTTAAAGATAAGTATTAGTAGTAACTAATAATTAGCAATTGCAGTCATCATTCAGTTTCAGTTTTATGTCCAATTTTGTACATTTTCATGACAAGT
Source organism: Leuctra nigra (assembly GCA_934045905.1). Classification (NCBI taxonomy): domain Eukaryota; kingdom Metazoa; phylum Arthropoda; class Insecta; order Plecoptera; family Leuctridae; genus Leuctra; species Leuctra nigra. The sequence goes on along the minus strand of OW203763.1, from coordinate 6,651,507 downwards.
CTCTTGGGGAACATGGAATGTCCTCTTTAATATGTTAGGGTATTATACGTAGTACTTCAATGAGTAAATAAAACAAATTTTCAATACCATTCTAGTCATTAAAACGATTTAAAATAGCATTTAGACGCCATTTCAACATCTAATTTCTCAAAATTTTCGCCGCCGGCGGCTGGGGCTTTCGCCCCAGACCCCTTCTGGTTGACGAAAATTTATTTTCTGGCGTGATTCCTTGCCCCCCCTAACTTTGAAAACGTTCCTACGCCACTGACTAGGACAATGGATATCCTAAATTAGGCAGTGTCGTCCTTTTTTAGGAAGGTCCGCCTAATTTAGGACGTACCTGGGATCGAAAAACTTGTGTAATTAGGACACTCTGGGGACACTCTGAGGATCATTTTAGGCCGAGTTTAGGACGGACTGGGGATGTCCTACCTAAGTAAGTAGTCTGTCCTGGGGACGTCCCAGGTACGTCCTAGTGGTCACTGGGTGTGGTCAGCATTTGTCAGGCACGAAAACGCTCTATCAATTAATATTTTGTATTTGCATCTAAAACCGCTCCAAACCGACCGTTGATGGGGGAAAATATAATATGACCGGCCTTTGAGTTCATGATCCATATTAGGTAATTTAATATTTATTTCAGTCAGGTCATATTTTCTCTGGACCTACCTATATTATGGGTACCTACTATACTATAGGTACCTACTACCTATGTTATGTATTTTTCATATTTAGAAATCTAACAGTTCAGTTTGCTGCTAGTTATTGGCAATATTTATAAATATCAAACTAATTTTGCTCTTATATTCTTTTACCTGGATAGAACTGCCAGGAATATTTGAAACTGATCATATTGAATCAGTCATTCGAGGTCATTCGATTTGGTGCAATTTTGAATCGCAGATTAGTTATTTTTGGGAAATATAAATTACCAATGTCCACTAATAATTTGAATCAAATTGGAAGTTTTCGACATGATCTGCCTCTTTCTTTTATTTTTTTGTTCACATATTATTTTATGTGCTGCTTTCTTAGATGATGCTCTGATTTCGGCGGAGACGCTCCAGGATTTTTTACACTTCATGGTCATTTTGAAGTAAATTTACGTGTTTCTGGTAAAATTACTGCAACATTGAAATCAATTTTTCTAGGTAATTTTTCATGCGCAAACAAAAAAATCACATGAACGAGATTTGTTTGGAGACAAAACAAAACATCAGTCGTCGTTTCCCCAAAGATAATTGTATTTCTTCCGAGCTTGAATATTGGCCAAATAACATGATGACAAAAAAATTATAAATTTTCGAAAATTGCTGAAAGTGCCACCTATCCGAATGTGCCGCCGTACGCGGTCACGTACGTCGCCTATGTCTAAAGCCGGTCCTGCCCTAGAGATGGGACATTCGATTCGATTTTTTGAAATATCGATATTTTTCAATCGATATATCGATTTTTTGAATCGATTTTTTCGTTTCGATATATCGTTGAATCGATTCATTTCAGTGAAAAATCGAATCGAAACCACAGACCTCGCAAAAGTGTTAATAATGCATTGTTTTTAGCATTTTTTAGTTATAAATTTTAAGCTACATAATTTTTTTTACTTTGATCCTGTATTTATGTTTCCGAGGGTGTGATTCTTTCCTGTTCCGAGCTATCGGAGAGTACTAAAATCGTTCTTCTATCAAATCCGAGCACTCGCGCCACCTTTTTTAAGCATGAATCTGATCTGTGACGTCTCAACTCTCGTTCCATCCGCCTGCTCTTTGGTTCAAGAAACAAAAACACGGACTTATAATCAACTTTGAATTTTATTAACAGTTTTCTCCTTAAAATTATTGAATTTTGCACTGTAAGCTCGTACTAAAAATCGATTCGATATATCGATAAATCGATTTTTTTTGGTTCGATAATCGATTGAATCGATATTTTGCTTTCGATTCGATTCGATATATCGATATTTTCTATCCTGCCCTCAGTCGACAGGCAAATGCTGGGAAGGTTACCTACTAATAGGCCACAACCGCCTCCCTCCTACCTTCCATCCTTGCCTACTCTTCACCATCATCTCCCAATCATCATAATCATTCATCCGTCGCCATTTGCCTCGCTACAGAACAGTGCGACGTTAAGCCCCATACAAAAAAAATGTGTACATATTTGTTACAAAAATAAAAGCAATCATAGCAATCATATGATAATTGCTATGATTGCTTTTTTCGAAACGAAAAAAGCAATCATAAATAATCAATCATAATAGAGAACATTCTCTCTTTTTAGGTACCTAAGTAGGTACACTCCCCCAAATAATAAACGGTACTTGGTACAAAACGTATTGGCTGCTGGGCCGGTTCCTTGACAATCAATCCTTGTTATTATCAATGAAATCAGAGCTCACCTAAAAGAGTTAGATAATGCGTTAGCACTGACTTCATGGGATGATGCCATCAAACCTTAATCAGTCAGTTCATTTTCTTTCGAGTACCGTTTATTATTTGGGGGAGTGTACCTACCTATGTAAAATGTTTAAAAATTAAAAATGTAATAATAAATATCTAGTATCTACCTTAGTAGTATACCTAGGTACCTAGGTAGGTAGGTAGGTACCTACTACCTTTTTTTTCTTAGAAAATATTACTAATTAATTATATTATACCTACCACCCACCTAATTTTAAAATAAATAATAAAGAACCTACCTAGGTAAAATATGAAACGTATTTCAACGTAATAAATAAATAAATAAATAAAAAATAATCATAAACTCAAAATTTGAATTGGAGATTTGAAGAAAATTTCCCGCCAAGAGGCGGTCATTTTGTTCTCTTGAATGGCTGAGGGAATCTAAGAAAATTTCGGCACTGGAAAATAGCAAATGCTTGATGTGAATCCAGTATGTATTTCATCGTCACAACATGTTTGCATATCTCTCAATCATATCATAAGCTTTCTTTTCTAGCGAATTCCAATACAAAGCCTGCCCCAACTTCCATGTAGTAAGTACTACTACCTACCAAAGGTACTACCTACCTACTTCCTAGGAATTTATACTATTGCAAAGGGGACGCGGAGTAGGCCCAACTAAAAATCAGTTTTTACTTCTAATTTTTTCTAGTAATTCACTTACGTGATTGATGTTTGTATTCCACAGTTGATCTTCTTCGTCGCTTGAGGATTCAGACATTGTTTTTAACCTTTTTTCACTTGAAATTCTATCTTATTTCACAGCGTATGAAAATGCGTCTTCACTTTAAAGACGAAGCCGGAAGCTGAACTGCATTATGGTTCGAATTCTGAAAGCGCTTCACTGATTGGTTGGGATTTTGGAGTTGGGGTTGCCGGAACCAATGACATTCGTCGTTATTATTTTAGATTGATGGAGGGTTTCCATACCTAAACACAGGGCAATCGAGGCTATTGTGGCTAAACTCTAAATTTATAATATAAGATTAAAAGTATGTACGTTTTATCTAGTGTACAAGCTATTTTAATTTTAGTAATCATAATCAATTAATCATATTTTGTAATATGATAAAAATATATTTAAAGGCTATTTTAAATCTCGAACCGGCAAATCATGCCAGCAAGCGGCTCAAGTTAGCATCACTTGCATTCATGGCGGGATATTTAAATATTTCAATAATGTAAGATGATTGACAATTGATTGGTTGATTGTAAACAAGTAAAATTAATATTTTGTGAAACTAAATGAAAGCAGATGAATATTTGGAAGGTTTCGAAATACATTCAATCCACTATCCAGGAAGTCACATACTTAGATGTTAACAAGATACAGCTTTCAAGTTTCAATAACATCTTCAGCAGTGATTTTTCCTCTGCAAGCAATGATGCGCATACCTGTACGTACTGTATACCTACATGTCCAATGGATGATAGTAAATACAAATTGCCAAACCAAACTGCTGTACAGTCAAACATTTCTTGCCTCCTTGCAGCTTGCAGTAATAGCTAACTAAGAATTCCATGCAATGTGGGGAAATGCATGAAAAGTTTGGCACCTACAGTAGTACATACGAGGTGTGAGAACTTGACGCAATCATTCGAAGCGATTATTTACACATGATATACATGCAAATGCAAGAAAAAGGCTCAGATGTTAGCTTGTGTGAGGAACTTTCTTCCTTTTTGTTCATTTTCTGCAGTTTATTGGAAGGTAGTTACAATTTGCAATACACAAGTGTGACCCCTTTCGCTTGTCGCTTTGTTAGAGTGGAAATACAAATCATATAAGATATTATCTACACCGAAATGATTATACGTATCTAGTCTAAGCAATATTTGAAAAAATCTAAGTAGCATGAAATACATGCATTCTCTATTGCAGACTTTTTGGAATTCTTCATGCCTTGCAGCTGTTGTATGTTTTGGATAATATTTATAACATTTTGATTTACGCATTTCAGAAATAGTCCACGATCAGTTGGTTAGCATACAGAAACAGAGAATTGGAGTACCTACTTACAATACAATGAAATCAGTCTCTGTTACCTACTTGTAGACATAAATCTAAACAGATATATTGTAATGATGAGACTGAGTTCAGAATACACTGAGTTTACTTAGTTCGGTTCTTATATTTCGGGAAAAGTGTGAAATACCGAATAAATACGAATAACTGGTTTGTTGTGACTCAATGGATGCTAATAATAAATGGTATACAACCAATATAATAATAATAATAATAATAAGTCTGATTCATGAACATGGTCTTATGAGTTTATAGGATTTCTTAAAAGTACCTAGTACTTTGTATAAGTAAGTGATGAAATAAGAGTATTTAAATTACAACTATTGAAATTGCATGTTAGTTTATGGATGAAGCTGAATATCAAAGCTGATTACTATTTCCTGTATATCTTGAAAAGTTACCAGCAACTTTTCTAAAATGAACTCATTTTGCACAACTTGAAGCTATTTGATGTTCTTGATGCCAGATGTCTTGATGCACTGCTCCAAAGTTAGAGTACTACGAATCGGTATAAACCTAGCATGCTAATGTGTGATGTACCTAAGTACAATGAAGAAAATACTCTAACCCCTCCATTCACCTCCCACCACACGGTCACACCACATTCAAACAACTTTTCCAGTGATTTGTCGAGGAAAGAAATATGAGGATGGTCATTATATTTTTACATCACTATTAACATATCAGACTGGAGTCAAGATCCCCAGTTAATACTTAGATGATGTTTATTACATGGTAGCAAAATGGTAGTCTTTTGGACTGGGTGGATATATTTGTGAATAAAATGTATTTTTTTTATCATCGTACACTTTATTTTTCCATTTTCCATTTTAATTAAGAATCTTTCAATTTTGAGTTATGCTTTTTGTGATGTTGTTTCGATTGGATTAGTTTTGTAAATAGATCACCGTATTATCAGAATAGAGGCATCTGGATATGAGGTAACCTTGCGATATCGTTTAATATAGTGAGAGGATCTGCAGCGCGATTGTGTAAGCTTCACTTCCGAGTTGGACGAGCATCGTCCATCTCCTAGATGCTGAGTGTGTAACTCACTTTAGAGATGGAGTACTACACCTCTAGCCAGAGTTAGACGTGCTGACGTCACTCATCACACATGCTGAGTGATTTACACACTCAGCATCTAGAAGATGGACGAGATTAGACGATGCTCGTCTAGTTCTCGGAAGTGAAACTTACACAATCGCGCTGCTGGACGCAATTATGGGAACATTGGGGAACTGTGATATGATGTCTAAGAGAGGTTCTGGCAAAAATAACTTTCTGTTTCAATTAGAAATGGAGGATGATATGCGATTTGAATTTTGTGAACTTCAGATAGTAGGTATCAATTTAAACAACAGTCCGTGGTGCGATGTCATACAGTGTCAAACACCATCTCGATGTCTTTTCCAGGTTTGAGGGAGTTTATTTGCTATTTGCCAGGAATCTGGGAAGTACGAGAGCTTGTAGGGAGAAGATTTTTTACTTTTTGTAATGTTTCGCGAAAAAGTTTGAAATTTTCTTGAGTATTTTATTCTGCTGCATAATATCTTTCCATAGCTATGATAAGCTCAATATCGGTTTTTTAATTGATTGAGTGAGGTAAATGCGGGCCACTCTCTGGACTATTGACGTGTGGCTCACAGTTCCTTATGTTGTATTCTGGGTGTGAATTCTTGCCAGAGTATTTGCTTTTCAGTGTCGCTGAGTGTCATTCCTCCAGGTGCTGTAAGTGGAGGAATGCGCATTGGGTTCTTTATAGAGGTACTCATAGTTGTGTTGCATTCAGAGTGTTCTGTGTAAGTACGAGGAGCTGAGCTTGATGAGAAAGTCGGAGAAAGTTGCTCTAGTTGTTATTCCTCAATTTTGCATAGTCTTTTCATATACCTACTCGTATTAGCTAGCTGTTGGCTAAGGTTTTGATTGATCTGTTAAATTCCGATAGGTTGAAAAAATCTAAGGATCCTGTTGCGGGGTTAGTCATCTGGCAGAGCAGCGAAGACTTCACGAAATATGCATCTAGCACATTTAATTACATTTAAAATAAAAATGCTATAATATATTGGATGTTAATTCGTGGGAGAAGCCCATACTATACAAATTTTTAGTGATGAGCAACTTTACTAAATACACTTTTGATATACCTATGGAAATTTCTGCCGTAAAGAATACGAAAACAAATGTTTATAAACAAATTCTCATAATTATAAGGAAAATAATCTTTGGTGACAAGTATCAAATTGCCGAAATTTTGGGTCAAAAACACATAAAAATAGTCCAAATTCACTTTCGAGTTTCAAAATTTTCCCGGGCCTTTACGGCCCGGACCCGCATGTCGCTGGGGGACCCTCCCCCCAGACCACCCATTATTTTGTATATAAATTGTTTTCCCCAAAATACAGATTATTGCCGTTATATATAGAATGGAACGATTTTCAGAGTTCGTATCGTATTCTGACGAATGGTGAAAGAAGAAGAAACGAAGCAAAAGTTTGGCTATTGTAATGTCAGTACCATGACTTGACTAGTGCAGTGACTAGTGACGTCAGGTCCGGTCGAACCCGGGACTGCAGGATGTATCGTACGATCTGACAGTAGTAAATGTACCTTCAGACAGAGCAGTCTAAATCTTATTCATCCTTCTGCATCCTCACCCGTGCTCATCATTAAGAAGTCTAAAGACATCACATTCTGGCGACGAGGATATGAGAACTCCGAGAAACCATCATTGGACACGATATTTGAGTCCACAGAAGAGGAAGAAGTTGACGTAAAAACCGAGTTTAAAATGGCGTCGCACCGGGTCTTGGGCCACATGGCAGCTTTCGACAAGTCGTTGGAAGAATTTGAAGAGTATGAAGAGCGCCTCCAGAGTTATTTGAAGGTAAATTCCATCGAAGCTGAAGGTAAAGTTGATTTACTTATCACTTTGATAGGGCCGGAGACGTACAGACTACTTAAGAAGCTATGTGTACCCAGTGAAGTCAAGACCAAGTCTTATGATGCGTTAATCACTCTTCTAAAGCAGCATTTTTCACCACAAAAGTCGGTAATTATGGAACGTTTTAAATTTAACCGAAGAGTGCAACAGGAAAAAGAGACTATGTCCGAGTATTTGGTTGAACTTAATCAATTAGCTCATTACTGCAAATTTCCTGGCACTGCTGAAGATACTCTTCGGGACCGATTTGTGGTAGGAATTAGGGATAAGGCTTTTCAAAAGCGATTACTTGAGAAATCCCAGTTGTCTCTAGAACAAGTAACCCAGTTAGCTAAAAGTCACGAATTAGCTACTGAAAATGCCGCCATTTTACAACCTGCTCAGAAGGACCACGAGATCAACCAGCTGACGCCAAGACGTCGCAGCCAGTCTGCGAGTCGTAATCGAATGGGTAGTTCCAGAAAACCGTCTTCTAGTCAACCCAGTCAGCGGAAGTCTCGCACTCAGGACTACCAGTCTACAGTTCCAAATGCAAGTCCACGAGAACAGTTTGAACCCTGTCGTCGTTGCAGCCGTCGTCATGCCGAAGTCACGTGCCCCGCCCGACAATGGCAGTGCTTCACGTGCAAGCAGAAGGGAAACTCATCTCGAGTATGCAAGAAGCAACGAGGTAGCATTTCAAATGTATTGAAATCGCCCTACGAGGATGAGTCCGATTCCTCGGATGCAGAGTTCTGCGGAGACATCAGTCACATCAGGTCGGTAAATCACCTAGCTTCAAACAGTCCGATGGTAGCCGAGATGATCGTGGAGGGCCATAAAGTACCCTTTGAAGTAGATTCAGGTGCAGCATGCACTATAATTTCGAAGTATTCTTACAGTCAGCTGTTTAAGCACATTCCGTGTAAGAAGTCTAGTCTTTCCTTGAAGTCTGTCCAAGGTCAGCCCATTGAGATACTTGGAGAAATTGAAGTGTCAGTCGATCATTTCGGAGGCAGAAAGGTCTTACCCGTTGTGGTGTCACTGTCAAATACCATGCCAAGTCTGTTAGGTCGAACCTGGTTAGACGAGCTTGTTCCGAAGTGGCGTAATGAATTGGAAATGAATAGTGTCCTCAGGGAACGTAGTCCCAAGTCAGGGAGGTCGTCTCAAGTCAATCCTAACCCTGATTCAAGTCTAGTTGAGGATTTGAAAGGGAAGTTTCCCTCCGTCTTTGCAAAAGAGGGTCCTCCTATTGCAAACTACCAGGCAGACATTGTCATGAAACCAGATGCGACTCCAATTTTCTGTAAGCCGTATGCTGTCCCATACGCTCTGGTCGAGAAAGTTGAGGCCGAGTTAAATCGGTTAGTAGCGAATAACACCATCGTTCCGGTAACCCGCAGCGACTGGGCTTCGCCCCTGGTAAAAAACTTCAAACTTCAAAGAAGTCTGGCGATGTGAGGTTGTGTGTTGACTTCAAGGTGTCCCTGAACCGGGTCTGTGAAACGGAACATTACCCCTTACCCCGTCCAGAGGATATCTTCGCCACATTGGCCGGAGGAAAAGTCTACAGTGTACTAGATCTGTCAAATGCATACTTGCAATTAACCGTCTCCAAGCAATCCCAGTCCTTGTTAACCGTCAACACTCACATGGGGTTGTTCAGATACACTCGTCTCGCGTATGGCTTCAAATGTGCTCCAGCCATATTCCAATCTGTCATGGAAAGAGTCTTGAAAGGTATTCCAAATGTTTGTGTATACCTAGATGACATACTCATCGTTAGCAAGTCCCTGGAAGAGCACAAAGAAACACTTTCTTTAGTTCTGAGGAAGTTGCAAGAAAACAACTTACGCATCAATGTTCCGAAGTGCGTTTTTGCGAAAAGTTCAGTCCAGTACTTGGGTCATCGTATCGATGCTCAAGGATTACATCCAACTCAAGAGAAAATCGATACCATAACGTCCTGCCCTAGTCCGTCAAACTTGAAGCAGTTTCAATCTTACCTAGGATTGCTGAACTTCTACCATAAATTCCTACCCATGTCATCCACCAACCTTCAACCCCTCTACCGGTTAGAGAAGAAGGAAGGACCATGGTCGTGGACAGAGGAATGTGAGGATGCCTTCCAACATAGTAAGCAGTTAATGTTGAATAACCAACTACTTGCCCATTATGATCCAACTCGACCAATCCTGTTAGCATGTGATGCCTCACCCTATGGAGTGGGTGCCGTTCTGTCACATGTCATCGACGGAGTTGAACGACCTGTAATGTTCGCATCCTCAACCCTAAATGACGCAGAAAAGAATTACGCGCAAGTAGAGCGAGAGGCTCTGGCTTTGATCTTCGGAGTCAAGAAGTTTCATAAATACCTATTTGGTCGGAAATTCACCCTCATTACAGACCACCAACCCTTGAAAGTAATATTTGGTTCCAAGACCGCCATACCGACATTGGCCGCAGCACGATTACAGCGGTGGGCTATTATCTTGTCAGCTTACTCGTATGAAGTAGAGTATCGGAAGGGAGCGCTGCTAGCAAACGCCGACGCACTGTCTAGACTGCCGGTGCCTGGGAAGGCGGAGCGTTGTGCCTATGTGGCATCACCAGTGTCCATGACGGTAAACTTACTTCGAGAGGAGGGTTCAACGCCCCTCACTGCGCAAGATATTGCAAGAGAGACGAGGAAGGATCACCATTTATCTAAGGTGTTGCAATATACCCAGACAGGTTGGCCTGGGCACATCGACGACGTAAACTTACAACCATATTTCTCAAGAAGGAAGGAGTTGTCAGTTGATTTCCAATGTCTAACCCTAGGAAATCGAGTGGTCATTCCCCCCAGCCTCCGAGAGGATGTTTTGCAAGTACTCCACGCTCAGCATCCGGGAGTAGTACGATCCAAGATGTTTTGTCGTAGTTATTTCTGGTGGCCTGGTGTTGATAATGACATTGAAGAACTAGCAGCAACTTGTGTGGCATGTCAGAGTGTTCTACCTAACAAGAAACCGGGTCCGTTGCACAGTTGGCCCGTCTCCTACCGGCCGTGGCAACGAATTCATCTAGATTTTGCAGAAAGGAACGGTATTAAATTCCTTGTGTTAGCAGACAGTCACTCCAAATGGATGGAAGTGTGGAAGATGTCCTCCACCACCGCCGGCAACGTGATCAACAAGTTGCGACAAACCATTGCGGTCTTCGGTATCCCCGAGATGATCGTCACAGACAACGGACCACCATTCGACTCCACTGAGTTAACCGACTACTGCAACCGGGTAGGGATCAAGTCAGTCCATTCCCCGCCTTACCATCCCCAATCTAACGGGTTAGCCGAGAATTTTGTCGGCTTACTTAAACGTAACTTAGCCCGACAAGAAAATTCTGGTACTACACTGTCCACACAAGATCAAGTTAGCAATTTTCTGTTCAGTTACCGAAACACCCCGAGCACAGTCACCGGCCTCAGTCCGGCCGATATCCTTCTTCGGCTGAAGCCTCGTACGCAGCTTCAACTACTGAAACCAGATGTCACACAGCAACTTCAAGACCAGCAACAGACCAGTACGCGGAATTTCCAGGGTCATTCGCAACCCATCGAGCAACACTACGCTGTAGGAAATCTCGTGTGGGTGAAAATTCTCAAAGATAAAGGTGAATGGGAAAAAGGTGAAATTAAGCAAGTTATCAGTGCTGTGACCTACTTAGTAGAGGTAAAAAATCGTATCAGATTTGTGCACAGTGATCAGATGCGCCCCCGAAGGAAGCAAGCGACAAATATGCCATTCCCCAGTGCTATACCATCTCAAGTTCAAAACCCCAGTATACCAATACAGAGACCTCAAAGAGCAAGAAAAGTTCCACAGAAATTGGACCTGTAAATTGTTCAGTTACCTACATGTACCTGCCTAGCTGATTGTTTACCTGTTACTGTGTATTTTGGAATTTTGAGAGTATTGATCAACTTGTAATTATTGTTTTGTACCCTGCATTGTTTTACATGTGTATTTTGGAATTTTGAGAATACCAATTGGTCAACTTGTAATTATTATTTTGTAGTACCATGCAATTTCTAAGAAATAGCCTAGAACCAAACTTCTGCTAAAGTCAAAAAATATGTATTTTTGGTTGTAGATTGCATTCTTATAGTAGATTGCATTCAGAAGAAAATAAATTTAGTATAATTTAGGATACAGGAACTCATAGGTGTAGGTTTATAAATCATGTTTCTGACTGTCGACACGTGAACTGATTGTATCAACATTGTACATGTCAATAATTGTAAATTGTATCATTGCCTTTATGACACACAAATTTAAAAAGGGGAGAAATGTAATGTCAGTACCATGACTTGACTAGTGCAGTGACTAGTGACGTCAGGTCCGGTCGAACCCGGGACTGCAGGATGTATCGTACGATCTGACAGTAGTAAATGTACCTTCAGACAGAGCAGTCTTAATCTTATTCATCCTTCTGCATCCTCACCCGTGCTCATCATTAAGAAGTCTAAAGACATCACAGCTATAAGTTTTGGGGGTCCGCGAATGCAGAAGATATTTTTGGATGATGCAGTGTGATGTTGTAGCAGCGGCTATTTTCAGGCCGGGTTTGATGTTTTCGCTCAATCTTTTCGCTAAGGTGCAGGTGTGATTTGCGAATTGACAATAATATTTTAGTCTAACTCGAAGCGTAATATTTTCCAATAATTTGTTGTATTGAATGTGTAGACCTACTCCTTTGGCAGGTATCTGAACATTAGATTTTCAATTGTAAAAATAACCGGAGTGTTCCTGGAAGGTTGGACTAGACTCTTTTGATTACGCCAATACAGACAAGCATTATTCCTAGAATTGTATGTTGATTCAGGTAGGAACAGTATATTTTAAAATTCGTCTTAATTGAAAGTTCTAGAAATATTGGTTGGTCGTTTCAATTATTTGAAAAGCAGTTCCAGGTAATGTTCTTCGCGTTTTAATCGCCAATTCAATTACTATTATTTCTTATTTAGTCTTTAGAAGTGTATTGAGGTCACCTGGAGATGGTGTTTAGCTGGGTTGTATATGGAGATGATGGTTACGTTCGCTACATCATAGAACGCAGTGAGTATAAATGTCTATGGCTACATGTTTGAATGAGATTGCGCCACAGATTCAAGTGTTGGAGTATGCAACGTCTCTTATCTTCGGGGATTTTTGAAAGTAATTTAGGTACTGATTTGTGGTTAATACAATTTAACACATAGAATTATAGAGAATAAATAGGTTACAGAGTTAGAATTGATCTTTTGACGTGAGTGCAATAGTAATATACTAATTTGCACATTTTGTTCAATTACACCAATCAATGCTTAGCATGTAATAAAATACCTAGCCATTAATGTGCGTAGCTATCAGTATTTTTAATAACTGAATAGGTGAAGAACAATTGTTAGTGGTAGCAGTTTGGCCTTGTGGGTGGCTGGTGTGGTGTGAAGGATTTGATTTGAGAAGACGCGGCTTTTCTGCCTTCATTTTCTGTCATCGAACGTGGTTTGAAGTGTAGATGATACTTCTTTCCATGTCTGGTCCTTCTGATACTAAATCAGATTCTTCCAAAAATCTGCAACTCGTATGGCTTTGCTATTTCCTTAACATAATTCGTATCTTATCTTGTGCCAGGTTCTTCCAGTTTCGAACGACTAGAAGTAAGTTGATGAGATTGTACTTTTCCACATTCGCAGCATTTCTGTCTCTCTCCGAATGGTCCCAATCACCTCAAATTTGTCTTGCACCTTTACACTCCAGTACCTACGTAACCTGTTCATGGTCATGATGCGTTCATTGCTTGGCTACGACATCTATATGCTATGTCATTGAGTGGTTGGTAGTGCTTGCTTATGATTAGAATGCTTGCGGTCTGCGAATATTTTTCTGGCAAAGACTTCGTAAATGGGAGAAAAAATTATTTTTTTAAAATTCCAGTTTTAAAATTTTTGAAGTGAAATAAATGGTTGATCCAACTAGATTATGTTTTCAAATGTCATTCACGATAGTTCTGGGATGAAATTGGGGTCGTGAAAACCCCCTACAGTTTCGAAATAGATCATATCGTACATACCTACCTATATTTTATATATTGTATATATTTATTTTATATACAGTTAATATAATATTCTTCATTTTACTTATGTAATAGCTGCCAGAACACAGTAGGTATGTATCCTACACTTCCATATCAGAGTTATATTTGTATAAATAAGTAAATTATATAAGAGTTTTTGTCACAGTCAATTTACGTCCCATTACGAAGTCTTTGCCAGAAAAATTCTCGCTGACGGTCTCATGATCTTAAGGTAGTACCTTCATTATACATATACAAAATAAAAAAATTCTTGAAATTACAAGTTCAGAAAATGTTTTCCTACATTTCAACTATATTTTAGTATAAATGAATCACAAAATGTCATTTAACTTGCAACCCCTGTCGTATAGCGAGGTTTCAATTTATTGCCTTCCGAGAATGAACAAAACTGTAACACAGGAGGTATAGGGAAATCATTTAGTTTTTGGTTGATATCTTTTAAAATAGCACGCGTTGGTATTGTTTTCAATTTTTTTCCTGATAGAATGTCCAACTATCTATCTAGAAATCAGTTTTTTGAAAAAACGTTGAACCTCAGTAAAATTCAAAACTCAAAAATAGCATGGAAATCGTCATGATTTTAATGGCCCCCATAAGGCTACATGTTAAAAATAGAAATTTATAACTACAATATCTCAAAATCTAGACACGAGAAGTTGTTCATATTTCACAGTATCGTGTAAATAGTGATTATTGATACCTCTGCCAAAAATAGGCTTATTTGGAAGATATGAGATATCAGTTGTGCTACCTTAACTTATTTCTTATATTTTACTCAGTCATGTTCTGATTTTAAAGTAAAGTAAAATACCTTGAATATGATTATCGGGCACATGCCTGTTCTATACCGTTACATTTTACTTTGTATGACTTAATGATATGGAAAATAAACTGAAACTGAATCTTTCTGGTGTTGAATGGGTATTTGGCTTGCGAGTATGGTAATTAATTGGGCATTAGCCTTGCGTACCTTTTGATGTAAATGATGAAGTCGTCGTTGGACTTTCTGGGACGTTGGATTCACGGAAACTCCACTTCAAACAATGGATGCGAAACAGACACACGTCTTCTCTCCTCAAGAGTTCACTCATGACTGACGGGACGGATAGTCGGATACGATACGTTTTGCAGTGTTTTTCAAGAACAGTGGTTTTGTGTTGTGTAAGTAGGCAAGTGCTCTTTTTGTTTTTTGTCCTGTGTTGTTCTTTATGCTCATTTGCTCTCTGTCCTGTTCTGTTTTGTTTGTGTGTGATTATCATTCAATGTTTTCTTTCAAAAATACTTGCACTGCACTGCGATCGTATAACTTGGCTCGACAAACGATCGACAACTCTTATGAGAGATTAGCATTGACTCGACTTTGTAGTCGATCGACTATGACGTGTCAATGTTATTCTCCCATAAGAGGAGACGTTCTCCGATGGCCGGGTACCGGATAGCTGGCCTGCTAATTATACCTGTTTTTACCCCATTACGGGGTAAATAAAGCTTGGCGCATTGAATTTGCACCGACCATGTAGACTTCTTCCATCTTCTTTTTACTTTATGTCTTTCTTCGGCTCCTTTATCGTCATCTTCTTTCTTGCCTTCTTCTTGACACAATGCGCCCAGCTTTATTTTAATTTTTTTAATTTTCATTTTCATTTTTTTTAAGTTGTGCTTTAAATTAATTAAAAACATATATTTGGTTTTTAAATACATTTTGAAGAATTTGTTTTTATCGCTTTTAATTTTTATAATTTTGTTAAAGTTTACAATAATGGTTCACATAGATTTTTTACTTCGAATTTGGGCACAACGTTAGGTTTTTTTATAGTGTTGTGCTTGGCGGCAGTAGCTGGGCGAAACGATTTCACGAATTTTAAGTGCGAAAAAGTTTCAACAATATATTATTGCTTGGCCCTTCTTTTAGATCTCAATCCTTTTAGGCGGGAAGGTGCTTTGCAGTTTTTTTACAAGTTTTTGTTTTTGTACAGTATTTATAGAGACCGAGGGCTTCATGACAGCAATCCAGGACCAGGTCATTGCAACCAAGAATATCGCAAATTTATCTTGAATATCACCGATACTTGCAGGAGATGTAATAGTGCAGCTGAGACCAGGCGCGTAGGAACTTTGAGAGGGAGGGGGGTCAAAATTATAGGGGATCGATAGATGTCAGGAAAATGTAGATTGCTATTACAAGGGGTCTGGGGGACTTAGCCCCGCAGGTCCTTTTTTGAATTTTTGATACAAAATAATCGAATTTTAAGCTATTTTAGCGCGGGTTTGTTGAATAACCGGCGCCTAATTACCGATGCAATAAGCAAAAATTAAAAAAGTGCTACTTATATACAATCAGACTGATCATGTGAACATCCTGTAAAACTTACAATCACTTATGAAACAAATTTTCCCTCCCAATTTTCTAAAACGGCCGAGCGCTAGTGCACGTTTTTGAGAAGCGCACGGCACGTTAAAACAGGAACTAAATAGGGTTAGTTTTCTCATTAGATTTTCGCAACGGACTCCTTGAACCTACTACGCATATTACATAAAAATACAAGTATTTTTTTATTTACTGACTGATCTTTCTAAAAAACTATACAGGTTCAAGTTAGTATGAGATGAAGGTGTGTGCCAAATTTCAGATCGATCCGTTGACTGGTGCGACCTGGGTTGACGCGACAAAAACACATCACACACACACAGAAAGTGTCGCAAGAGTCAAGTAAAGACGCTCGCTCCGCTCGCTTAAAAATGCATTAAAACTAGCTTCCTTCGTACAGTAACACATTCACGAAGTGAATATTATTAAATTCGAAATAATGTATTACAATTCAAAAATTGCAACAAAGACTTTTAATTTTATCTAAAATTATACTTCCACAGTCCTAATGTTGTTGTTGCCACATATCTCTATGAAGGTATGGGTTGAAGGGTGAAGAGAATAATTGAATATGTTTTATCTTACGCCAAATTATTATTTGAAACCGAAATGTTACAGATATAACCATGTAATTACTTAGTTAGCATCTTGCAAGAACATCAATAGAGAGGTTTTTGTTCACTCTTAGCACTCTTAGTGTAATTAAATCATTAAATATCGTTATAATACAAACAGCATCGTTGCCATAGGTACATTCATTCACACAAGTTGTCTAAAATTTCAATATTACAATAATAAATATATTGGCCTATTTACATATTAGCGAATAGCTGCACATAAAGTAACAATTATTTCAACATCAATAGCTTAAAAATGAAATTTCTGTACCTTAGATTGTATCAGAATATAATTTTATTTGAAATGTTTATATCGAAACTCCAAATAGAAAGAATAAAAATAATGTATAGCTTAATCTAAATTCCCATATCGCCCATGTAAAGTATTAAAGAAATGACTTCTTGTTTCCTAATATATTATCAAATACCTGCATGTTTACAACTAGCATCCACTAATATTCATCATACAGTAGCATCAATAGTAATCTTTAAATCGGCAAAATGGAATCATTTTCAATGTACAAGTTATAGCATTACGTTAGCATATTATAGGTGTTATGTGTGACGATAAAAAATAAATTAAAATCAAATTCGACACATTATTTTCTAACTCTCTAATATTAATTATTTCACAGATAATTATATATTTGGTTGTATTTATCAGAAAGTTTTGGTAAACCTATGGAATCCTGTTGGTATCTTGATCCAGGGAATAAACTGTAATTTGGCACTGGAGTATTTCAGAGAGAACTGTATAGCTGATTTTATACGAGGTAAAGGTTTAGGTATACAGATACATTTTTTCATTCACTCTTATTCGAAACTTAAAATCAGACCATCTCCACGCGTTTTAAAATATAATTATGATAACAGTAATAATACTCCAATCGGTCCATTTTAATCAAGTCTCTTCCAACCCACATATTATATTTTGATGTAATTCGGCAGACTTTTTTCCTACTTCAATAAATCTCTCAATTCATATCCGAGTCACTTAGTTTCAAAACTAGCCTTTGTAATGAAAACGAAGAAACCCTGTTAAATTGCTTTGGGACCGGCCGTTCATTTATTTCATTTAACATATTTATCACTTTAAAGTAAAGCAACGTTGCTTATACATGTAGAGCGCATGTTAAACTATAGGACTATAGTTTTTGAAAAAGTAAAAAAGGCAAGTTTTGAAACTAGAATGATACATTTAATAAATAATCGTCGGTTTACTTCTATTTCCTTCACTATACCTAGCGAATGTGTGGTAGGTACATTTTGATTCTCATAAAATCTTTATAGAATTCAACGCTCACAAGAAATGAGTCGTAATAATTCGCAAAGTGGGAATGAGGAAGCTAAGTGGGAATGCCGTGAGCATGAGGGCATCGCTGGCAGTGACCGTGGCCGCGTTCGAATGTTTTGACGTGCGGAACGAGAGGACTGGGGAGTAATCACTGATACCAGCGGCGTTGCGTGTAGCCACTCGGAGCAGATAGCTGGTATTGTTGTCCAAGTTAGGCACGATATACCACGAACCTGCACATACAGATACCACACATATTAATACAAGTATTCACCTGATAAGCTTTCGGAAAAATATTTTAAACCCAATGAAAGAGAATTAATAGATTATAATTAGTTAATTACATACTATTACATACATTACATTTTGTTTGAAAAACAAACATTTTTACGGTCTTTTGATCTCTGAACAACAAAGTGACAACTGCACTGCCACGAAGTGGTTATAGGAGAAATTGAAGGCAGTGTTGTTGGATAACACAATAAACATTTTGTACATGTAGTGCAATACTATGGTACGAGCAAGTACGAGTAACTGTTTTACATCATTTTGCTATAAATTGGAGCATTGGTAATATTCATTATATTTTATTAAATTCATTCTATTGTATATCATTATCATTATATTTTATAGGGCCTATGTAATATAAACTATAATGAGGTTGACTTAAGGGTATTCAAGTGATACCTACCATGTGACTAAAAATATGAATCACGAAATTGGCCATACTATATTCCTCATAAAAGGAAGAAAGTTGTATTTTCCTAATTCTGTAAGTGATTCTACAACCCACTTGGTCTTTTTTACCTCCAATATTTCCGTCCCGATTTTTTTTCATGAAATATTGCTGTTGCATTCAAACAACTCCAGCGACCGCAATTATTACTCTAGAGACTTGCAAGTGGGCTCATTGTCTTCGTTATGAATAGGCGAAGAAAACAAATACGAGTTTTTGTCAATAACTCTATTTGTACCCTGGCCACAGGCAATACAGGGTACAAATAGGAAGGCACACACAGGCACAGGCAATACAAAAATAGGGATTTCTCTATGAAAAATCCGGGATGTACCGTTTTCATTTTAAAAATATTGCAATACAAATTCCACAAAAACGCCTAGTCGTTTTCTTCGTATATGTATTATGAATAATCATGTCAAGTTTCAGCTCTCTATGCTGAACGGTTATTCAGTTGGAGCTGTTCGTATGAATCGTATTTTACCCATTTGGATCGTCCCGGATAATTTTTGACTTTGTAAAATTAGTTGATTTCGCTTAATATCGGTCTCCACTAACATCTTCTTACTATATTTGCCAGAAAATTAAAATCTCATACCCCTTAACTGCTTTTTGAACAGTTCTAAATAATCATATCAAAACTAGGGTATTGTGTTATAAAACAATTTTTACTGATCACTTATAACTATGATGTTATTAATATAAATAATATACATTATTGACCCAAAGGTTCAAGCAAAACCAAATATTTTAGTAGTATTTACGTTTTCCATCAGAAACATGAGAAGTCCTATGCTTAATTGATCCACTGAAAGATAATTTGAAGCCGCATAAAACACGTTTGGAATTTTTGTACGTAACTTATTCTTAGTCAGAACATAGATACCACCATGGAACAGTAATATAAAATTAAAAATGTTACTGCTTTTAGCACTTCACCCTTCAAAGCTATCAACAAACTGTTGTCTGCAAACAATTTATTTGACGTTCTTCTTTACATCCCTTGAAACTGTCAGCAACTTCTTGACGTTGCTTTTATCTTAGTGTCCAAGATAATCTAGTTTACCTACAACAGTATCTATAAGTGTCAGCATCACCTTTGTATAATTGTGTAAGTCGTCTAAAGTTAGAGTAAACAACCAACCATTGACAGAGTTTCTACTCTCGATCAGCTGAAAACTGTCAACATTACCTTTGACCGTGTCTAGATCGACGGAATGTGCGAGCTCCCACTTCTTGTCTTCCTTGTGATTGTTCTTCATGTACTCCACATGGTAACCCAGCACGTCCGACTGTTTGACATCCAGCGGCTGCTTGAGGTCCAGCTCGACGGCCTCCACCAGAGTGGCGTGGACGGAGGCGTGAGCAGGAGGTTTCGGCTTGTAGCCCTCGCGTAACTTGAACGACCGTCGTACGGATCCCAGAGGGTTGGACGCGTTGCAAGCGTAGTCGCCGAACACGGACTTGTCAGTGACGACCAACTATTGGGACAAATGTGAGGAATAAGTAGAAATAAAAACGAATCGTGTTGCTTTTTCTGGGTTGATGCAAATCGACTTTCACGGCAGTAGATGACCGTGGACATTTGCGTCGACGAACCAAAGCGACCGACAACATAGAATGACTAAGATAGATTCGAATACTATTGCCGATGATGGAGGTTAACGAGGGATTCTCCGAATTTCGTTGTTCATGAGAAATCGTTCAAACTCCACATGTAGAATTTTGTGTTCTGCACCATAATAATGTTCAGAAAAAGTGGTCAATGAGAACTAATTTTCAATATATATCACTTCAAAGTTACAGTTTTTCTGCATCATTGCATCATTGCAGTCATACAGAATATGACGTTCTGTAATTTTCAAACGTTTATCAAGCTGCTTGCCAAAATACGTATCAAAAAAACTACATCTTGTTTCAGTTGCAGTATTTCGTTCTAAAAATTTAGATATACTTTAGATATACGTTAGATAAAATTTAGATATACTATAATCACTTGTTTGTGATTGTGATTGACTGAGCTATGAGCGTTTTACTGGTTTTTATCGACTATTTCCTTATGAGAGTTTCCTTATATGAGGTCTTCTAGAAATTCGTATTTCTTTGCAAGTTTGTATACAATTTAAGATGCTTCTAAAGTTAGCAAAACGTATTTCATTTATGGCATCATATTTTCATTTCTTGTCACTTTACCCTCAGCGCGGAACGCTCTCATATATTCAAGATTTTGTATTTCCTAGTCATGTCCTGTTTCCTAGATTTTCCAAATTTAGCATGCAGTAAAGGAACAATACCTTTAGAGTAACGTTTTTGTGTAGTTTTACTGGCGTAGCTTCGATATGTTGCAGCTCCCTGCAACATGGAGGGGGGAGGGAGGGGAGGGGCCCGAAATTTCGATCGGAAGATTTTCATAAAAAGCAAAATACTGATAAAAATGAAGATGTAATATGCTCTAACGAAAATAATGTTTCTTATATTCTGGTTGGTACTGATTGGGCTATAGATTGGAAACAATTTCGCCAACACTGGGAGGACATCGTCCAAATGGTCACATCATTTTCAAAATGCAAATTGTAATAATTTTAAGAACCTTAGATGATGAAATCGACCAAAATGTGTGTTCATACTAGAACTAAATTCAATAGTGATATTGAAAACATTTCCGGGCCTGCGCGGTCCGGACCTGTGTGTTCGTGTGAGGACCTCCTCCAGACCCAAAGTCGGACCTGACTTTATATTATTTTAGTTTTACTGTCATACATAGTATTGAAAAGTTAACACAAAAAGATCCATATATTATTTCTATTAAGAATTTTGCGGAATTTTGCGGAATTTTGCTAAGTAATGGGGGGGGGGGGGGGGGAGATATAATTTTACGCGAAATTGTTCAATTCAATCTTGCTCGTGTTGGAGATTATACAATTCAACATGTGCGATTTTCGAAAACATTTTTAAAAACTAAACCCTCACTAGACGTAATAAGTTTCAAACGTTGCTTTTACTCGTATTATTTTGAGTCACGATAAGCCAGGCTTAATAATACACGTTTCGCGATGTACCTACCTGTACTTTAATTGCGAACGTTTATGAAATGTTTAAAACTCTTATAAAATTAAATGAACAATTTTCCGAAATGGACTGAAAGTATCTACTGTCGAGTTCCGAGACCACGGCGCCTGAACCAACTTCACTCAATTAGAAAGTTTATAAAATGTACTTTAGAGTTTTGTTTAGCAGCAGACAGTTTATTAACGCCCATCGACATTTTGAAAAGAAAATGTTCTAAAAGGCTTTCGATGATGATATCACCAATTTTCTAGTCCATTCCACACTGATCCCCTTCATGCCCGGTGATAAATGAAAAAATTCGATAATTCTGCCCCTTTTGTGTAGAGTTTTTTTTCCGCTTTTACATACAATCGAGTTTACGACGTATACTGCATTGACAGGTTTAGTCCATATTGATGCGCGCTACGATAGAATATTCATAGGAGGAAAAGCGTCGAGAGAATTCTGCAAATGTCCATTACATTGCTAACTTCGACCAATGCAGTGTCAGCTCTTCTTAACAATAAAACGGGAACTGACGACCCATTTTATGAAATGTGTTATTTTCTGTTTTTATTGAATTAATTTAACAGTAATCCCAATCTCTCAATCGTCCACAGACTGCAGAGTGTATGGATCTGATTGTTTTACACAATTTATTGCACAACGAAATCCGGGATATGAAAAATGATTTACTTGCATACGAGCGACTTATTGCAACTGAATAGTGTAGTAATTACTTGTAGAACGCTCATCTCTGCGTCCTTGTAGATGGTGACATTGGCGCGGGAGGTCAAGACCTTGTTGCTCTTGTACCACTGGTAGTTGGGCGCCGGATCTGCCGACGTCTCGCATGTCAAGTTGACGACGCCAGTCAAGTAGCCGAAGTAGCCCTCGGGTCTGTCTCCGTACTTCCACGTCGGCTTGTCTGGAAGACACATACTGTCACAGTTCACCGTCGACTACACACCTTTCCAATGCTCAATGTCTGCTCATGCTAATCAAAACATTAGGTCCACTTTTAACAAATATGTATTTGATTTAGCCCCAGATTAGATTAGGTTCATAGATTAGCATTAGATTAGCATAATTTAGTTTGTGGTGATTCTTTACATTTTTACTTTTTACTTTTTAACTTATTGTATCAATTGATTTTCTCTGTTAGTTTTTCATAACTGTATTACCTATAAGGTTGTTTTTTATATGTTATGTCCACTTGTGGAGTTTTACTCTGTTGGATATGTTATACAATTAAATAAATAAACTCTAAAAACAAAAAGCCAAAACAGTGTAAATACAAAACAGCTCCGGTGTATTTTGGATCGCTTTTTTCTGAAACAGGCTCTAAAATGTGAGACAAAACGGCTTCATGAAAATAATAGCCATTTTGGCTCACATTTTAATGGCGGTTTCAGAAAAAAGCGACCTGAAATACACCCGGCTGTTTTTTATTCACACTGTTTTGGCTACTTGTTTAGTGTGTGTGCGATTTCAAACCATGACTCTGGATTGCAAAGACAACATATTTTCCTGACATTGTAATTGAGCCTTTTGATAATATATTTAGTGGACAGATTACTTCAAAGAGTCACCACAAATAATAGTGTTCCAATTCCATCAAAGTTGTTTGAAGTAGAGAATGCTATATTTGATATTTCGCATGAGCTGATAGATACCCTGCAAATTGCGATGTGGACGAATCACAAGCTTTGTCCGTGAAATTTTAATAATATATTGAAAATGTGATATCATGGGTGCGCTTTATATCATCGTGCTTGCATGGTTAATTATATTAACTAAATAATTCCTTGATCAAATTCTGTTATTAAATAAATACATGAAAATTCAATTGAAACCTTGAATTCCGGTAATGAGCTTGATTTTGAATTGCTGTTTTAGTTACAACTAGAAGCACTATAGGTATAGATTCAGAGTTGTAATCGAACAATCTTATTTTGTAACAGTAATTTCAACTCACTTGTCTCTTATTATACATTTTATTCAATGAATTGCAAGTGAGTGGCAATCGTTTTGTATTTTTCATTATTTCTCCAAACTTACACAGAGATTGCTAATATTAATTGCGAATTAGTATTATGGCTATGTTGGCCAAAATAGTTTTATAATTCAAGTTTGATATTTTATATACTTAATCGTTTTCAAAAAATATACATTTTAAATCAAATTCCCCTATAACCAATGACTGTACTCCACAAAATATGCACGGGTCTTCGAACTGTTCTTTATAACCAGAAAATATACTATCCATATTTGCTATTATTATCATGATCGCCATGATTGTATGATTCTGTTGACTCACGTTGAACCCTGAGCGTGATCCTCTGCTCCTCCACACTGCTGATCATCTGAGATGTTTGGAACGCGCGACATTGATACTCTCCACGATCAGCGAGGGACACGTTCTTGATACTCAGGCCGTCGCCAATGACTTTGTACTTCTTGGTGGAACTGGAGTCGGTGAGTTTCTGCCCCTTGACATGCCAGACGATGGTGGGCAAGGGGTCCCCGTCGACCTCGCAGCGCACCACGGTGTTCGAGTTCTCCGTGGCGTTCTGCGTCGTAGGAGTGTCGAGGAATGATATTGGTTCTGGTGGAAGAGAGAACATGTTTGCATACCTAGCGGTGAATCCTTCGACAGAAAATATTTCATGAAAACCCAACAAGCAAGTATCATATTGCAAGAATTATTGTCATAATAAGACTTATAATACCACTAATAATAAGACCACGATAAATATATCTTCAAACTGTGAGAAACAAAATTGTGTATAATGAAATATTGATTTCCAATTTAGAAGAGTGAACAAAAAACAACCTTCATTTGTAAATGTCACACTCTCTAGCTCACAAACGTATGTCTTATTTACTGTCGAGCGAATTGACTAGACGGATTGCACTCATATCAATCATCATTCGGGTTCGACCCTCGGCACGTGTTTTCAGGGTTGAACTCGAATGCTGCTTGGTTTAGCACGCAAATCCTCGCATCAACTCATTCATTATTTAATTTCAATGTAAAGTCTTCACATACTTATCACGATAAGATTGAAGTTGACTTTAACTTCTTGACCAGCAATAAGGGAGGTGCACGTATAATTGCCCTTGTCTCTCTGCTCGATGCTCTCGAAGAATAGCGACACCCCATTGGATCCCTGTCGAACTGAGGTGTGAATCCGTCCCTTGTTGGGCGCTATTTTCTCTCCGGACGGCCCGGTCCATATCGTGGTGTTGACTTGAGCCTTCGGACCGGTGCAGAAGACGTGGTACGTGTCGTTCACGTAGCGCACGTACTCGTCTTCCTTGGGCGAGAGAGTGAGGCCGTGCTCGTGGTCGTGGTCGTGGTTGTGGCCGAATACTGCAATACCAACCAAAACCAGAGAGAATTACTCGAAATGTCACCACAATGAATTCAAATAAGCAATCAATACATTTACTTTCTGTGATCATTTTACTTATGCTTTTCACGATATAGGCTCAGTAAATCACACTGAGTAGAGTTGCACACTTTTACTCTGCTTCTAGTAGTTGTAGTTACCTTACATCATATGATTGCTGATAATGATTTTCAATCAGCATATTGGTATACAAAAGTGGCCAGACCAGTAATTAAATGATTAAGGGAGTTTCTTCTGAAAAAAGTAGAACAGAGATGTTCTAGGTGTGGGGCTATACTTACTATGAGTTAATAAAACAAGTAAGTACGAACTATTGCAAATAAATTAAAACGTAGTTAAATGAAAAGTCTAAATGCGATTACCATAAAGTAAGTAGTGCAATTAATTCTAATAGTGTGAAAATTGTGAAATGAGCCAAGTTTCGTTTATGTATCAAACCTTCTTTACTCCGTGAGCGTAGATAAATGATGACAAGAAGTACTTTGTACGTTGATATAAAATGTTTATTGTAATTTCAGGTAATTTTTCTCTAAATAACATTTATACTGGAATGTTAAGTGGTTAAATTAAAAACAATGTTAATTAAAACAACTCAGGACATTTTTGCAGGGAATTTGTCATGAGCTAATTTTTGTTCTTTCGTAAAACTTCTTGTTGTTCGACGATGTGACGACAGAGAGAACAATCATGTAAATAGCTACATTAAATAGTTTTGCCCTAATCCATTTTAACAAAATGATATTCATGTTTTTAAATCTTCGCTGCGCCACAGCAAATAATAATAATAATTGGCAAAGTTTTTGTTTCCGTCAAGAGTGTTTTTATAATATGATTTAGTTGTACTTAATGCATATTTCTTTTAAGGCAACTGCGTAACGGATGCGAAGCCAAATCAAGATAAATCAACTTGAAATTCTGAGTGTCATTAGCAACTTCTTATCATTGCTATCGGCTACACTCGTATATAATATAGCATCGTTGAAAGGGTTCCATCCATCATCGTACCTACGTATTTGATCGGAAGTGCACGCGTAAATCTAAAAATAGCACTCAATTATATTTCTTCGTAGCGTTTCTTCTTTGAGAATATCAATTGCACCGATCTCTCTGACTTCCTCTAAGTCCGACAATTGATTACACAGTCAGAAGAGACAGGATTAATGCTTTGATTGATCGTGATTAGCACCTAATATTTGGCAACTTCCTGTCGCGGGTCATCTTTAGGACACGGATTTGTGATTCCCTCTGCGCCTTCATTTAGTTGAGATGTACGGGAATGATTTCACGTCGATCCGATTCGTCCCGGAATGAACGCGTGTTGCGTGAATGTTGATTTGGAATAAGATCTCTTGCAAATGGCAGCCATGTCTGTTCGTGATTGACGAGCGACTGTGATTTGGTTGACTGGCGGCTTTGCCAAAGGGGGAAGACATGGGTACATGTCAAGAATGACAAAATAGAAAAAGATTCGGTGTTTTGTGGGTGACATATTGCTACACGAAAAATATAATTAAAAAAGTATAGTACAGGAATAATATTTCCTGTGTTAAACATTCTTTTTTCTCTCACTTTGAGAACTTTTCACGCTTTGACTTTTAACTTTGTGTGAGAAAAACTGCATCTGAAAATCTATAATTGGAAATAGCAGCTGGTGTTTTCTTTCCCTCCTGAAGGGCTGTTTGGTGAAATATTAGGTTAAAATTTTTTTGTGGAGATTGAAACATGAAATCGAAATTAACTTCCATTTCGTTTATCGAAATAAAACAAATACAATTAAAACAATATATAAATTGAAAATATATTCCTCTAGTGTATTTGGTTGCGTCTTTATTTTTCGTGGAAACTTGGATTTTCTCCTCACTTAACAGAAACAAATCCTTATCTCTTGAATCGTCCCTACTTGGAAGCGACTTAAGCTACTCTTTAGATCAACGCGAAGAGAAGCGAAGAAAGTTAGTTGTGGAAAACAAATATTCCAATTATGAAGAACCATTAGTGTTCTTAAGCTAGGTATCTTAATTAGAGACTTGCAAGACTTGGAAATCCGAGTAGCAGCATGAGGCGTTTGTCTCTTAGAATGTGACACAAGCACTAGCTTGACACCTTCTATAAACTTTAGGCGTGCTACTCTTCAAACTCTATTCATTATTAGGTATATTAGACAACGATGTAAAATGTATCATTAAAGTTTTTACAACATTCATGTAAGATGAGTGGAATATGTTATTACTTATTATGTTGAAACGTTGAGATAAAATTTGAGTGAAATATAGGTATACATTGGAATGTTTTGTGAAAGTTCCCTTTAAGCTAGGGGGTTTTTATTATTATTATTATTAAGTCTATATTCTCAACAGAGCCGAGGCTCCACTAGTGAGAATGTAATATAGAGAAGGGAGGAGAGGAAACCCGGTACCGGCATGTAGCCTACTTCTGACGAAAGATACCAAGGGGACCAACGGCTTAACGTCCCTTCCGAAGGACGGTGTAACATTCACAGCACAGGCCTCCACAACCCGCGCCGTCGAGAGACTGATAACAGGTGGAGGGGTGTCGTCACACCAACCCCCAAACACCCCAGTCTCTCTGGCCCGACGGCAGCAACCTGTCAAGGCAGAGTTGAATGGTCACCCATCCAACCGCTGACCGCGCTCAATGTTGCTTAACCTCGGTGATCTAACGAGAACCGAGGTATCCAACACACCAGCCGTTGGGTTGTAATCTAAATCACCTGTTCCCAGGATCAAACTCAGGAAGAGCGAAAGCAAACACCATCACCAAATGCTTTGAGTCGTCGGCACGATAAACAGTTGTTCTGGAGTCGAGGAAGAAATCATAAACATGAACAGAGCGTATAGTTCATAACAGTCCTAATAGAGTGTGAAAAATATACATGTAGTCAATTACTCCTCGATATTAAAAGATATATACGAGGAAGAATTAAACCGCATGATATCAAAATTAAAAGCGTGGTCAATGATGCACAATTCTCTACAATTATCGTGTCGCTTCAACA
The DNA here is from genome assembly GCA_934045905.1 of Leuctra nigra. Classification (NCBI taxonomy): domain Eukaryota; kingdom Metazoa; phylum Arthropoda; class Insecta; order Plecoptera; family Leuctridae; genus Leuctra; species Leuctra nigra. The sequence continues at coordinate 6,623,478 of OW203763.1, read as the reverse complement.
TGTTATTTATCTGCTGGTAGACTGAAGATTCTATTACAGTTAGAATGTTAATTATATGATTCCATGTTCCTTTAATCATAAAAATTTATCTATACATATTTGCTAGATGTTATTTAAATTTGAATATAATGTTTGAATTCTCTTGACTTTCATCATTCAACGGAATGAAGAATAATTTAAGTATAGCATTTGTATGTCTCAGAAAGTATTCATTTCCTTGTTATCAGTTCAACACCTGAACTTTGTTCTGACCGCAGAACAAAAAGAACGTGGAGCAATGTAGTTAACTAACAATGTTTCACGCACAACCCGCATATCCTCTCGCCGAAAACACTCACTTTTCACACGGAAAGAGTGAATAGGGGATAATCCACTCCACTCTAGACCTGAACTTTCCGTTGATTGTGGGAAGTGGACATCTCTCTGTGCAGACATGGAAACACGAGGGAGTAGGGATATCTACCAGATATATACCATCTCAGTTCGGCTTTAGTTGAAATACAAACAAAGTGTGAACGGCTGAGAGGCGCATTGGCTAACGAATCGGTTCTCTGGACCCTCTCTCTCAGCCACAAACACCCGAGATCAACCGCGCATGGTCATCAAGAACTTTCAACAAATTACACTCAATAGTCACTTTATGCCTCCAATCAGGACTTAAGGGAATCTTACACATTTAGGAGTAATTTAATCAAGCGCCACCAAGTCCTTGTATCAAGTCAGTGACATTGTGTTAGATTTACAAATCAATTAAATAAATGACAAATATATTTTGAGTTGTTATTTCTGTATAGAAATGCGATATTTTATCAATAGATTGTTATTATTTTAAATCGTTTCATGGAGTACGAAATATGTACTTGATTTGAGTTTAAGCAGTTTGTAATGGATATTATTATTCAGGCTATTATTATTATACTAGATCTCTTTATTTAATCCCGTATTAACACAACATTTGGAAACGGCAAAACATTTCAGTAAAATACAAGCTTTAAAGTGAAATAAATATTTCTAATATGTGTTTATTTTATATTTCACTTTCTTCAGTAGATACCTTCGTTAGCGTATGGGAAATTTTAAGATTTTTTCAAGATACCTCTTAAGGTGATACTAGCGCTCGGCCGTTTTAGAAAATTGAGAGAGAAAAATTGTTTCATAAGTGAGTGTAACTTTTACAGGATGTTCACATGATCAGTCTGATTGTATATTAGTAGCCCTTTTTAATTTTTGCTTATTGCCTCGTTAATTAGGCGCCGGTTATTCAACAAAACCGCGCAATACGATGAAATTTGCGATACGATTGGAGACCAAACCCGTAAACCAATTGATCTCAAATTTTAATCATGATTAGATGAAAGACAAACTTAGGGTTATCCCTTGGCACATTTTTGAAATTTAATTTTATACGGCGCCCAGGGAGACGAGAAAATAGCTAATTTTTCACCAAAAATCCACTAATTATTACTAATTAACGAAACAAAAAATTAAAAATGTACCAAGGGATAACCCTTAGTTTGTGTTTTATCTAATCACGATTAAAATTTCAAATAATTTGGTCTACCCATTTCGTCTCCAATCGTATCGCAAAAAGTGTCTACAAAAAGCAGCAAAATCGTTCGCGCTTGCAGCACCGTAAAGAATTCCCGTAACACATGTTTTTGTTTTTGCATTGCTTTTGTTATTGTTTAAGGTATATTTCAGGAAAATTTGAAGATTTTCTATTTAACAATGACTTTCCGTGGAAGTACTTTAAAAGAATCTAAAACGAGAGCAAAAAAAATTAGTTAATGTCCTTGGACTGGATAGCCATTTTTGTCAGAGCATACAGTAATGCACTCTTCCAAACTAAATTGGAGTGGGAAAACTCTCACAAAACAAAACACAAAACATAATTCAGCCGTCTGGCCAAAGATAAATCCGTTCCACGACAGAAAGGAAATAGAAAGAGTACACAAAATGCCTAATTTCTTGAAATATGTATGCGTTTTTACAGCTCAAAAGTTACCAATCGGGGTTACCTGACTTTTAAGTGCACTTTTGACAAATTAAAAGTTGTAAAACGCATAATTATCCCAAGGAAAGTTGTATTTTGTGTGTATTCTATTCTCTTGCTCTCCGTGATAATCATGGACCGCGATTTCTGCCGAGTAAATAACATTGTTCAATTTCGGTGGAAACATACACTGAGTAATTACCGCACACAAATATCGTCGCAGAATGTGTTACTCTACCGTTTTACAAATATTCCACACAATTTTGCATTTTACATCTTTAGAATGACAGGGAATACCTTGGGTTTCAGAACTAATATATGTATACTTTCATAATAACGATTTTTTGACATTCTAATCTATCTTCGTTCGTTACATGAACTTTGTGATACCGAGAAGTGATCTATTAGTTGATCACGTTTCACGATATCCGCTTTGGGAATTATTGCATTAGATAATATTACACTGTATATTATTGTGGTGAAATCTGGTGAGTTTGGAACATGTTCACAGAGCAGTTGGCGTCAAGTTTGCATCTCAGTGGTCTCAGATTTGATCATTAAGGTAGGCATTTTCAGTGTCGATTGAATGACACGATGAATGAACGATGAAACTTATGGTGATGATGAATACCAAGTCATGGTCAGAACATATCTTCCAAATTTAATCACTCGTAATAACAGTCTAACAGATAATATTTTGTAACATATCACGCGTCTATTTATTTAGGGTTACCAGGTATAAATGAGTGCGATTCAAATAGAAAGTGATGCATTTCCGCATGGAAAGAAAATTACAAAACATATCACTTTCCATTGCAGTCAACTTATAAATACGTAGTTTCAGTTTTAATTATGTAATTAAGTTTTAAATAAATATCATTAAGACTGTCATTTTTCATATCAATCATTTTCCAACTTATATCAACTGGAATGTAACTATGATGTAACTTTGAAGTTGTTATATTTTTTGTTCGCCCTACAGATAAGCTCCAACTGGAATTTATATGTTGCATCATTTCTGTTGTTTGTATTGTTGTGTGATTAATAAAAAAATAAAATAATATAACAAAATTTTCCAGGTATTTCTCAATTCAAATATTCGTCTACGAAACGTGATATAGATCCATGCATCGTCGTTAGCTTGACGCCTTGACTTACGTGAAAGCTCTCACGGCAAATAAAAGGAAAGTGTACTAACATCGCTACGCAGTTGCCGCCCTGTCAGCATGGCAACTCCACCACTGATGATAAATATCTAATGAACAGCCGTAGAACACGTTTCCCCTGGATCTCACCAAGTCACTGTTGCCACTCTTAAAGGGGACATTAGGTTACGAAAGCTTCACTATTGGATTTAATCAACACAATTTCATCAATTACTCGAAGATAATACGTTTGTGGGGTGTGAATCGTTAACACTGGAATTAATCCGAATGTTAATCCTAATGCGTCATTAATAATGTGGATTATAGGTTCATTGCCAAAACCAATATTCACTTCGGCCAATAGGAGAGCATACCATTTATCACCTGCGGTTCTTTTATATTGATTATTATATAACATGTAAATTACATTCGTAATGTTATCTTTTAAATGGTGAAATTTTCTGCAGTCGAACTTAACGAATGGTTCAATTTAAAAAGTACCAATTCCACGACCACAAAATCTTCCCTATGGGCCTTCTTAGGGCAGAGTTGGCTCAACTTAAATCAGTTTCTACTTGAATGTTTTTACAGTGTTAACGTTCAGTAATTGACTTAAGTTGGAATAAGCTATTTTCTGTGCGTCAGAGAATAATATATACACTCTCTATGTGAAAACTTAGTACAGGGTATGTTCAGAAACATTTGAACGATGCTCGTAGAATGTTCTCTGTTGTCTTTAGTCTTTAGTTGTATTGATATTGGAGAGTGGCTAAAAATGCGGGTGCTTTTCTTCCCCAGCGAATCCGCCGTCACCGAAGCGCAGAAGAACGCGAGGCCGCTGCTGCCTAATCTGTCGTCGTGGTTTCCACGCACCCTCACAGCCAACTTCGACAGCCAGATTTCAGATAGGGAAACTCATGGGAAAGTGTAGAGAGTTTTTACCTTTTATAGACTTTTCACGAGAGACATTTTAAGCTAAATTGAGCCATCTATGTACTATATCTCAATAAAAATCGGGTCTTGACTGTTTAATTGTGTATTTAAAGACACGGACTTTTAGCGGAATACTGATGCGTATTCAGCAGAATACTACTAATTGAGGATTAAGATTACTTCGACGAGAAGCCGGATTTGCTCATTTCAAAGATCCAAAGTATTGCAATTTATTTCAACATCCATTTCATGATTTACATCAATTATTCACGAGGGTAATGGCCCTCCCACTCTGATTAGTACGATAAATTTTGTTGAAAAGTAAAATCCCATTCTAGTAGGGATGTTATGTAAAACAGTTTCATGATGTTATATTTTATAATTGTTGACATCTTATAATTAATCGGTTTGTCGAAATGATATTAAGGTATTTTACAATTGTATTTACAACTAGACTTGAAAAGTTTATTTTCTAAGAGACCTACCGTGAACATTTTTTCCTATTTCACAGAGTTGGCCTTTCCGATTCTCGTCGTCTGCATTAATGTGAATACAAACGACTTACTTAAGAAAATTTGCCACACGGCCAAGTTTCTTGCTATGCGACAATGAAGAGAAACACCAGGAGCAAAAGAGCAAGAGAAATCAAGATGAACACTTGCCAGACGATGAATTCGGAAACTTTTGTCGACCAAAATAACCGCGTCATTAAGTGCTATGATTTTAGATCTTCCATCGACATATTGTCAACCCGATTATTATTCCTAATTGTGTTGTAACTTGTTCTTCGACATATTCCAGCAAGGCCATTAGTGAAGCAATTTACAACAACGGAGTCGAAATTGAAAGAACACCATCAGTGTACATTATTCTCAACCCAAGTAGCTACTAACAACGAACAAAACAGGTCAAGAGAGCCAAAGAAAATGGTCGGCTACTTATTATTATTTTTAATTTAAGAAAGATTATACTAAAGTCACCGTAATTTTGACTACAAAATCCATTTTACAATTCCAGGAGAAGTTAAGTCTATGGATTGTAGAAAGTACGGAGCAGTTGAAGACTTTCTGTCAACCTGTCAGCTAAGTAATAGGTTATTTCTCTCGAAACTCCACGTCCTTATGTATATTGATGAGCAATGCCATCATTTGACTTGGATTGTTATTTTAATACATGCTTTACAGTTCCACTATTCACACGTACGAAACGATTTCAGTTTAACACGTTCAGTTTGACTGTTTAACACGTGTAATTACATAATGATATGCGAATAATGTATTTCAAATAGATTGTTACAGAATAAAAACAAAACAGCACGTACACTTTATAGTCTCAAAAATAAAATATGAAGGCTATCTTTACAATTAGTTACAATTACATTCAATGGTGTAGAGAGGATTTTTATATCCACTCTATAAAATGAAAATGCTTGTACCACATTAGTAACACAATAATGAATTGCCGTGTAAATTGCACATTCTGACAGTTTATGACTCATACTCTGCTTTGTGTAAAACCCTAGGTATGCCCCAAATTACATTTGAGGTATAAGCTTTCTGCTAGCATTGACAAGGCCAAAGATTTTTATATTATATCAATATTACCACTTCCATCAATACGTATAAAACCAATCTTTGTCGTCAGTAAACCCAAGAATATAGCTTGGCGCATTTCCCTTATAAAATCCCCATAAACAGTAAACCAATCACTTCTATCTCGTAACGGATGACTGGTTTTGGATCCATTTTCTTGATAACACGTTCAAAATGTTTCAATTTCATATTTCTTTTTGACCACGTCTGTTTTCTTAGAGCAATTTTCAGAAACTCACTTAAAGTTAACATCATGCAATGATGTGAGCTTTTTGCCGTCATTATGGTTACAGAGAAACTTAAATGATAACACCTATGCGAATTTTATCAACCATAAACAATACAATATGTAAACTAAAGATTGTTTTCTTATACCATAGAAATATATTATTTCTATTCATGAAAGTTTGATTATTCTGTTGCGTGAAATCTCTCAGGCTTCCTTCAAGCTCAAATTACACCATTCAATTCAAATAGGACAATTTTAATCATAAGCCAATTGAGTAGCATAGTTTCAAAACGCAGTTTTATTAGCTAGAAACTGAAAGTGTCCAATTTGAATTGTAAGGCTTCTGACTTTCAACATTGCTCAGAAGCTTTGAGTGTTTCCTCTTAAAGCAGATTTTAGGCAACACTAAAATTCAGGTACACATTCAGGTTAACGTGAATGTCACACTATGTAAATTGAGGACAAGGTTAGGTCAACACTGAGGCTAAAATCTGAACCGGCGCCTTACAGGGAAGGTGCAAAATATATTAAAACAGTTCGCTCTTACCCTGCGGGCCACTTAAACAGAACTTCCAACGTGGCTTGTTTTAGTTGATACCTTTAGGGTCACGTGTCGACTAATTATTTTAACGGCTCGGCTAGCAAATATCAAAACACTTTACGTCGATGGTTATAACAACACGAACTGGTAAATTGGAACAATACCCCGCCCCCCCTCCCCCGCCCCACGGTCACTTCATTTAGAACTCGTCGACAAGCGGCCTCTCAATGACGACTGGATATTTTATTTGCATATTGCAGTGTGTAGGACAAATTCACACAGTATATGCGGATCATTCAGCATATGCAAATCGCGTATCCGAATCAACGGGCAGACGAGGGTTGTATTTTACACGCATTCATCTAAAGAACAATTAACAGACGGAATGTTGGGACAGTTTTCATCAAATTACTCTAACTCGCCAAATGCCGTTCGTAAAAACATGTCGTGGAAAAGGACGTAAATGAAAATCATTTAGCTTCACAAACCATAAAGAAGGCACATGGTTTGGTTCATATCTGAGTGACGATTGTTTCCCGTATGAACGCGTATGTACTAAATATGAAAACTAAAACAGCACTGACATAGCGCCACTCTGATTGTATACGTAAACCTAATAATATCTACTATAGTTTGATTCGATCATTTTCCCGTTTACATGAATATACGATATGGGTACAGTCAATATGTACATTATAAATCGATAATTAAATTGAAACAGACTAAAGCAGTTTGCAAAACATTTATTATGTTCAAAAATGAAAATGCATTGTTGTTACAACGTTTGATGTTGTCCATGAAAAATTAGAGATTATATCATGTACTCGTACATAAATGCATTTACATTGTAGAATTACTTTCCATTATTTACTTATGATAGCACGGAATGTCGAATAGTGATATACCGAGAAGGGAAGGTATTTGGCTAGGATTTATAAAAAATCATAATACACAGGGTAGTATGGCCTTCTTTTGTTAAGTGAGAGATTTTGTCTTAAAATATATTATAATTGATGTTGTATGTTCAGAAGAATCTAGTGCACATCAGTATAGATGCCGAGTTATGTGACATATGACCTGCAATAACCTGGCAAAATTGGTATTTAATGTGGAGTACTGCTCGCGTTTAGAGCCTCAATTTGTTCCTCAGACGGAGAACGCTTGATGTCTAACACAATGAGTCTGAGGTGTACTCAAATACTAGTCATCCTGCCTTCATTGAGTCTTATTTGAATCTTATTTGAATCTTATTTGGCATACGTCATTTTGTAAGAGATTATTTCAGTATAACGGTATTTGATTAACATGATTTCAAAAGAGTGTAATGCAAAATCGAGAAAATGGACTTCGGACCTTCTACGTCTGAGGTACAGACATATTCTCTCGAATTGGTGGGTAGCCTAGAAAAGAATGTCATAAGATATTATGTGAGTGCTATACTGTTCAAAGAGTTGAGTGGCTGATGATATTAGATTCATTCTGTGAATCATAAAACAGCTAACTGATCAGCTCATGCGAATGTTTAATATCTGATGAATGATGATCAACCCACGTGCGCTGGTATCGACTTCGACGAATTTCAAAGTGTCGGCCTGTAAGACAGATACACACACACATACACACACGACAGTAAGAAGTAAGACAGTGCGACCTTCAAGTCTAATGATATGGCCTGTAAGACAGATACACACACACATACACACGACAGTAAGAAGTAAGACAGTGCGACCTTCAAGTCTAATGATATGGCCTGTAAGACAGATACACTCACACATACACACGACAGTAAGAAGTAAGACAGTGCGCCTTTCAAGTCTAATGATATGGTCAATGTTGGCTGGGAGAGAAGTGAATGAGAGTCCATGAAGAGAGATTCAGTCGGTTGTAGATATAAACGATCCTGAGAGCAATGCCATTTAGATTCGACTGTTCATTAGAATTTTCAAAAGAGTTTGAATGCAGGCATGCATAAATGTGGCATACATGTCATGTTTAATGGAATGCATATTCCATTATATGCATATGTGGCACACATATATGCCACATTGTCAAAGAAAAAATTACTTTAATATTACACATCTGCCATCATCGGATATGATCAAAATAAATGAAATTTAATGAAATGTAGCAGGCATGTGATGTGAAAGTTACGTACATATGTAAATACATCCAACAATTAACAACACAAATTTTATCCCACATCTGTCACCATTTGTAAAATGGACATGTTTAATTTTAGACATATCGACATTGTCCCGCTTGAAAGATCTAATCCGCATTCAGAAAACTTTATTTACAGCATAAAGCTACTTTCTGCACTTCTTATATAAGTATGTACAGAGAGAATCTGCTTGAAAGTATTTTTTTTATTAATTTGGAAATTTAAGTATTCCAATGTAATTTAAGTAATTTTGGGTATGTTATTAATATTCTGAAGGAGCACAATTCTTCCACATCCATCTTCACACACACAAGGGTCAGTGCGATTTTCATAATGATATTATTATCTTTCTCATCTAAGTAAGGTTTCTATATCCTGACGTCTACTTATGGCCCATAGAAAATACAACATGTAAAATTTAGTGATTAGAATTGATTTTGTCTGCAATTATTTGGAAGACCATTGATGCCCTTCAAAGAAGAATAGGAGATTAGTATGATTAATGATCTTATTTTTAATTGGAAGATAAAAGTTTGTTTTGTGTCAAGTCCTCATTAATTTTCAGTCCCTCTCTAATCAATCAACTTCCTAATGATGAGTGAGATGAAAGTTTGTGATTGTGTTTTGATTGGTCAACAGCCAGTGGAGTTGCCCTATCTCTAACTCGTGGAATTTTCTCGAGAAGCAATTTGACATTGGCTTACGTAGATGGATAAAAGAAAACCAAGAACGGAGAGCCATGGGGGACAAAAAACGGTCATTCTTTTAGTTGCAACTGTCAGCGTTTCTTCACGGGATTCCAAGTCCCAGCGGTAGGACATGAAAATTGAAAATTATATCTATAAATTTGTTCCTGAAATTGTACAAATGTTGTATCACGACTTGGAGTAGAATTCAAGCACTCATGTTTGTTTTACAATCAACATTTATAAAGCTTAAGGAAAGGATTTTTTTATTTTATTTCATATGAAACTAAGTTGACCGAATTTACATATCGTTATAAAAATTTAGTTTTTAAATGTTCTCATACCAACGTAAAATAAGAAATAACGAAAGAACTCATTCTAACTAGATCAGGTGGAACTTGGTACTATGCTATTCGAAGGAGCATTACAAACTAGAAACTAGGTTAGCTTGCTCGGGTTTCACGAATCTAAGTTTCAAGAGAGAGCTTCATCAAGTTCGGTTGACCGAATCACACAAAATCCTGCGAATAGAAGAAAATATATTAGATTTAGAAAAGAGCTTTTTTAAGAATTTTAACATTGAAATCCGTAAAAAGCGTCTTAAAGGCGTCTTAAAAAGTCTTTATGATAAAAGTTGAGCTACGGGATACGTGTCTGAACGTTTTGAACTTTCTGGCTAGTTTTCGTCTGCATTCACATTATTGACGGTGTTTGTATGATATTCATGGACTATGAAACATGTCTCCGGAAACCGAACTTCAATATTCACGGGCGAAAATGGTAAGGAGCACAATTCTTCCACATCCATATCTTCACACACACAAGGGTCGGTGCGATTTTTATATAGGTAGTAAAAAAAAATCTCCCTGAAAAGTTACGATGTGACAACATGGTGAGAAGAGAATTTGTGATGCCCTCGAATGAATTATTATTTTCTGTCATTTCACACTCATCTTTCTCTCTTGGACTACCCGAGGAAATATTCTAAAGGTATTTGAGCATTGGAAATGAAGCAAAAAAACAAATGCCTTATTTTGATAAGTGAAATGTGTTTGAAATATATGAATTATGATAATGAAAGAGCTATGCATTGTGACTTGTATTTAAATTAAAATCCCAATATTTTAAAATATAAGTATTTCAATAATAATAATAATTTGGTTCATTTATAATGGCTAAGACAGATACCATTCTTTGTATATTCTTTGTTTTGCTTGCTGTTACACCCATTTAAGAGCTTTTCAACATCAAATACAAAATATAAGTTTATTTATTAAATACCCCAACTTTCTTAGTTAAGATTCAGCCGGTATAATAACAAAACTGAAAGTTATGCGGTTTAACTCACTATTGGATTAAATTCAATTGTTTCAATCAGTTTGACCTACCTGATTGGCTGTGGCAATTTAATAAACCGACTGACCTTAATCTTGTAAATGACGGCCCTGAGAAAATTTAAAAAATCGCAGAGATTGTTCGAGAAACATATGAGGACTGTTTCTTGATTTGCATTATTGAAACCGTGTTGGCTCATTACCCAAGTGTTGCAGTGTGTTTGAATCCGGTCTGGACCTCTTCCACAGCCTCCAAACACACCGTGCTATTTGCCTCTCCAGAGAACAATTAAGTGATTCATTATACAAACAATCAAGGATTTGAATCTCATTAGTTTATTGCATTGTGTGTAGGATTTGTCAGGATTAAGAAAAACATTAAGTTTTCCATTTAGTATAAATGTTAGGTAGAATAGAATGATGCACTGATTCTACTCTGAGATAGGAAATTAATATTAATTAATTTCTACATAAAAGGAGGGTTGAATGTGTTATATACATTTGTGTAAAGCATCCTTGCTGGCTATAAGGTTAAAACAAATATTGTTTTATCCCATAACCATCGCGCAAATGTCTCGTCTCATTAGGTCTTACCAACATGAGAGTGGGAGATCACTGTAAAATAACGGCGTTTAACTCCTGGTGTATCGGTCAGACAGTATAACGGCATTGCGACAAATTTGGAAATGCTCTATTCTTGAACTGTACTTGAACAGGGTGTCAAGCCTTGATTATAAATGCACTACCTTCACTCTACTTGCCTCATAAAATCATAACCATTGTACTATAGTAGAAACAGAACTTCTTTTGGAGTGGAACTTTTAACTCGTGGATTTCTACATGTGGATTGCAGCATTTTACAAGAAGGTCAAAGTTTTGAGATATATTTTCATTCATTTGACTACAATTGTAATGTATTCCAAATATTAACACAGTAGTAACCATTTAACTACTCCGCGGTGTCATACAAAGTTGAATATGATTATTGTACATTATTATACGACAGATATCCCGATGTACACCTATCCCAGGTGATGACTGTATTTAAATAAAAGAAACAGTATGGACCTTATTTTATATCAATATAATATTAACACAGATTAGTTTTGAAATGCTTCAGGCTCATTGAATTCTGCAGGTCAATTACGATTAAAATAGCACATTCGCAGTCAATGTTCTATGATTCCACAACTATCAATAATCCGTATAAACACATCACATAGTTGCGACGAACCTATTCCTTTTTACAGCATCATATCTATACGTTTCACTTTCATCGTAATTCCCCATTTATCACAGGCGCCAGAACCCTACTTGTAAACACATTACATTGTTACACAAAGAAAATAATGGGCACTGAATAATTAATTATATAAACGTTAATTGTGAATGACAACTGAGCTTTCGGCAACTGTGAATGCGCCTCTCAACTTTCTGTGTAGATTTTTCTTGTCTGTCTTTCTTGTCTCTCCACATTCCAAGTAACGCCAACACCGGGTGGGGTCAAAGCATAAAGTGCGGATATGTGTTCTATACTCGCTATTAGTGAGGAAGGAAATTGCTGGAAACAATGTTAGGATTCTGGCGAGTAACCTTCGGCTATTCGTCCTGAACCCTCGCCTTCGCCTTCGCCTTACGTCCATCCCTTCACCTCTTCATGCCAAAAAGCACGCACAGGAATTTAACAAAAGCGTGTAGAGAGACTCCCTCCCACATACCATAAGAAAACAACTTTTAACAAAGAAACTTCAATATTTGATTAAGAATATCTAATTTGTAGTATCTAATTTTGAAGTTATTAAAGAATTTATAATAGAATGCATAGTTAATAAGTTGGAAATTGGAAAATTCAGTTAAAATATCTGAATAAAATAGTGGCGGCAAAAGTAACACATAAACGTACCCTTCCAAATGCACAGTTCACAATGTGAATAATGTATTATTAAAATATTCTAATAACAAGTATCTCTTAAAATACACTAGTTTTTAAATTTGCTTACAATCAAACTTCAGACAATCATTGGTTGAATAATCGCTTAAGAATCATCTTTTAGTAATGCCATTTTCTACATGATAAACATTTTTAATAAATGATTTCGAAAGCTTGATTCATTAATGATTAATGATTTAATGACTTCTGGCTACCCTTACCCCCTTGTCTTAATTCAGAGATTTGCCCCCTCCCCCTAATGATTTCTCCTGCGCCCACCTATTGCAATGTAAACTTTTTTCTTTAAGATAAATAGAGGCCTTATGCTTATGCTAAATATTTTAAGTTTGATCAGCGTGACCATGAATATTACACAAGGCATGCGGATGGGTGGGACAGAAAGCATTCATTGCAACTCTCACAAATTAAACAACCGTGTTTTCTACACTAGGTGTCAGGGAGTTCAATGCTCTGCCGAATAATATTAAATCTTTAGAGGAATTGTGTGAATTTAAATGTTCAAAAGAAAATCGGAAAAAGAGTAATATTGTCTGTATGAGTGTACTGTAATCATGTTAAATACTGGAATATGAAATGTACTGGATTGAAATAACCTCTGAGCTAAAACATAGATTTTAAAATTCAACTTGATCGGACCATTTTGGAGTTTCATCCAGTCGGACGATTTAAAAAAAATGTTATCCAATAGGAGGATTTTGTAATATTACAGTCTGCATACCATCTAGATTGTCTTTACATGGGTGCAAAATTTCAGATCGATCGGAGAAAAAATGTAACATGTATATCGAAAATAGCAGACAAAAAGACACATAGGTCCGTGCCAAAAGAGCAAAAGGAGTCGCTCGCTCAATTAGGTGGAAGCATCCCTTTCAATCAACGAATGTAAGCCAAATTAATTATTGATTTTATGTTAGAATTTGTTATGTAGAATTTAGTTTATAATTTACTGAATATATGTATATATCGTATATGGCATATTTTTTTTAACAACACCACGTAACTATTTGAAATGTGTGGTACATTTATTTTAACAATATAAAATATAGACCGAAAGCCAGAAGTCACACATAACACGATCGCTTACAAAAATTACCGAAACTCGAGTTTCTAGTTGCAACTTGCAATCTTTGCAGTGACAATTACAATCCGTCCTAGCTTCGACAAAATGTTCTTTCGATGAGAAAATCCTTAAAACTAACTATGATGTGAACATCTGCAACGGGACGATCGATAGTTTTCGCTCGTTTCTTGCTGGAGACAGTTGATGAAGTATTGAAGATAAGAGACTTCGGTCTCCTTGACTTGAGATGACGTATTCCGCCATGGAACGGTCGAGATATCTCTTATCTCTTATCAAAGTGATCGGGATCGGGATCTGAGTTTATAATACTGTCGGCAGCACGGACATTGTTAAAGTGCGATAGACCGATGTCCACATCGATTCTTACAACTAATTTATCCATCTCAGACCCGTGTTCATGATATTGTGCACGGAACATTTTTTAATTGATATTATACATGTCAAACACAATTTTGATTCTGCATTCCAAAATTACGTACAATTCTAAGTACTCGTATTTTCGGTTGATAGAGTAATTGGAAAACTTGATAACGGATCCAAAAATTGTTGTGTCCACAAGCGTCAACTTTTCCTTTATGTTTCGAATACTTTTGGCACACTAAATTCGAACCGGTAGCACTAGCACATGGAACATTTAGAAACTTATAATCATTTATAATCTTAAAATTATACTTCCAATCATCTAGCACTAATACTGTATTGATAGATAAATTATGTCAACTATTTAGAGATTAGCTATAATGTCAATGAGTCTTTAAGTTCATGGCCGATTTTGAAGAAAATTTGTAAAACTTAAAAGAAAATCGGTCTACCTTACAACGTTTCAACTAGAACGGACAAACGTTACATACTCACTTTTCATCTAATGAGAGGAATTTGTTCAAGGTACACTCCCCCAAATAATAAACGGTACTCGAAAGAAAATGAATTGACTGCATCATCCCATGAAGTCAGTGCTAACGCATTATCTAACTCTTTTAGGTGAGCTCTGATTTCATTGATAATAACAAGGATTGATTGTCAAGGAACCGGCCCAGCAGCCAATACGTTTTGTACCAAGTACCGTTTATTATTTGGGGGAGTGTACATACCTACACAGCAAACCAGACAAGGAGGCTAAATTTCAGTTCGTTGAGAGAAACGGTGTGACCTGTATTGCAACAACATCCGGAAAGACACCAGGAACTCAAACCAGAAGAATAATAAAAGTTAGAATAGAACATAGAAATCGTCTTTATTGTAAATGTGGCGAAGTTAAGCCAAGGCTTCTCTTACACTAAAGTTGGAATCGACTCAAAACTCTCATGTTATATGGTACATATTTGAGCCCTACACATCTTTTAAAGAGTGATGCAATGTATAGATTTTATTAATTTGTGTAACTGTATTAGACAGCCTATTTGGAACTAAGTATTGAAAAGGTGTCATAAAATTAGATAAAGTTTAAATTATTCTCTTTATTTTATAGTATTCATGTTTAATTCCTTTTGTATCTATAAATGGGTTCAAGTATTATTCTTCATTTATTCCAAGAAGATCAAGAAAGAATAATACCAAGTGCATTCTTGGACCAATTTCATTAAAAACACAATAGTGACAATAGTCGAAAACATTTCCATTTTAGCGCCATTAATGCAAATTAACGTTAAAGTTAAGTCGAGCCATAGCCTCCACGATATTTGCATAGAAGTGAAATCTGGAACCATTTCTAAGATAATCTACGCAAGTCGAGCTGGAACGATATTCTCAACTGAGTCGCTCATCGCTCGTGATATTAAAATAATAAGACGCTAGACGCCAATCGGCGAAATGTGTGCAGGGACACACACACTGCCGTGTACAAGTGTCACTTTCCAATTACCGCCAGAGATTGCCAAGTGAAGGTAATAATATAAACAAGGATGGCTGTTAATATATTATGAAAATATATTTATATTTATATTTATATTTATATTTATATTTATATTTATATTTATATTTATATTTATATTTATATTTATATTTATATTTATATTTATATATATATTTATATTTATATTTATATTTATATTTATATTTATATTTATATTTAAATATATTTACGTTTGAGTGTTCAGAAGAGCAAGTTTCACTTGATGATATGAGTACTCGTACTTCCAAAAATTATTTAATAGTAAGAAGATACGAGATTGTACAGAAAATCTTTTGGCAATCATATTCATAAAAAAATATTAAATTTATCTTCAATTATCTTCTTTATTGAATCATAATGTATCAAGAGTAGATACGATATGCACTATTTGTATTGGGTTTATATTATTTGGGATACATCATTATAGGTACTGTTTGAATAGGCATGTGGTAACATTCGCTTCTCATGTATTTAAATGAAGTCTTCTCTCTACGTTTAGCTTCCATATATTATTAGCATTGTTAAATATAATCCGCTCACTGCCTTGTGCGTGGTGTAAGTACCACGTTTCTTGAAGCAAACCAAAAGGGCCCAATTCCGTACCTTTCTCTGAATTCTTCACAAACAAGGTAAATGCACTCAAATCATAATGGAAATGTAAGCAGAACAGAGATGCAGAAAGCATATCCAATTACATGCTAGACTTACTCAACAAATAAGGCAAAATCCAAAGCTAAAATATAGATATCATCTCACAGTAGTACATTCTATTCTGTTTCTAAATACATTCTTGTTTCCTACTGCTGCAATCATATACACGGAAAACATTTTTGTTTTCTACTAAATTTCATCGGAAACTGAAAGTTTGTCCATTATTGTTTCCTGTCAGAGATGCATAGTAATTCAGTTGGCTCCAGTCGAGTTCTCTCTATTCCTTGGTCAGAACTGGTCCTGGGGGTAGGCGAGGGCAGTTAAGCCCCCAGCGGGATTCGGGAGAGACACGTTCCCATTCCAACCCCTTTCCTTCGGGTTCATCTCACCCCGTAGATTCGGCGGACATCAATTGTAATCCCGTAGAGTGGACGAGGTTTCGAAATGGTTGTCTAACTTCTGCCAGGTTGCTGTTGTCTGCTGTGTTACCATCCCCAGTGGACATTCCAAGCAATAAAGGAATGAGCATTAACATTAGATACAAGCATCAAAGCCAGGAATGAAGACTCAATCAAAGGGCAAGCTCATTAATAATGCATGAATGCCAAGGAAAGTGGATGATTTTCGGGTTTCTCAAGGAATATGGAAGATGAAAACGGGTCGATTGCAGAAATGCAGTTATGAACGAATGTCCTTGATTTGTTGAATTGAAAGCGCCCAATGCAAATTTAATAATTGAATCGAAGATCTTAATTGTCCAAGTGAATGCCGTAATTACGTACATTTTGAGAGTACAATCAAACAAATCAGATTCTCTCAAATGTTCCTTCTTTCCATTTACATATGAATTTTTGAGATTCTTTGTTTAATACGGTGAGTGGAGTCCGGATGATTTGAAGGGGTGTGCGAAGTGAAAAATAACGGGTTGAACCGGAGCTCGCACCCAGAGCCCTAGTTGCTTTATATTTTCACTATTTTTTCATGGATATTTCTCACTTCACACATCCCTTCAATCATTTATTTACTTTTTTTAAAAACACGAATGCACTAGAGTTGAATTTTATTTTGATCACCTTTAATCACATCTCCTTTAATCCTTTAATTTTGATCACCGCCGTCTGTCCAAGACTTCATAATGGATCTTGGGGAAGTTGACTGGTCAGAGATTTATACAAGGGACTCTGTAGATGATAAATACAATTTGTTCCTCCAATTGTTTACTCCACTTTTCGACAAACACTTTCCTAAAAGGAGGACCACTCTGCAGAACTCCAAGCCTCAAAAAGGCTGGTTGTCTCAAGAGATCCGGAACATGTGCGATAGGAAGAGGGACATGTACTATTTAGTGAAGAGTGGGGCTGCCCCTGCACTCCAGGAGCCTCTCAATCGCCTGAAGAAGGAACTTAGAACTGCCGTTATCAAAGCCAAGAAGGACTATTATTCTGAAATCATTTCGGGATCTAGCAACACAGTGAGCACCATGTGGAGACTCATAAGGTCTCTAACTGGCAAAGGTCGACGTGAGGCTTTTCCAGCCTGGATAGAGAACAGCGACTCCTCAAAAGCCACTGACCCACTGGAAATTGCAAGTATATTCAACACACATTTCCTATCTGTATGCACCAACATCACAGACCCAGCCTCCGACACAGCTAGTGAGTGCATGAAGCTTCTCAAGGTGGCGCATCCATCAATCGCTCCGGAAATATCTCTTCCGGACATGTCTGCAGACACTGTGCTGGACTTAATCAACCAATTTGAGTCGAAACCATCAGCTGGTTGGGATGAAGTCCCGATGTCTCTACTCAAGAAGTGTGGCCCATGGATCGCAGGGCCACTCGCTCACATATTCACACACTCATTAAGTTCTGGAGTATTCCCTGCAGGTCTAAAACCAGCGTTGGTAGTGCCTATACACAAGAAGGGAACGAAGACTGATTGCTCCAACTTTAGGCCTATCTCACTTTTATCTTCATTCTCTAAAATCATTGAGAAATTTATGCACCAACAGCTCACTACCCACTTCAACAACAACACCCTGTGGTCCCCTACGCAGCATGGGTTTCGTTCTGACCATTCTACCACTACTGCTGCCTTTGGTATGATTACTGGGATTGAGGAGGCCTTGGAGAGGAAGAACAAGGTTGGAGTTATACTATGTGATTTGTCTAAGGCCTTCGATTCAATGGACCACCAACTGCTGATGAACAAACTCACGGTATATGGGATTACTGGTGTTTGTGGGGCATGGTTCGATTCCTACCTGAGTGGTAGGACTCAGAGAGTGCAGCTTAATGAACACTTCTCCTCTTGGGAACCCGTCACTAAAGGTGTGCCCCAGGGCTCCATCTTGGGGCCCCTTCTCTTCTCTATCATGGTGAACGATCTTGCCCCAAACATCTGTACCAACCATTCAGGAAGAAGTGTAATCCAGTATGCTGATGATTCCAGTGCCACAATTGAAGCTCTAACCGCCAACCAACTAGCGGCTGAAGTCCATTTAGCCATGGATCATTTTGTTAACTGGTTCACCCCTAACAAACTTCTATTGAATCGTACCAAGACCGAGATTATAACCTTCGAACCTCGCGGCAAACACTCTGATAATATGCTGTCTATCAGCTCGTGCTCCAGCGTGAAGTATCTTGGTATAACTATTGATAGAAACCTATCCTGGGTTCCGCATATCGATCATCTAGTTAAAAAACTTTCTTCAGCGCGCTTTGTAATGCGTACATTAGCCCTGAATTGCAACTTATTTGCTTTACGATCAGCCTACTTTGCGTACGTTCACTCAATACTCCAGTATGGTATCATCTTTTGGGGCGGTACGCTAGACAGCAATAGGGCTTTTCGCGCTCAGAAGAAAGTCATCCGGATCATACTCTCTCTTGGATATAGTGCGTCATGCAGAGATAAGTTCCGGGAGGTAGCAATACTACCTCTCCCATGTATCTACATTTTGGCAGTGTGTTTGTTTACACGGGACAACCTGCATTTGTTCAATGACAACAGCCACCACA
The DNA here is from genome assembly GCA_934045905.1 of Leuctra nigra. Taxonomy (NCBI): domain Eukaryota; kingdom Metazoa; phylum Arthropoda; class Insecta; order Plecoptera; family Leuctridae; genus Leuctra; species Leuctra nigra. Next base: position 6,604,267 of record OW203763.1, on the reverse strand, counting down.
TGTATGGAACTAGAGGTGCCTCCAATTTAAAACATGAATACTGCCGCTTAAATACCACGTCTCAGGGTGTCATGCAGTCTGGCCGCAGACTGTACAACCATGTGCCGCAAGAAATCAGGAACATTGAGTCCAGGAGCGGTTTCAAGTATATTTTAAAGATGTTCCTTATGAAGCATTCCTTTTACAGTGTAAATGAATTTCTTGAATGCTGATTTATATGTATATTTATATGTTCGCTTCGCTTTTAGCGCAATACTTTCACTATTTTAACTTGTAATATGTGTTAACATTCGAATGTATTTTTACAATTTGTCTTTGTTACTCAATATGTTTCAATGCTCAAATGTCATATTATAGTTATTATTTTAGTTCTGACTTTGTAATGCAATTGTAATTGCTTCCTACAAATAAATAATACAATACAATAACGGCCCGGCACCTCCATCGTATGCGGACACAGCATCACATAGATCACATAGCATCTCCATCACATATAGACAGACACAGTAACTATTAACTCGTTTCTAATGTACAGCCAAAGATATTATGAAAACTCCCGTTGTTCAGCTAATGTACAGCTATTAAACTTTTTCTCAGATTAGATGGAATTTAGACAACACGAAGAAAATTCCAAATCAAATTTGAGTTTCTCTCTCCCCATTAATTTTTTCTCACAGAGATGTTTTTAGATTTATTGATCTGAGTTTCCTTCATTAAAGAAATATCAAACATCACATCACACATGTGAAATCCTGTACTCTGTTGTTGACAAATAATTAATAAATAATAATAAAAACAAGTCTGGACACACCCATGGAAACCGCACCACTCCTCTTTCGGTCTCATCGACTTTAAGAAACTGATTTGGATTTACTCAATTCTCAATAATTATTTCGTGCGTGCATTTATTTGACAAAAGGTAATTTTATTTGAGATGTGAGTAAAATTGGTTCTAAGGGATCTCGATTTAACATGGACAGTTTTTTCAATAGATTCCGTATTTATTTTTTATGCAAACGCGAATTTGTATCCCTCACCAATGGACTGGTACCTTAACTCGGTGGTGGGGCTTAAGGGGCCTATCCTCACATTACGAGTTTGGTCCCAACTGAGTGCATTCCAGGGTCGACCTAGTCCCATGCCGGCCGGCCTCCCCCCTCGATATGGTGATCCCCTGAAATCGGGTCCCACAGGCCCGAAGCCTCCCCTCTCCCGGTCTGTCCCCATTCTGAACTGGCTTTTCCACCAGTTTCAGACTCCCCCGGATCGGGCAAATTTAACTTTGATATTAATGTGCGCAATATAACCTCGTCGTTGATGCGCCGTTAAACCATAATAATCTAACGAACGAATTTATATCATCCAATTTCAATAGACACAACTTTCAGTATTTTATGTAATCCATTAACAGTTTATAACATTGCATCGCCAAACGAATGGGTAAGTTCATCTGTGAATATTTTATCAGGTTGATTCTCCAACAACTTCATTAAAAATAAAACACAAGTGGTCATTGGTGCGTGCATGTAAACTGATTAATGTCACTGAGGTTGGTGAATAGTTTATGTAAGTGTTCACTGGTCGGTTAGTGTTTTAATTGAAACTATATAAGTGATGATTGTGGAATCATCAGATTGATTACAAGAACGCACACTTCTCAGTGGCAATAATAATGCGATATTCCAGTAGGGATAACAAGAATCGAATATTTTTGGCCAATTTTTAACCAAGGAGTCTGAGTAAAGAGTTACACCTGAGTTACACTTTATGGTTATACTATCCATTAGTTTACAAATGCAGTATCCAACTAAACTTGTATAAATTGGTATCTATGTGAACTAGTGTCCGCTGACAGATTACTGTTTCAATTCATGAGTGACTTGGTGTGACAGTGGTTTGTGATCGACTGCAAAATATAGAAAATTATTTATCCTGCAATTTTTGTTACGTCGAATGTTTAACTTAATTCTAAACATTTTTCAAAACCCCGTATATTTTGTAACCCCAAAGAATTGTACCTCGCACTGTTTTAGTCAGTACAATAATCAAGACTAGAGAGCCCCGCCATGTAACACATGACCTAATCACAATCTTTTCTGATCAAGGTATAATAGATGGCGCAATCCTCGAACCACTCTTGCTGACGGATCGGGATTGACTGATCGTGACAATTGACTATACCCTCGCTGAACTACCGATCTCTATGGCAACTCAATTCTAAATCTTATTTTTTTTCAAAACAAACCGAAACAATAATTAAATATGAATGGAATCTGTTCAGTGAAGAAGAAACCCACAGTGGCAATTTCCAAATGAATATACTTATTTGATATACTTATTAAATATACTTATAGAATATTGTAAACAACAATTGAACAGGTTGTGAACGAATCTAAACGAATCCAAATTCTGAATCCGAAATCATACCCAAATGAGTTAATTAGACGAAACAAATACGCAACATAAAAAAATAAAATTACAGTACAATAAAAGATTTCCAACATAAAAAATATGTGCTAAGAAAACACGGGACACACTATCAAGTTTATGAAAGCAGAGTGAAGAACATTTCTGTCGTTGTCTGACTACTCTCACGTGACTTTACTTTCCTCACAGCTATTTGGTCACGATCGAAAAATCACAAAGTATACTATGAATCCCATGGTCAAGACTGAGTAGTAGAATTTAATGCGATTTTATTCAGGTCTCCAGTCCACATAATAAGATTCAACCTGATTAAATAAATACGCATCTCTGCAGAAATCACAACAATTAACAACAATACAATTTTGATTCCTAAATGGTACTTTCAGTTTTCAATATACTCAAATCATTTTCAAAATGCGATGTGACTAAGGAGGTACACTCGGGCAAAATGTCCAATGTCAGAAAAGTTCTCTTGCGCCCCCCTCCCCCCACCCCACACAACATTCTCAGCCCCCAAAATAACATCTAAAAACATTTAAATGTTGCTTTTCAAGTGGTTCTATTTAGTCAAGGTCCACAGAGATAATTTGTATTTTCTTCATTGCCAATGGATTCACGGCTCCCTGAAGTTTTAAAGTTTCGAAAAAAGTATGTTTTTCCATGATATTGTGCATTCCATGTAATATCTCTCAAAATACTCAACGGATTCGATTGAAATTTTGTGCACTTTATTTGGCTCGAAATTATCTACAGGAAAAGTCCGGGTTTGATTGAAATTGAGCTAAAATGACGATTTCTATAGAGGTCTATCGTAACGCAACTTCCGAGCTCAAGGTCAAAACTGTGCATTAATAGTAAAGGATAATCAAGGCGCTGGCGAATAACGAAACAGAATAGGAATTAAAATTAAATTGCAGTCCGAACAGACTATTTTTCATCAACACTGTTATTGTTATTACTAGGGTAGGGAGATTCAAATAATCGCGTAATTCAAATGTCGGTGACAGGCAAAGATGAACCCGCTCTAGCTAGCATGGGCCGCCCTATACCTAGCTATGTTAAACTGGGTTCATCTTTGCCTGTCTCCGACCGTAGTTACAAAATTGTATTCATTTCAAGATAATGCGGAAATTCCCATCATTTACAAGCAAAACTTATGTCAATGCCCGTACGGAAGGTAACATTGATAGCAAGTAAACTATCACAATGAGATCACTGAGCCCTGTTTAAAGGCTATTTGATGCGAGTGGTCCACGAGAAGATCTGTGCACGTGCCAGTAGGCCGTCAATGTCCCGAGGAGACGTCCCGACGCTCACCCAAGACCTGACGACGCGTCGAGGGGGCATCATGTGGGAGTAGGCTACTCTCAGGCTGTACACAAGACGACACAGCTACTCCCTGTGTACGCCCCACAATGTGTGCCGGACAAATTGACCGATATTGAGGAGAATTTCAATATCAACGTTAAGTCATCTTATATGAGATGTGATTTGAACACAGCCGCTCCGAGCCAATTGCAAGATGAAGTTGGTGTTGCTTTCGATGGATATTTTGTTACCAAATACCAACAGTAATAGTATGTAATTAAAACAAGAAGAGATTCTATACCAGAGTTATTATACAATTTAATAACCGCCAACTCTTGGATTCCTGATATTAAAATTAAAAACACAACAAAACAATATGTCGACGAAGTCTTCAACCGTCTTCATCAGGCAACCTGATGAAACCGGATGAAACTGATGTTGCCTGATGAAGACGGTTGAAGACATCGTCGAAATATGGTTTTAATGTGTTTTTAATTTTAATACCAGGAATCCAAGAGTTGGTGGTTTTTAAATAGTAATAGTATGATGTATGACATTTTGAGAATGAGAGGACCATTTGTAAAGCTGGCTGGAAGCTTTAAGTTAAATCTTGTCGCGTCCAATTACAGTCGCGCGTTGTTGCGTTGGCCAATCAGGAGAAGATATTTCCTCGTTGGGCGGGGTAGAGAGAGGGAACGTTGGTTACTGATTAGCCGAAGCTTCAACGCCAACAAGCTTTGCGTAAATCATACATGGGCTAGACGTTACATTTTACATTAACTAATTTTAACACCACTGAACTATACTAGGAAATCAGCCTTGTGATAGTTGCGGAGTGTTTTAATTCGTAAACGTAAAATGTATGTAATGTTAAATGTTTACAATTAAACACAATTAACAATTTTGTTTACAAATTACAATTAAAATACACACATGTTAAACAATGATTAAAAAAACATCTTCTCCCGTGTTTTTTACACGTCTCTTCACCAAACCTACTTACGCGGCTGTTCTAAACATGTATTACAGTTCCAATGAATAATGCAGCGTTGAAAACGTGTGGAAAACATGTGAGGCACCAACGCCTGTGAATGTGACGGTGTGACGCTAATTATGCAGCGTTTGAACACAACTCCATGTAAACCGACAGTCGAGCATGATCATCAAGCCTCACAATGATATATGTCATAGAATGAATGATGATAATGAGGGTTAATTTCGTTGTACTATAGCCAGAGCTCTGGCATTGCCACGGTGTTTTAGGAATAAAAATGCGTCATCCCATTAATGTAATTTATAGGCTATAACCAGTCCAATTTTGGGTGTCCTAAAATATATGTTCATCAACAATAGTTGGAGCAAATTTAAGAGACCCAAGGAATGAATAGAGCGTGAACTCATAAGCTGGGTTTCCTTGTCACAACGGGTTGCAAACGCCTGTCACTTTACCTGGAAAAGAGTTAATCTAGTGGGACGGTAGCACCACGCTAGCCAAGTGGGACGGTGCACGTACATTCTCATACCAATACAAAGGCTGGAGCTAATATACGCTAATCAACGCGGTGCTAATTTCGACCAACTCGATGACAAAAATGTCGCAAAAATCTTTAAAAAATCTCATGCACTCACATTGTTGTGATACATCCTAATTTGGAACACCACATGTAACAAATTTGCTAACAATAGGTTATTCTGTTTACGAGCTACCGTGGTTTTGGACGTTTGAATCTCCATAATCGAATGGAGAAATCTGGTTAACGAGCCACCAGCCCCCCCCCCTCCCCCCCCAACCCCGAGGGGGGCAGTTTAAACGGCTAAACCGATTGACAAATTTTGACCACATGTGCTCTTTTGGCGTCTGATCTGCCCTTACCCTTATGCATATAAAATGCATACAAAATATAAATGATAATTTCTAAATTTAGACTAAAGAAATATCTTTTAGGCAAATGTTTTTATACAGTGAAGGAATTCTGTCCTTTTCTTTCGCTCTAAATTATGTTAATTATGTGATGTATGTATTTTGTATTGTTTTTATATACTTGACTGTGCCTATTATTGTTTCAATAATATTTTAATTGGTGTGTCTTATTTATATCACCTTGTGATCAGTATGACAAAAAAATAATAAACAAATAAACATTTTTCTGCAGTCAATATTAAACCGGAAGTGACGTAATATTTCGAAAACAGATAGACATGGGAAAGAAACCAACTTCGATGGATAAAGACGGTCATCTGTACGAAATAGCAGTAGTAAAAACTGAATGTACACATCAACGGAACCGGAAATAATATCATGAATCTAGAAATATTCACTCTGCACACTTGATCTCAAACCTGAACGTCGTGAAATAAGTAACCGAGTTCTAGGAACTTGGCTATCTTATAATATTGTTACATTTGACCTGCATGCGTTCACATTGGCAAGTTTGGAGCATTCCGATTGTTATGACATGTGTATGTTATACACAAGTGACAAGCGATTGCATGCTAATATTATCTATTATCTCTCCATTAATGCCTTCCTTATCTTATGTTGCGGGAAAGAAACGGAATGGAAGGAATTAGCAAATGTGGATAGTATTTTTTTTTTTGGGGGGGGGGGGGAATTAGATAGCAAAATATAAGAAATATTTATTTTACTAATGAAGGAAGGTTAGGTATCGATGTGACATGTAAAATTGGTACGGTTTTAGAATCCTTATTTGAATTCCTAGTGTATGATAATTGATAAGTGCTTCTCAGGCAGATTAGTTATCGTATTATTGGATCGTTTTTATGTCACTCTATTTATCAAAACTGCAACGAAGAAATGTAATATATTTTCAACATACGTCTTACATATTATTTTGTAAGATGAATACTTGTATTATGAATAAAAGTTAATTTCGATCCAACTCATTTTTGTAAGTGCTCCATGTAAATTGTCATGCACCAATTTGTATGACATGCAAATTTGAGGCAACAAAAATTACATAGTGTAAGGGAGTCTGTATTAATATAATACAAGACGCACAGAAAAGAGAAGTCCATTACTTTGAAGTCTTCGGTCTCGATTCGTTACAACCACGTTCCAGAATGACGACGAATGTTCTGAAAAGACTATCTTGATTTGTAGATCTCTAATTTAATGGCTCTCATCCAAATCGCGACCTTTCCAGTGAACTTGGATGAATAGGATTATTAGTATGTAATCAGCTGTCGTTCAGATGTTTCTTTTGTCCATCATTTGGCTAAAATCAGAATTTATATCGACAGATTAGTATACTTGAAACTTGAAACTTAAAGTTACAAAACAAACATTCTTATACCTTATTCAAGATTCTCTCGCATCCTCTTCTTGCAAAAGATCTCAGGATACCTTTTATGTGTTATATTGTATGATTTGTTAAATTGAGATATATAAAGAAAGTGCATGTTTTGACTAGTTTATAATATCTTCTTACATTGTTTTAATATTGATGTTTCTAATATGATCGAACCGACAGAAAATGTATTAGGTATATTAATATTAAATGTTCGTCCGTCGTATCTGTACTGATATTATCAGGATCGTGATCACTCAGTGGGATGATATTTCTAAGACGATTAGCATCATCTGGAACAAGATGATGAATGGGGAAAAGTAAGCAATCTTGAACAAGTCGTTGGGAACCCAACAATCAAGACAGGAATCGATCCCGGTTCTCCCGAATGGGGAGACAATGGACAAACAATCGCGAATTAAAGATGTATTATTAGAAAAGGAATAGAATCCATCAAAGTAACCCCATGTCTTGCGTCATTGAAAATAAAAGTAGTTTGTAAAATAAATATGATAGCTAATGTATCTGATTCAATAAGTATATACGTATGTTAGCGGTATAATATTTTGCATAGATATAAATCTTTACCTCAGAGGTAAAAGGGCAGATGTCAATTTCAATGATTCTTGAGGGGACCTCAAAAGCTAGTAATTCTGCCTTCATCCAACCATATTTTGTAATAGTGACACCAGTCATTTTGTAAACGAATACTTCAATATAACTGTGATTGTTGACTTTGCAGTCAAATTGCAATTTATAGAATTTGATTACATGGTTCCAAAAATGTCCGAAGCAAAATCGAGGAAAAGGACATCGGGCCTTCTCCTTTCGAGGTACAAACAGAGAATCCCTTTTCCTCATAAATAATCGCAATACACGGCACACATGCAATCATCGGCGTCCCCTGGCATGTCACGTGACACTATAGTGACGACATAACTAGCTTAAGTGGTAGTAAGACAGAATACTAGCACGTGATCTGTTGCTGATACGTGCAATCTAAAGGTGATTACCGTTTCTCTTGTGAGGGGAAATCTTGCTTCAACAAAAAACTAATTGAAACCTAATTAGTAATTTTCATGTTTTATCGCA